>VZRZ01003044.1:59476-151078 GCA_013398175.1 Climacteris rufus
GGCTGTCGGGTCTGGGGGCGCGGGGGTGATTCGGGTGTGCGAGGCCGAAAGGGACAGACCGTCTCTTGCGGCAGCACCTTGGCCAGCTCCCCGTGCTTTCCGCCGGCTGCCTTGGCTGGGATTCTTTGGGGGTACTTTAGGAGCATCCCTGTCTCTGCAGCATCCTAGATATTACCAAGCGGAGCTGCCCGAGGTGGGGGCTGTCCGGCTGGCCTGGGCAGTGCCGAAAATAGCTTTTCACTGCCTTCAGGCCGGGAGGGTACCCTGCGAGCTCTCAGGTTTTCTGCAAGAAATCCACCCCCCCTGCCGCTCCCCCACCCATTACCTTCTGCTTCCTCAACTTTGGGGTTGAGCAGCCCTTGTTTACTTGTCTGGGGCTGTCTTGACCTCACTGAGACTTCTCAAGGGATACAGCAGTGTGCGAAGTCTCAGACCTGTAAAAGCAGAAGGATGCAGGATGCAGTCCTAGCATCTCTGGGAGCATGTGAGAAGGAGACAGGCGAAAGTGCGAGCGTGTGCCAAACTCGCTGTTGCTATTAATAGACTGTGCCTAGCACTCTGACTGAACACTTAACACATGGTTAAGCGAGATGCAGCACAGCCATGCTCAGACCCCTCGGACACTGCACCCCAACCAACTTTACAGCTTTGCCCTTTCACAGGCAGCACTGAACCTTCTCCCCAGTTACCCTGCAGAGATAATAAAGAGCAAAAGCAACTCTGAACACATTACTATCCCATTCTTTATTATTTCCACATCCCTGCCAAATGCCTCCTCCTTTCAGTTAGTCCTCCCAGCAGGTGTCCTGCTCGCTCATGAATTCTACATTTCTCTTCATAATACTCTTCTCTCTGCTTGACCTTCATAAATATGCCTCCTTTGCCATGCCGGGTGAAGAGCCAAATTTTCTTAAATGAATATGATGTAAGCACTAAATCAAAGAACATGCCTGCTACTGCACTACAACCCCAAAGAGTACTGTTTGCAGAAGAGGCCTCTATAAATAGTAAGAAGTCTGGCTGCACATCTATAAACTGTCGTAGTCCTGACAGCACATATTGCATTATAGGTCCCAGGATCCCAGGACAGGATTGCAATGAGAAATGTACAAGCACAGACAGTTCCTTTCAAAGCCATTTTTTTTCAACGGAAATTGTTTTTAGACAGGGAAAATAGCTGAAAAAACACCTTAAAGATTCCTCTTCTATTTCATTCACTCTTAGCACATTCTTGTTTTTTAATCATGTTTTCCTGCTTGTGCAATGCTGCACACACTGCAATGTTATTTTATGGAGAAGGATTTTTTAAACAACAGATTCATTCCAATGCTGCATACAGGTTAGGAGAATATTAAAATGCTGTGCTTCGTCTCCTCAAAGTATCCATCAGTGACAGACTTGTGAAATGAGAGTGAAAATATTGCAGAGTAGGCATGTCCTGCTGAGCTTCTACCTTCAGAAAATCAGAGGGGATACATTTGTAATCCCTGCCTTGATATTTTCTATTTTATTAATTTTCATATTTCTGATACATACTGAGAGAAATTGTCTGTCTGCATATGTGCAGAGGTAGAAGTACACCAAGTAAAATATGCCAAGACCTTTGAAGCTCTTTTACTCATCAAGCATCTATATTTAGCAAAGTCATATGATACCACTTTGACCTTCAAATCTGTATTTCTCTAACTTTCTCTTGAAGTTAACAAATGTGTGACAGGAGGAATGCAGGACAAAATCTCTCACTTTTGGACTTACCACAATGTCAAAGAAAATCAGGAATTGGTATTAATTCGCTTCATTTGAAACAAAAGGGGTACCAGTAATACTCATTACTTGATACTAAATTTCTGAAGAATTTTGAGATCACAGTGATAGACATGATATTAAAGAAAACTCAGCTGTAATGAGAGATGAAGAATTAAAATATTTAACAAATGGTCAGAATGCCCTACTGCCAAATCATTCCAAAGACCTCCTGGTTCTTACTTAGATTGATTTGACCCAATTTATTTATGTTACAGCTTCACAGTATATTTTTGGGGGTAACATGCTTAATAGATGTGCTTCCCTTTAAAGACAAATGGAATTGATTCAGTACTGTGTGATCCAGGTCAGTGAAAGTTACGTGTTGTCAAAGTGGGAGTGTCCTCTCTGTGTGAAATGCAACCATACTACTACTGAAGGGGAAAAAGAGATACAAAATCTGTTGAAATCGTGAGCTTCCATTTGGGATTCATGAGCAGTAGTAGGGATTTCTCCTTAATAAGTTACCACAGTACAAATTAATAGAAGCAGAGCAGGAGTGTGCCTAACAGAGAACAGTGGACTGAATTAATTCAGTAAACCTAAGTTTTGCTCCTGGCTATTGCACTGGGTGATCTTGGAGACAGAATTTAATCCCTCTGAGCTTTCATGTCATTACTATTGGATTCTGTGGTTTCTAAGTGAAAGGTGTGGTAGAAATTTCTTATTTGGTGTTACTAAATTGCTTAGAACACCATATATGAATGAACATTAATGAGTGGGTGATGTTTACCCAAGAAAGAAATTGCCCTGCTGTATGGTGTACTTCTTAGACTAACAGAAATCACAAAAGGTGTGGCATAGTGTCAGAGAGCCTGCTGAGGAGGCAGTTTAGAACACAAATTTCACCTTTGCTGAGTGGTGTGCCACACACCTGTGTCACATAACTTCGAACATGAAAAGTTGTGGTTGTGTGCAAGTAGAGTGGGTGAGCTACAGAGACCAGACCACTGGCTCATGATCCAGAAGTTTTGCCCTACTGACAAGGCAGTCAGAAAACTAACCTATGATGTCAGTGAAGAATCTTTTCACTGTGGGTGTAGCCAAATTCCCAAGGGCTATAGAGGCAGCTATGAGTTAAAGCAGGGAATATTCCACCCTAAACATATTTTGATCCTTTGCAATGCTCCTACTAGAATTAAGTAGCCCATGCTATTAGGCTAGTAACAAGGTATTTCTAACACAGTCAGAGTGTCTTTTTTTCATTTCTAGCCAATTCAAGAGTGGGGGAGCAGAAATACAGTTCTGAGCCATCTTCTACAACTTCAGCTGTGCAGAACATTGATTTAGCTCAGCTGAAGATATAGCTACATGCATTCCATTTCTTTCTCAAATTTTACACTAAAAGTTCAAGATATTGACCATGATATTTGACACCATTGAAGAAATAGCTTGTAGTTGGCATTAATAATAGAGGTAGGATGAAGAAACAATTATGCTTAAGTGAAGAGTAACAGCAGTCATTCAAAACAGAGTTTCTTAGCATGGTTCATCCTCTGCAGCGTAGGGTTGTTTTAGTGAGCAGCATTTTAGTGTCAGGAAGATTGGGATTCATCCTGGTGACATCATGGACCAGATCAGATTGTCATTGTTCCAATGCTAAAAGAGAAGTACCATACTAGTGAGCAGGCTATAATGACTCTTTTTCCAACCTCAGTTGGTGAAAAGCACCAAATTCTTCAGAGAAGAGCACAAGAAATTCTGTAGATGATAGGCTTTGCAATTGTTCTACATCCCTGCAACAAGTGAGCTTAGCAAGAAAGATTCACATGCTTTGCAGAGCTTCATCCTCAACCTGATTGTGAAAGATGAAGGCTTGTGCCCTTACTGGTAAAAGCAGAGCAGAGAAATACATAAAGTTAAAAAAGCATTGAGCCTATCCTTTTTATAAGATTTTGCCTCTGTCTTTCTGAGTTTCCAACAAAGTTCAGTCCCTTGCCAGATGAGGTAATGAACAGCTGAAGGGGGTGAATGACGGAACTAGTTGTTCCTACCTCAGATTCCACAGAGAATCCTGCTACCTGCTGCCCTGCTCACTAGCTTTAATTCCATTTTTATTTTGACCTAGAATTTTGGATAAAATGGGATTGCCTTTTCCATAACTTTCTTCTTTGGGAATAACCACCAAATAACAGAAACCAAAAGTAGTCATGTCAAGGAGGCAAAGAGGAGAGTACCCAGTAAGTTGCTGAGTTGATGACCACAAGGGTGTCTTCCCATGCCAGAATCTGATTAATGACAGCCTATCTGGCTCTTTCCTGTGTACTTGAACAGGTACTGACTGGCTCCGTGAAGTCTCTTGGTATGCTGTTGCTTTCAGGCTCTTGCATGGGAGCCGATTCACAGTGACTGTGAGAGGATGGACACCATTTCATTCTTAGTATTCCAATTAAACTTGTGGAGGGGCAACCACTGATCTCTTCACTCTTGTGACCAGTGACAGGACTTGAGGGAATGGCATGAAGCTCAGTCAGGGGAGGTTTAGGTTGGATATCAGGAAAACGTTTTTTACCCAAAAAGTGGTCAGGCACTGGAACAGGCTCCCCAGGGAAGTGATCACAGCACCAAGCCTGACAGAGTTCAAGAAGTGTTTGGACAAAGCTCTCAGGCACATGATATGATTGTTGGGATGTCCTGTTCAGGACCAGGACTTGGACCTGATGATCCTGACAGGTCCCTTCCAACTCATTCTGTGATTCTATGATTTAAGAGGTATGGAAAGGTTTGCACAATGATAGCTTTATATATTTCTTATAAGCTAGGTTTGTCAGGTCCCAGTACTGAAAAATATTTTAAAAATCAAAATTTTAAAAGGCATGTAAAATGCTGTCTTTTCCATGATCTACATAATTATAAAAATAGAAACTCAGTTTGAAAATGTGCAGTAGAAAATCTATTTATCTTCATTTTATTGCATCAACAATTTGGAGATTTAAAGACCAGAACTGGAAATAAAGCAGACTCACTTTCAGAAGCACTTGCTACCAAGTTTGTTTTTCTGAATACTCTGTTTAAAATTAAAGATAATTTTCCTTTGTATCTTGAGTGTGAAATGCTAGGTGATCATAAATAAAATCTCAATGTTTTTGCTTTCCAAAATAAAGAGAATATTTCAGTAACAAAACATTTACTAGGATATTAAGGTGGGAAAAAATTGTTTAGCTGAAATTTTTGACAGAAACACAATAAAGAGGGTGAGGAGAATACCATTCTTTCTCACTTAAAATATCCTGCCTTGCAGTTAAGATATGCTCTTGGAAGTTTGTGTGTGTTGAGGACTGTACATGGGTCTTTTGCTCACAGAATGAATTCTTCTTTAAAAAGAGGCATTGATACTTTTTCTAGATATTGTTAACAGAAAGGAGTTCCTTAAACTCTTCAGCTTTTCAGGGAGGGAGTTGAGGGAAATCACCATTTTCTAAGACATTGTTTTATACCACTGTCCTCCTCAGCTTTTCCTAGTGCCAAACTCTTCATCATAGCTCAGTTGGCAGGCTTCCCATTCGGCATTCTGTTTGATTTAGACCACACAATTCAGTTCCTAGTGCTCTTCTTGTCCTGTCCCAAGGTGCCAAGTATCTCTGAGCCATTCTGTCAAAGCTTCTCCTCTTTCCCCTTTTTAAAAGGAAAAGTAGCACTTCCCTCTCTTGTATGAGTATGATGAAAGTAAACATCTACTGGTTGGGAAGCAGTGATATGTCGTGGTGTCTGAGGACTAGTGTTCAAGTGTTCCCTCAGTGGCCACATTGCACACTTGGGGTCACATGTGGCCTTGCAGTTCTCCTATCCTCTTGTCCTTTTTTGGCCAACCCCTATATTTCATTGCTTACAATAGGACCAGGAAGCTCAAACCTGGTCTCAGAGCCCAGAATACTACATGACCAAGCCAGGGCCTTCCAACAACAATCCACCAGTTCTGTTTTGGACCTTAATTTCTCGTTTAGAAGGGAAGAGAGGAGATATTGCCAGCTGTTTCAGTTTCTATTTCCATCCTTGTACTGTTCATCAATCCATTGTGAAAGTTGACCCCAGCTTGAGATAAAAACCAGCTGCTGATATTCTTTTCCTTAATCAATAACAGGGAAGTATTTTTTCCTTCCTGTAACTCATTCTGAACTACTTCTATTTGAGAACCATATACCTCATGATTGTGCCCTATATTAGACATTAACCTGTCTGAAGTACAGGATATGTACTTCCTTATTTTTTACTGTAATATGAGTTACATTAGGATATATCAGGAGTAACACCACTGAGTCCTGTATAAATAAGGATCACAGTGACATGGCAGAAACAGACATGTTGAGTAGAATGAACTTCTATAGACCATCTCATGCAACCTCACACTTAGTGTAGAACAGTTACCAGCATCAGATCATGTTGGCCATTGCTGTCTCTAGCCAAGTCTTGAAAATCTCCAAGCACAGAGATTCCACTGCCTCTCTAAGCAATCTCTTCCAGTGCTGCACAGACCTCTCAGAGGAAAATTTTTTCTTATTGTCCTATCTGAACCTCCAAAACTGCATGTTGTGGCCTTTGCACCTCATTATCTCACCTCCTGGTATTGAGAAGAGTTTGCTTCTGTTTTCTTTGTAACTATATTTCAAGTAGGCTAGTGTTAGACTGTCCCTTAGTCTCCTCTTTCAGAAATCAAATTCAGCACACAGTCATCTTTTCTTATCAGGTCATCTTCTCACGCTCATGACCATTGTATTATAGAGCATCTGGCTTAACTCGGTTAAACTAAAGGCTGTTCAGAAAATGTTATGAAAATGGAAAGGAAGAATATTTTCCTAACTGAAAGAACTTAGCAGAAGACTAACTGATTAATGCACGCAGCCAAGTAGTGTCAGTAGAATGTATTCTGCAGAAATCCCTTGTGACTGAGCCCAGCTGGATATCTGGCATGTTTTACTTCAGTATTTTGCATTAGTAGTTCCATATTTTCCTTAGAAAGAGAGGTCAAGTCTCAGAGTGCTTTTTACCCACAGTTTGCATCTTGTCCAAGTGTATGTCTGGAACAGCTGTTTCGAAGGAAATAAAATGAGATAGAGTTAGCCACATCACGATATAGTTGTCTCCTTAGGAGCCACAGTGTTTTCTACCTAATTAGGAGTAGACAAATTTACTGGGAGTAGGGGTTGTTCAGCATTTGTTAGGGATGCTTGCCTATTGCTGAGCCTTAAAAAAAGGCAAGGGCCATCATTACCCTTTCAGTTTCATTTGTTTTGATAAAACCCAGTAGACCCTTTGCAAACCTGAAGCAGACCAAGGGTGCAAAATAGTAAAACTGAGATACAAACCAGTTACTGGGCAGAGAAGGCAAAAAAAGGGAACATGTTTTAATGTGCAAGAAAGTATGCTGCAGACTTAAAATTTCAGGTAAATCCTTTTCAGTGCTGTCTAAGTCTGATGGTCTCTTAGATTCCTTGGATTAGAAGTGGCAAACATAAAGCTACCCTGAAGTAAAAACCTTGTTGTGGAAAAGACTACGTTTAGCCATGAAACAGAATCTGGTTTGTAAATTTATTGGAGGTCAAAGGATATAATGAAATTATTTTGTGAAGCTGGAAAAAGATAGAGAGAAGAAAAGGAGTCAGGAAAGTGGGTGGGCAGGGGGGGGAGAAAGGAGGGAAGGAAAGGGAAAAGAGGGAAGGAAAGGGAAAGGGAAAGGGAAAGGGAAAGGGAAAGGGAAAGGGAAGTACAGTCAACATACAGAGAAACACAGGAACAGTAGAAATGTGTACTTCAATTTATCGTGAAAAATCACATCATCACTCTGTGACTCTTTGAAGGCTGTTCTTACCAGTAAAGGTCGAGTTGAAGAACACACTGAGTACCTTGGCCTTTTCCATATCCATTGTCACCAGGGCCCCTGCTCCATTCAGCAACAGGCCCACAGTTTCCTTAGCCTCCTTTTTGGTGCCTATGTACTTGCAGATCATTGTTCCATTGTCGGTTTTAACAAATGTCAGTAATCAAGGAGCTGTAGGCAGAGGTAGCAGGAGGCCATCAGAGGAGTGAATCAATTCACCCTTTTACAGCCTGTCAATAAGGAAATAATAGGGGGGGTTGCAACAGCTGGTAAGGTTTAATGCAAATCTCAATTACTCTGTCAGAGGAAATAAAATCAAGTTTTGCTGCTTTTTGACACGTTAGTCAGTTATGAAATAAGAAGAGACAGTATGTAGCTCTAGGCCTGTGATTCACCCCCACCAATCATGAATGAGGAAAGAGTATAACACAGAGAAGAGAAAAAGACTGTTTTTAATTAGTTAATTAGTTATATTAGGCATGTATTTTAAAGCTTACTTGAAATTCTCAATTGAAATTTGCCTTTACCAGCATTGTCTCACAAATGGTTAATCAATTGTTAATCTCACAAATAAGGGATTTACAATACTGTGAGAGAGACTCTGCCGGTGGAAAGTTTTCAGCTACTCTTACACCCTTGCACACACACCTGAAACCCACCCCAACCAGCATTTCAGTGAGTGGAGCCAGGACAACATGCAACATTTCTCACTGGTCTCCAAGTCAGGATTCTGAGCAGCAGTTCGGTTCCAGATCACCACATCTCCACCTCAGGGACTCACTCTGGCTCTCACTTCACCTCACTGGCACATTGTCATTGCTGAAGTTGATGTATTACTGAGAAGATCATTTCCCTAGCTCGCTGTTTCAACTTCATTACCCTTCTATTAATACCTAAATTGCTGAATCTTTATATTCTATTAAATCAAAAAGCTGATTGCAATTTCCAAGGCTGTTCAAAGCACGTGTCCTGCTACCTATCTGAATTTCTTATTCAATACCAAGAGATTAATTCAAGCCTCCAGTGCCAAACTCCATCTCACACTTCTTAGATTTTTCAAATATACTTTAATGAATACTAGCACCGTGACAGTGTGTATACTGTTTAATGAAGATTAGCCTAAAAATTGTAGAACTAGCCCAATGGGTTTATATTTCTATTCTCTTTGTATTTGTCATTCAATTTCTATCCTGCTTTTCTAAGAGAATTTTTGTTTAAGCAGATAAATTTAATGGGAGACAAAGATAAGATAAGGATTTTAAGTAAAGAAGGTACTTTCACTTATTACTGTGAAGTTTTCACAAAAATGTGAAACTATTCTCAGAACATCATTCCCATTATTTTGAAGAAAAAAATCTCTGTGCCATCTTTCTATCTTTAGGTCTGTTCCTTTCTCAACATAAAACCAGTAATACTCTTTAGTGCTCATAAAATCTGCCTTTGTTGCTTTGTAAAAGGGAAAGCCAAAGTATGTGTGTTTTCAAGACCTATCTCCATCAGGTAAAACTGAATATTCTAACCATGCCTACTGGAAACAAAGGCATTCTAAGCTCAAGACAGGTTTACTCTCATGTAAATCCATCAGTTTCAGCAGAATTATTTGTGATTTTTATAGATTCAGAACCAGCTCACATCTATATATAAAATTGTATTTAAAAAGATGAATCACCGGTGCTTTTGCTCAAGAATAGAGTTCTCATCGTTCTGTTTCATGATTGTATAAAAATGTTAGGAGCACATTTTCTTGTATCCTATCTTAACTGTTTTTAAAAGATGAGTCTAGAATAGCAAAAGTTTATTCGATTTTTAACACAAAGCTACAAAAGCCTGATTTATATCAACATGACTATGAATTACTGGTTTTGAAATATACTATATCTTTTTAACAGGCATGGTTTAGAACCCATTGTAGTTAACATAAATCACTGAAGATCTTTGAACATTTCAGTAAATGTTTGATTAATAATGCAAGAAATGCTGAACACATGAGTTTTGCTCATGTGTGTCAGTGGGACTCAGCATGATGTACAATGATGATTGTAGAATCAAGTTCTATACCTGCAGGGTATTTAAAAACACTTCTCATCTACCTATATAATGTGGAGGAAGAGTAATTCTAGTGGAACTAGAAGTATTACCTGTGCTCTGAATGTTAGATACATATCCGTTTTCTTAAATAACTGCGGAAAACACATTGAAGTCAATTGTGGCATTTGCAGCCCTCCTGGGTACAAATATATTATATATTATATATATATTATATATATAATATATTAAATTAATATATATATATTATATATTGTGCATATATACAAGCCTGGAACTGACAAGTTTTTAATTTCAGTCTCTTCCAATGAAATTTGTCACACTAGGTAAACCAAAACCAAATAACATTTAATGGCTAAATATGAGCAAGTGTACTTCATCAGGCTAAATTTATAGGGTGGTTAAGAACATATATGTTTTCCTTGCTATAAATGAGTACTAGTCTCAGAAGTATACTGCATTGCCTTTGCAGTCTGCAGAAAGATTCATATTTCTTTGGCCATTATAAGCAGACTGTCATGGTTTAACCTCAGTTGGCAACTAAATACCACACAGTTGCTCCTTGACTCCCATTCCTCCCCATGGTGATGGGGAGGAGAATTAGGAGAGAAAAAAAAACAAAAAAAAAAAACCCAAAAAAAAAAAACCAAAAAAAAAAAAAAAAAAAAAAAAAAAAAAAAAAAAAACCCAAAAAAACCAAAAAACCCCAAAAACAAAAAAAACCCCATAAAACTCACGAGCTAAGAAGAGTTTAATAATTAAAAGAAAGTGAAATATACTAATAACAACAATGCTATTACTACTACTACTAATAATAACAGTTTTAATAAAGTGGAGAGAGAGAGAGAAAGTGATGCACAATACAGTTTCTCACCACCGACTGATGCCCAGCCCATCCCTGTGCAGTGGTTGGTGGCTCGCAGTCATCTCACCCCAGTTTATACACTGAGCAGGATGTTCTATGGCATGGAATATCCCTTTGGCCAGCTCGGGCCAGCTGTCCCAGCCATGCTCCCTTACAGCTTCTTGTGCACCTGCTCACTGGCAGAGCATGAGACACTGAAAAGTCCTTGGCTTAGACCAAGCACTGCTCAGCAACAGCAAAAACATCAGTGTGTCAACAACATTGTTCTCATACTAAATCCAAAACACAGCACTGTGCCACCTACTAAGAAGAAAATGAGCTGTGTCCCAGCTGAAACCAGGAGGCAGACTTATGAGAATGCTTTCTTTTACATGGATGTTTTAAACTTGAGATCTAAGTTTAATTAGCTGTTTCAGTGTGGTTACAAAATACTATCACCATTAAGAAAAACACTGATACCCAGTATTATTTTGGAGTCTGATGATTAATGAATTACCAAAAGCTATTCAGTCACACAACAATTTCTACTCTGGCACTGTTTCAAAACAAGACAGTTGCTCTATTCCCCATCTTAGAACAAAAATGCAAATGTGATGCACAACCCTAATTCTTAGTGAGCAGGATTATGCTATTTAATAATTCAATAACTGCCTTAACATTCTGATCATTTATCATTTCAGCCACACAGTTCCTTAAACACACATTAATATGCTTGCTTATAAAATTATTTACCAGGTGTATGTGTGTGCATACATATACATAAACACAAAATATTTTATATTTACATAAAATTCAAACTGGATATTATGCTGTGACTTTCATGTCTTTGTGCAGCAATGTTGTGTTATTAAAACTGTGTCATAGAAGACACTACTGTGCCTATGTGGGCTCATACACTGTAAAATGATAAAATCCTAGTTAAAGTCTTATACCACATCAAATTTTTGTGCATATATATATACACACATATGCATTTTTCTGTTGACATAGGAACTCTGTGATTAAAAAAGCAGATTCATGGAAAAGTCCTAGCTTTATATTCCTTTACATCCTTTATATTCACTGTGTTCCTCTGTATGGGTGTTGTGACAAAATTCAGTTTAGTTGAGGAGAATCACAGGAAGATACACCCTTCCATTTCAAGTTGAAATAGAGAACTCATATTTTAGATATAGTACCAGCAGAGCTCTGAAGCAAGTTTAAATCTAACTGACTTGGTGAGCTGTTAGAAACACAAGCTCCCAATTCAGAAAGGGAATTTAGATCACTTCCAAGCACTCACACCATTGAATCAGCAATTAAATGTAATTGGTCTTGTTTTCTTAAATTCTGTAACATTTACACATGTCAGAGGTCAGAGAGGTCCCCATCTGGATCCTGGGCTCCCTTGCCTGCCCCACAGGGTCCCCCACTTGCCAGCTGGTCCAGCTTGGTCCTTGTTGCAAATATGCAGTATTTCCACACTTGCTTTGTGTGTGAATTGTTTCACAGTCAAAAGTGTCCCCGGGTGTACCAGCACAGACCCCCAGGCCAGGGAGCCCTGCCTGGACCCCAGGCCTCCCAGGTCATTGGCTATTCCAGCTTAAAGTTTGCTGGTGATTATGCACGTGCATGGATGAGACTCTGAGCAACCTGGTATAGTAGAAGTTGTGTCATTGCCCATGGCAGAGTGGGGTGGACAAGACGATGAAGGTCCTTCTAACCCAAGCCATCCTATGACTCTAGGATGGACCCAGACTCAGTTCAGCAGTGCCCAGTGACAGGATCAGAGGCAATGGGTGCCAGCTGAAATGCAGGAGGTTCCATCTGAATACCAGGAAATATTGTTTTACTGCAAGGATGACTGAGCACTGGCACAGATTGCCCAGGTTGATTGTGGAGCCTCTCTCCTTGGAGATAATCAAAAGCCATCTGGACACAGACATAGGCAACTGGCCTGAGGTGGTACTGCTTGAACATGGGGCTTGGAGCAGATGACATCCAGAGGTCTCTTCCAACCTCAACGGGTCCGTGACTCTGAAATCAAACACAAGACATAAAATTGGAAATCTAAGTGCTTTATATGTCTATTTCATACATCATATTCATCTTCTTTCCTTTTAGCTATTTTAAAATCTAGTAAATTTAGGAATCTACAACAAAGATTATGTCTCTGTCTTTTCTCAAACATACAGGCCTGTGAAATGCTGAGTATGTTCACATCTCTGTTGACTATGGATTTTTTTTACACCTGATGAACTGAGGTCTCAATAAAATGAAAAGGACCAATGATTTATTAAAGTCACTGGATTGTACAGTCTGTACAATCCAGAACAAAGGAAGTCAACTCAATTAACTTAATGTGCTAGCCAACAATTCTATATTTAGCTTTTATCACTTTGCATTAGTTTTAGTTTTTTAACTGTTGGGTATGACTTTGCTATTCTGACACCAAATTAAAATCAAAATCCTTCTTAATCATCTGGTTTTACTGAGAAATCCTAGGTTAAATAAAGATAGTATTATTTATTCGGACATTCTTGGGGAGTTAGGGAAGATGCTGTTTCCATTGTTCTTCCTTCATCTTTTCATTTAGATCTTTGTCCATGGTATGGTCTTCAAAAGAAACATGTTGTTTGTGGGATACAATTTTTGTGTCTTGTTGCTGGTGGCAGAACATTGCATTCCTCTCACTCGCAACATGCTTCAGAGTTCTGAAAATTACTGTGTTGTCAGTAACAGGAGAAAAATAAGCACTTTTTTTTAATGTGGTGCTGAATGACTTTACTTCCAAGGATTCAGTGGCTCAGAAAAAACAAACAAACAAACAAACACAACCCCCCCACCCCCTCAAAAAAACAAACAAAAGAGGAAAAACAAAACAAAACAACAACAACAACAAAACCACAAAAATCCCCAACCAACCAACCAACCAGCCATTTTTACAAGCCTTTTACAATGCTTAAGTTCCTGTAAAGGTTCAAGAGAGATTTTTGGGATCTTTTTGGTGACAGTAATTTGTTTTCCATGCTATTTTAGGAAATACATACAACTCATTGGACAGAGTCCTGATATTCTCTATCATTGAATGAACAAATCTTTATTATTTTCTGTTGTTACTATTTTACTTTACATAGATCGACTATGATCTGGAATTTGCTCACATAAATTCAAATGTTTTAAAAAGGTATCTGAGTTGGTGGCCTGCTTTTCCTGTCTAAACAGCAGAGACAAACACCTCTGAATGGCAACTCTGCGCATCGCAAACCTGAATCATACTTTAAAGAAACCTTTTTCTTTCTGTTCATCCTAGACAGAGCCTAGGGTGGTTTGGCGGCCAACCTTCAGTAATACTAACAGACCAAACACAGTGGGCTTTGATTTGTGTGACAGTAATGAGAGCATATTCCCCTGATTTGTACATCTATGAACGATTCTATTTTTTGTCTATGTTTTTCACATTTTCAAAAACTTCTCCTTGTCAGAAAGCTCTCTCTCCCCATTAATTCTGAATGTGCAGCCAGTTCAGAAGCGAGAGCTGATACTTCTTCTCCTCCTCTATCCCACTCAGCTGCCAGTCATTCCATGAACAGAAGAAATATTTAAAGAAACAGGATTCCATGAAGTTTGATGTGTTCCAAAAAGGAAAAAAAAGCACTCCATGTCAATAAAACCTTGAATCACCTTGAATCAAAACACTATTTTTACTTCTGTTATTTCTCTCTTCTTTTTCTTCCAGTTTCTGAGATCAGGTTAATGTTCAAAAAACCAGCAAGTGAAACTTTCAGTCTTGTCGTTTAACTCCAAGTTATCCTAAGCAATTCACAGGTTTTTTTTGGTTTTTTTTTTAAGGGTTTTTAAGCCAATACAACAGCACATCAAAAGGCAAGAAAAACTAAAGGTCTGTTCCACCATTGGAACACAGATAGGGTTGGTGCAATAAAGAATTTTGCATTGCTGTACATCATGCTGTGCCCATACTGTGGCTAAAGAACAATAACGCCAACCTTATATGTGGAAAGGTGATAAGACTGGCTAAAAAAAGACACTGGATTTGCGTCAATGTGTTCCTTTTATAGGCCTTTCAGTACTCAGAAACTTTTACTCAGTCTTTTCAAGGTTTCTTCACAACTGTGAATAGTAGAAACCTTTCTAAAGCTGAGATTCACTCTCTGAGCTTTTCAGGTTAAGGAAAGTCACATGAATCATCAAAATTCACAGGTCAGAACACTTTAATCAGAGAACATCAGTCTTCACACTAATCAACCTATTTACACAGCATCAATGTAATACTAATTTGAACAGAAGCCTGGTTATACAGATCTTTCTACTGTCAGTTACATTTTCTGCTCATGTTGTCACTAGTAATTTCCTTTTTGCTCTACAGCTTTCCTAAGTGGAGCCACTTTTTTCAGTCTATAGTGATTCTACACAATCATCTGTATTGCTTCTCTATTACTGCATAAGTAAAGGGAAAGATGAACCATTCATGCGTGTACAAGGAGGGCTTGTTACCCAGCTGCTCCTGTGGATGGTCTTGGCAGAGTCAAATCTTTTCACACAACAAAGAAGAATCAGAACCCAGAATGACTGTCAATAGAAAAACATGAAAGGCCATGTGGCCACCACAGGAATAACAGGATGCAGACTGTTCTTGCGTGCCTGAGGCCTGCAGGAAGGATTGAGCTCCAGCTGACACTGTGTGGTGCAAGCAGCATTTGCTTGTTGCAAAAGAGGCATTGACAGCTGAGACGACAGTCACAGGTTTTGTTTTGTGGACAAAGCATTATACATTGTGTCCATAAGTCAGGCAAAGATTTCCATTCCATCTTCGCCAAGCATGTACCCATTCTCATCTCAAAATAACATATGCTGCCTTATGAATCAGCATCAATAGAAGTGCTGAGACACAAAGGGAAAGTGCTGCCAATTCCTTATGAAAATGGTAGCAACAAGAAAGGGAAGGCAAATTGTAACAGCAAAAGCCAGGATGGAGACAGCCCCTTTAGGAATAGCAATGGACATGGCTCAGGGGGGTTGTTTGTAATATTTTAGCTAACCTGAAACCAGTCAGTATAAAATTCATACATTTTCACTCCAGGGTAAGCCTGGAGAGGGAAAAGACGATGCACTCTTCATTGTAAATCTCTAGGGGAAGTGTCTTCCTGAACTTTAGGTGCCCAAGAGAGAACAGAGTCAGAATTTTCCTCCTACCATACACTTTACCAGGTTTGTGAGGCAGAAAAGCTACTGACTTTGTTTTAGCATCTGGGGATCCTGACAACAAGCTAAAAGGCTTTCTGCCATTTGACTCCCCAGTGATTTAACTACAGTTGGACCCTTTATTTCTGATAAAAAATAAAGCTTTGAATGTCATCACAAGAGTTTTATTCCAATGATTTCCAATTAAAATAATAATCTCAAATAGGCCTTAGAGTTCAATATGTTTTTGATCAGTTTCTTCTATATATTCCATGCATGCAGGGTGTAACACTAAATATCAAATATCTTATTAATGTCTTACTTGAAGACAGTTGACAATACATGGCATTTTCTGTTTTAGTAGAAGGATACAAAATGAAATGAAAATGCAATATATGTAAGTTACACTTAGGAAAATACAGGAACTTCAATTGTAGTTCTATCATAATGCCATTATGTTTTTGTAGTATGTTGATGGTTGTGATGCTGGGTGTCCCCAGTCCCTGGGAAGGATAACATCAGTTGAAGGCAGCTCAAGCCCACTGCTCTCACTGAAATGATTCTGTTAGTTTTTCAACTTTTATACTTTATGTTGGGCCATGTAATCACTCTCCCCCATGCCAGTCTGGCTAAAGTCAGGAAGGTGTTGGTGTTCTTTTAATGAAGTCAGGGAGAAACGTGTAAACTACCAGTTGATCCAGTCAAAATCAGCTTCTTTGTAACAGCTGTCGTCAGCTGCATTATTCCCTGAGTTTCATGGGCACTTCATCCTTGCCCATCTCCAGTGAGCCATCTTCCATTGTAAGGGTTCATTCAGAGAGTCACATTCCACCTCTAGGGTCTTCAGCCATCACAAGAGGATGCAAAAGTCTGATAATCCACGCTAAAAAAAGGTTGACTCCTTCAAGGTCGCGCAGTGAGATGAACTTAACACAACACAGAGGGAAAAGAAATTGCAAATCGATCAAGAGAAAATCTGTACTACAACATATTAAGATCCAGTGAGGGAGAGCTCCAAAGTAAGTGGCAAAGTGTCATTTCTCTGTGCTGGGAAATATTATTTTTTGCCAGTTGACAAATGAAAATGCCAAATGTGGGACTTCTATTCAATGTTGGTGCCTATTTGCTGGTAGTTCTAAAGCAGCACTGAACTGTAAGTCAGTGTGATGATTTTCTCTGGCACTTCAGCTCAGGAATTGCCATTTCTCAGTCTTGTTCTTCTTTCTGTCCTCATGTGTCCTTCAGAGGATAAGAAGTAATAAACTTGGATAGTTCCTAGGCAGAGACCTTCTTTAGAACTGAAGTACATCTGAATCTCACTGAAGTGTAAATCAAAAGCTTGGCTAGGACATGGAGTAGGTGGTCAATTGGATATTTTTCCTCCTCCATACTAAGGCTCAGCAGAGCCTACAGAATGTCTTCCTAAAGAACTTCCTATAGAGTTGTTGTGAAACAGCTGAAACTCAATGAGAAGGGAAGAGAAAACTGGTAAATCAGCTGCAAAGTGACTTTCAGAGATCAGTGCATTAGAAATTTGCTAAGCAGGGGAGGGCTTCCATTAAATTTTCTGCTAATTTAAGAAAATAATTTGTACAGATAGAATACTCTGGTTATTTTTGTTAATAATTACCTTCTAAAAATAGCAGAGTTCTACTTTTTCGTGTGAAGTTCAGCTTACTGCCTGATACTGAAAAAAGGCCTAAAAATAACTGGGTTTATAGTTGATTAGCACTTTCTGGTTCTTGTTCTTTGTCACCAGAGAGTCAGTTGAGATGATGCTGGGGAGGGGAAGAGGCCATTCAGTGATACAGCTACTTTTCCTACAAGAAACGTATTATGAGCATTGATAACAGAGGCTGTAGCTTCCCCTGTCCTTTCCTCAACAGATTTTCATGTACTTTCCAGTGTGATGTAAAGTAGCTTGAAGGTACCAAGTCCCATTTGTTTCTTTTCCATTCATTTCCATTTCCTTGCCCATTCAGCAAGGCAGGCACTTATGCAGCAGCAATGATAGTAAAACCCAATAAGAAAATCACAATGGAAAGTTCATACGTCTCTGGCTTTGTGTCTTTGTAACTCTTTATGCAATGATCTGCAACAAACTCTTCCTCTTCACTGCATTCAACTTTGATATTTTCAGTGCAGGCTTCTATAACTTCTGTTGCTATTTCTACAGCAAGCCTTGTGATGCAAGGCATTTTAAAGTGATCTGGCACATGAATATCTCTCTTCACTCGAAAATCAATAAAAACCTTCGGTCACGTGTACATTTCTGTGTACTGCTTCCAGATAACAGAAGCATGTCTTCCCTAGCTTATAGCTGATTACAAAGTGAAAACAACTGCTTGGGTTTCATGCCTCAGAAAATGACCTTGTCCTTATTTTTTTTCTTATCACAAAAAGAGCTGACTTGCCCAGCCATCCTTAAAATAGAACTAATTACCATCTGTTAACAGGCCCCTAATGCTCTGACTATAGATCTTTATGCACCATTCGTGGTTTCATAGCCATGATGATAAATTGTCTGTAATTCAGAATTGAGGTGAAATATCATCAGTTTATCTGGGTGACCCACACACATTATGGAGCATTCTTCCACAGAGCCTTGCACATTGAATATTGTACTCCACAGAGAAATGCAAAGGCAGTCCTTTAGTCAATTTACACTGTGAGTTATACTGTAGAAAAGAAATGTTCATGACACTGATGGGTCCTCTCTGTTGCATGCAGAAGGGAAGGAGCCATCAAGGACAGAGCAATAAGAAACTTAGATCCTCCTTCCAGCTAGTCCAAGTTTGTGCAAAGGCAGCCCTAGAAGAGTGGCTCATTATGTACTGAGCCCCACATTAGAGGAGGAAAAGAATCTGAGTCGTGACTTGCTAAATAACGATATAGGCTTTGAGCTACTCCCAGGGAGAATAGCATGGAATTATTCCTTCATTCTGTTTGATTGTGTAGTGCCAAATCTATCCAAGCAGCAGCGAACATGACTCACCTTGAACTTTGTTCATGTGCACACAAGAAGAACCACTTACTCTTATTCCAGCTACTGCCTTACAGTACCCAGCTGCCCTAGAACTGGTGCTGGATTGACAGGTCTTGATAGCTCCACTCAGCCACACATAAAACTAAGAGTTTCCATCCTGTCTGAAAAAATGAGGCAAGACTGGTGCTATTTGTCTACTTGTATTGCGGAATACAAGGGGAAGGGAAAAACTTCACAACTGTAGTTGTAAGCCAGTGCTGTTCAAGCAACATGACACCTTTGCAAAGTGCCATGTCACGCCTGAATGGGAGTTGGAAATGGCAGAGAGAGTTCAGACCCTGAACAGCACCCCATAGCTGTGTGTTACTTGTTGATGGTATAGAAGTGCTTGCCCAGATGGGACAGGCCAGATGGGCCTGGCCAGATGGGACATTAAGTATCAGTATCAGAGCAAGTAGCAGGCATATAATACTAATTATCACTACCAAATATAGAGGTGACTCTGTAATGAATGCCCAAGAATGAAATTGATATCATTTATTTTTAGATTCTTTCAGTTTGTGACCAATATTTTAAAATCAGCTTAAAGACCTGATGCAATTTATTAGTGCAGAGATATTCCTTTCTCTTGTGTAACTCCCTGAACGGCAAATCAGAAATAAAATGACACTAAACTTGGAAGAGCTCTTTATTTCCCAGAGGCTGTAGCCTAATTCAAATGGAAAATTCTGTTATCAGCTTTTCCTCTTTTGATTTTCAGCAATAGACAGGCAATATTCATAGCTCAAACCTTCCCTCTGAACAATCACAAAAACTAAGCCTCTAATAGCTCTGTCAGAACAACAGGCTCTTTCCCCTTCATATGTCTGTGCATCTTGACTTCTTTTGTTCTAGAGACTTTTGCATGTAGCACTTTAAAGACAAGAGATTTGTCAAAACTCCCAAAAATCAGACATCTCAGAAGGAAAATCTGTTGCAGGAAAACATACAACATAGTTTATACCTACTGCTTGTTTTTCTGGATATCTGGATGGAAGAAGAAAAGTATTGCATGGTGATCAGTCAATTTGAGTGCTCCCTGGCCTTTATTGGCTATTTTAGGTATTAGGTGCACTTTAAATTTTGATGGAAGTGATACCAATTATGTAACGTCTGGCTGGCAATAACAATCTTAACTCTCACAGTTGGCCTCAGTTCTAAATTTTAAATTCTCATTATGATATCAGAATTTCACACAGTCAACATTGATAGTCTGGGGACCATGCATTAAGGCACCTTTTTGTTTTTCACTACTAAGTCAGCTTCTACCAAATGACTAAAGAATGAAATGAAATTAAATGCAATTCTCATCTTTAGTGAAAAAAGGAGAAGCTTAAAATGGTAGGAAGGTAGGAAGGATTTTTTTTTCATCTTTCGGTTTTATTTGCCTTTCATGAATCCTTTAATAGGGTCAGGATGCTCCAGTGGAAAGCAGGAACCTGTAGTGTTACCATGTCAGACATAGCTGTAAATCTATATGAGTCCAGAAGCTTCAACCTGCAAGAGACACTGGCCTTGTGAAGCTGCTCATTGCAGTTTCATTGCATGCTGCTCTGTGGTCCACACACCAGAGTCAACTTTTCAGACTGGGTTCTGGCATAGGAGAAGGGCTGCTGTAACACAAAACAACCAAAAAGCTCATAGGCTGTAACATAAAACAACTAAAAAGCCCACAGGCTGTAACATAAAACAACCAAAAAGCCATAGCTCTTAGCAAGGCATCATATTCAGAAGAGCTTTGTTAGAAAGCATTCTTTTCCTACTAGTCCTGATATACAGTACTGAGTCAGGAAAAAGCTGAGAAGTCAGGAATGTCTCTCAGAAACACCTAGCCCTGGTGGTCTAGCCTGTATTTCTCAGCCTGACAGATTTACTTACAGGTGTCAACCTCGTGTCAAAATAACCAGTATGCTTGAGTATATCCACCTCTTCTATTCCTGATTACAGTGAAGAATGGAAACAAAACCACAGGACATGTAGTCACAGATCATCACAGATTTGTTTATTTTTCTGAAGTTCTCCCCTATTTAATTCTTCAGCTTTCAGATTCTTGACTTTTATGTCAACATGTAAGTCATTTTATGCTACAACAAATCCATATGCTGGGTATATGGAAGGAACAGTGTGGTTATATATGGAGATCTGCTTCTAGATTATTGATGGCAGTTAGCTTAGTCTCTATCCCATGAAAAGAAGAATGAGTTTAGCCATCAGCCAGCTGTAGTTTGCTTTTGGTATTATCTACCAGAGGGCAACGCTTCTAAAACACGATCCCCTGCTGAGCTGAAGGTGTGAAACTCTGGCTGCGATCAAAGCAGGTTTGAGACTTCAGCCAGCACTTGAGAACCTCCTCACTGTGCAACTTACCTCACTCCTAATGAGGCTCAAGGGGCTTCAAACAAACAGATGGGCAACAGAGGCTAATGGCAGACCATCTGCTCAACACTACAGAGTACAGGTGAAAACACAAGGCATTTCTCCAGCTGTTTCTTGTAGCAGGGATCTTGCAAACCAAAAAGGTGTTGCAATTATGTCTGTGGTATTAAATCTAAACCAATAATAGATATTTGATCTATCAAATGCGAAATATAATAAAACTGAAACCCTCTCCTAAAGAAAAGTACCTCTCAGCACTTTTAAAATAATGCTTTGCTATCCTTCCATAAGGCACTTTGCTAAGAGTAAATTTCAGTTAATACTAATATATTTCTCTCATATTTTCCTTCTGTTCTGTGCTGCATTAGGACTGTTCATGTCCTGCACATGACCTTCTACTCTACATGCATTGCAAAGTCTCCATCTTTGTTAAAAGGAACACAACTTCAATTAAACATCAACATCTGTAACTTGTAGCTATGTTTTTTTCCCAACAGCACCACGCACTATGTGGTCGTGAGAGCAGATTAGATGAAGACCATTTTAATTACATGCACTGGCACATGGAATGGTCTAGAACTGCTCACACATTTATAAATGATACAGATACTTAGTATCACTCTTGTTCTTACATTTTTTCAACTCATTTCTTATAATCTCAGTCCTGTTCTGCTGCATGTAGCTTTAAAAGCTTTTCATTCCTGAGTGACATGTCTCATCTTCTTATAGTGTGTATTCTTTAATCTCGTGAAAGCAGGTTCTGTTCTTTTTGTGTGTACAAATCTATTAACCCAAATTTATAACCTACCCCATAATCTACACTAGGCTCAGGTTTATAAACCTTGCTACATATATCTCCTGCATAGTAGAAATATAACTGTCTATTTCTTAATATTATAGGATAATATGTGTAGAAAGAACCTCTGGAGGCCATCTAGTCCAGCATTCTGCTCAGAAAAAAAGATAGTTTTAAAGGCTGGTAAGGGACATTCTCCAGCTGAGTTTTGCAATCTACACAGTTGGAGACCTCCACAACCCCTTAATGCATTTGTTTCAGTGTTTAACCTCTATTAGGGAGAAGGATTAGTCCTGTATACCTGGGAATATTGGAAACTGGAAATTTGCTTGCTTAATTTGTGACCCGTAACTAAGAAGATTGTGGCTTTTACCCAACTGACAGTTCCCATTAAAAATCTTGACAGCATGTAGTACTCTGGGTCAGATCCACAAAGGTATCACACCACCTACCTTGCATTTATATATCTGAATTTCTTTTTAGCTTTTACACAATAAGTAACAACTTTGCAAACCGTTGTGATCTTTACGTTCCTTTTTGCTACTCAGTGTTATTTCTGCTGCAGCCTAATTATGCTTTATCATATTGAAGACCTGCTTGCATTTTTGACTTTTTGAGGATTTGGACATTTAAGGTATAATCTAGTTCTTTGTATGACTGATCAGTCTCAGTTGTTCTGGACAGAGGTTTTATTCTAAATTCAGAACATGCGTCAGTGTTTTCACAATATTTTTACTATCATCATTACTTAGGGATATGACGTAGCAGTTGTAAAACACTCTAAGCTATGCTTGTCTGTATAAAGGACAGTACATTTCCTGCTGATAACAAGCAGACAGGTTTGTCTACGACAGGTTGATCTGGCATTTCAGAAACTCCACGTAGAAAGTTCACAGCAGTGCTCCACTTTGAAATGTCTGAACAAGGGGTAGCCTCAAAGCAAACAATTTTAAGAACCAGTTCTCTCTCCCAATTTTCTTACAGTCTGTCTTACTATATTCAGTTTTAGAGTTTAGACAGATTTGCATTTGCACTGAACTCAGTTATGTGCCACTTAAAACACACTGAGCCTGATTTTCATCAAGCAGAAAGTAGATTTATAGCTGCTGAAGAAATGGCTATTTCATCCTGATTTTGACACAACACAAAGCTTCCTAAGCAAACATTCTTTACTGGTCTTTGAAGGCCCTGTTTCCTGAAAGCATGTACCTAATACAGGCATATATAACCACCTTGTTCCCAAGAAGTTACGTCTGTCTACAGTTGCATGTTGGAACTCCTTGATTTCCAGCCATCTTGCACTCCTTGTGAACTTCATGTCCTTAGCTTTAAAAGGTTTTTCCATGTGTAGAGGAGCTGACAAAGCCTCATTTCCTGCAAGTGTGTGCTCTTTATGCCCTCAGCTCCTAGTTTAGCTCTGAGCAATGCCTAGTCTTCTTCCTACACCTTCATTACTGATCATCCAGTATGGTTAGTTTGGAAGTTACACATTACACAGGTAACACAAGCCAGGAGATTTAATAAACCTAGAGCAAGTGGAAAGCATGACAACTGAAATCCAGCTGCTTCAATAATAGTGGATCATCAAATTGGCTATCCCTCTACCTAATTTCTGCTTTTCAAGAAATACATAGGAATGCAATTGTTTTTGATATTTCCCTTCTTCTGTGAAATTAGACTGGCTTGAACAAGCTCAAAAGGTATTAATGGGAGGCATAGACAAGATACTGTAGAAGCCTCATTTCCTTAGAAAATTAGATTAAAACTTCTCCGATAATGGATTAGATTTTTCATTCAATCCAAAGATCACTTAAGATAAGCCTTGGACAGAATTCCAAACAATACAAGATAAAGGAGTCAAGGGATGTTCTAACCTGTGTAATGACTTCCAAGAAGATGTGGTAGAAGCCTAAATTTTGGCAGGAAGATATCAAATACCTTTTATATTTGGTTATGCTTTTATATCTGCAGCAGGAAGAAGCTGTATTATTGGAATTGCTATGGTGATTGCATATCAGTTGATGATCTCTTGCACACTAGAGGTGTTGATTATTAAATTCAGACCAAAGAAAATGGTGTTAGGCATACTCTGTTCTAGTGGTTCTGATATAGCAAGCAATCTGGCTCCAAAAATAAGTATAATCGACATTTAGATGTGATAAAACCCTTTGTTTAAAAGGAAGATGATGCTAAAGTTGAATAATTTTAAACTATAATTCCATTCTTAATTAGTTTCTTATGGAAAAGGAGAGTATTTCCCGGCAGAAGGTAGAGTTAACCTCTTCAATGCCATAAAAATGACATACATAACTAAGAATTTGTCAAGAATAAAACACTGCGGCTTGAACAACATTTTGCAAGGATTGGAATTTTAACCTCCAGCCTGGTGTCTCCATAGTAATATTGAAAAAGAGAATTGAAATTCAAGTTTATTTTTACTCTACACACCACAGCTTTTGTCACAAACCTCCTAAAAAATGAATTGTGCATATTTTCACCATCTTGTCTCTCTGTAGACAGATGGATATATCTAAAAGGCTCAAATTTTCAAAAATAGCACATGATTTTTGAATTCCTAGTTCTCTTTTGTATTTTGGGAATTGTACACCCAGACAGCCTTGTAATGAATTAGGTCCTGTTTTCAAAGAACTTCAACAGTAGCCATTGATGCACATGGGCAATTCTATATATCTCAAAGTTGTATCTGTCAGTGAGGTGCCTATATATGTGTTAGAAACCTATGTCAAGATGTTTAGTTGTGGGATTTTGAGGATGAATGAGGGTTATGAATCTTGTTTTTTGTGAGAAGTCAAAGCTTTTAAAAAAATCAGTCCTGTGCTAGTACATTTGATCACCTGCAAGGTACCAACCTTGTCCACAATGAAAGAGGAAATAAGCTTTATTTAATTTTTAGAAGTAGGAAAACATTTCCATAATTTCCTTTGATTTAAATGTTGAAAGGGTACAAAGCTGTAGAACTTCAGTCCCAAAGCAGTGATTGAAAAAATTGCTTCTCAGACCCTTCAAACCCTCCACCTCTACCATCAATAGCAAATGGGAGATGGAAAAATAAATGTCTGTGTGTTTAGCACAGTGAAGAATGAAATCTGCAGCAGCTGCTTCCATTCTTTCAGAGTTCATCTGCAGAAGCATCAGCCAGTGTTCTGGAACTGTGTGCAGCTGGCCAGAATCCATACATGGGTTCTGCGGAGAGAGTTTTTAGATTCTTTACATTGATGTAAGGTTTGCCCCCAGCCCAGATGCTTTGCCTTTTCAGGTGCTATTCAAAAGATGAGCTGTTTCTCATGTAGGCTATATATATATCTGCTAAGCTTGTAAATCGTATCAAGGATTCTTTTCAGTTCTGGAAAGAATACAGGAAATTGTCTTTGCTTGATAGCTTTTGTCTTAAAAGCATGTTTTCTCCCAAAGCAGTTATACCATATCCCTGAAAGCTTAGTTGTTTCTAGCTTACAGTCACAGAGCTGTACACCTGAAAACTTTATTTTTTTTTCTGATACAAATAATAGCTTTCATTACATTTCCTTATTCTGTGGTTGTCCAATGTGTTTATTATATGTTCTCCCCAGATAATTGTTGTCATAGGACATCAGTCACTCTTGACTGAAATTGTTCATAGCCTGTGGCAAGTCTGTGACATAGGGACTTGCTGACCCCTGTTGCCCATTTTTCACTGTAAAATAGCTAGTTTTCTCTGTTAGACAGTCTCAAGGACGATTTCTGTAAACATAGCTATGTTGTTGTAAAAATTATCTTTTTACATTCCTTTNTGACTGAAATTGTTCATAGCCTGTGGCAAGTCTGTGACATAGGGACTTGCTGACCCCCACTCACAAAATTATTCTTATACCTGTGACCTCATCTTGGAGTTCCAGAATTGCAGCTCTGCACACAGAAATTTCAGCAGTAGGTATTACAGATGCTACAAAATTTGCATCATTTTAATTCAGAAGGTCTGCATTGTGTTAGTTTGCCTAAAACAGAAATGGAGCACCTAATTTAAAGTCCCTGTGATAGTGTGCTGCTGTCTGAGAAAATCACCATCCCAATTCAGTTTTCTATTGCCCCTTCTGCATGGGGCTGTGATTCCAATAGCACAGGATGGACCAGGCATGACACAATGGTATTCACAGCCTGATGTTGTCACACAACCACCATCAATACCTTTTACCATGAACTAGCCTCCTTTCCTGTAGAAAATGCCCCATGTTGTACAGCAAACCCCATTTAAATTTTTAGTTTGACAGTAACAGAAATGCTAGAACCACCTTGGTTTAATTTACAAAAACTGACATAAATTCTCTCCAGTACACAGCTTTTGAGAAATTGCCTGTGATGTACTAGCTTGTGTCTGGGGACCTTCTTACCTAAGACAGCAACAGAATTCAGTGACTGTTCTACATATTTTTTTATTTCATAATATACATAAACTTATATATTTTACTTGTAAAATGTTGCAGAGGACAAGATTTAGGATAAAAGTGTAAGACCTTACAGACTTCCTATTATATTAAAACAAAATTTCAAACATCTACAATTTAAGTCTTTGTAATCCAACAGACAAATACAGAAAGAACTACTGAGCAAGGTAACTGCAAAAATTGCATAGTGTGTATGCCAATGAAAAAAAAAGTTATTACCTCAAATATATAATTAAAAGTAGCAGGATTATATTTGAAAGAGTTGAATATTAAGAACATCACATTGACAGAATGAGTTATCAAGATGTTACCACTTGCAATGAACAGTCAATGAAGCAGTGTCTTAATAGAAATTACTGCAGATGGACATTCCTGAAACTAGACCAGTCAGAAATATAAACACCAATTGGAAGCAATTGTGTTCTGTGTGGGAGGCAGAGGTGAACTGGGTGAGGTGATAAAGTAAAAAATGTCAGAAAGAGAAATTACTTATAAATAAAGCACTTCTGTATCTTTGGGGATGAAAAGTGTTACAGGAATGTAAATCACTAGTATTTATTTTTCACAGGTGGACCAAAGAAATCATCACAAGATGACACATATAAATCTTCAAATGAACAAGGGTAGAAAATGTGGGGGCTTTTTTTTTTAATTGAAGCAAACTGAACTAGGCTAATTGATGCTATTCAGAGACAGAACAAGGGATTGATATTTCACAGTACCAAGCTATAGAAGACAGCCTGAACTTTATGAAAGTAGTGAGGAGAGGCTCAGGCAACTCTGGTCCGCACTGGGAAACTACTGAGGTTTTTTTCAAAAAAAGAGGTACAAAAAGAGATATTTTAAGTGGGATTGACCTTAACATATGAAGCTGTTGACCCATAAGTTGCAGGTGACTTACTGCATAGGTGAAGCTGTAGCATATTGCTCTCCGTTTTCAGCATTTTGCTTCATGTTAAGAATTAAAGATGTGGATACACCCATGGGTCAGACTCAGGTCTGTTTTATCTCATATTTGCAAAACATTCTGTCTTACATGCCACAGGTATCAAATCTGAATCAAGGGAGTGTGAGCATTCAGTGTCTATTGGAATGCTGGTATTACACAACAAAAAATTAAGTGCTGGGGTCCATGGTATGTTGGTAACACATAACTCCTGCATCTCCAAACAACAGAAAACTACATTAAGGGATTGTATATGCCACACAGCTCCCTACAGTGCTTTCTGAACATGCTGAGAGATTTTCAGATAGCATCAGTGACTTTCAGATAATGTGATCCTTCTCAGACCTACCTCATCAATACAGACAGGTACCTTACCCGATAATTAAGAACTGATTGTGCATCCTGTTCTTGTTGGCAACATTGTGTCCAAAATCCTTTGGTTATGAGCTCTACTTTGCAGGGGAACTGTTTATTTATTACAACTTACCTCTTATGAAGCTGTGGTGGTTTGACAGAATAATACACTAAAGGAGAGAACCAAGCTCTTTACTGCCTTGTGTCAATGTTTGCAGCAACCCACTTCAGCAAACACCAATAATTTGCCATTACTCTCCGCTAATTTAGCTGTCTGCAGAGGAACATTAAGGAAAAATCCATTAACAACATTTTTCAAGACATCAAATAAGTTAAAGATCCAGGAACAGAAAACAGCCTAAATTTGACTTAGGATACACCAGGTTTCTTTGGACTTGCTATCTACTAGAGAGTTAGAATAATATCACTTACAATAATATCACCATGCTAGACATAGAGAGAAATGTTTTATTTTCATGATGCCTCAACAATATTTCATGTTCTCCTAGGTTTGCCCCATCCCATCCCAGCCTCCACAGCCTACTGTTGTTCCAAAGCCAGTTCAATCTGTCATACACGTTCCATTGCAACCAAGCTGCCCGGGCCGAGGCAAGATGGCAAAGCTCATCAATCCAGAAGAGATGACATCCAGGGATTATTACTTTGATTCCTATGCTCACTTTGGAATTCATGAGGTAATATTTATTTTTATTTCAGCAATTATTAAATAGCTAACAATATCGTAATAATAAAAATTATTTATTTTATTTACTACTTACTTATCTGTATCCCACTTGCTCATTATTATATTCCTCTGCCTTTCCTCAGAAAATTTTGTAATCTGGTTAAGTGCCAAAGATATCACCCACTTCTCTAGAGACATGTACTCAGAACCTCTGTCCCACTTAAATTCTTACATATGAGTTTTCTGCAGAGCTTACTGTAGCTGTACAGTAGTGAACTTCATGAGTGCATCAATTCAGTGCATTTATGAGGGCTGCACAACCATGGAAAACATCTGATTGCTAAGTTAAGTGTTTTGGTCTCTTGCGTGTTTGAGCACAGACATCAAGCAGAACAGCTACTCAACTGACATGAGTAGCCAAGAAGTTTCTTGACTCCTGGCATGTTACTTGAATGCATAGGCTGCATTGTTGGGAACATTAAGCCAAATCACCTCCATTAAATACACTCCTGGAAAGAATTTTAAATACTCAGGGGACCGTTTAGCATCAAAAAGTTGACTGTAGACAAGTTCTAAAGAAGACTCTGATAACTTGCCCTGCTGATATCTGTGTGACCCAAGAGGACGAGATCTTTGAGAGCAGAATGCAAAAAAAGCAAACGTGAAATGATTCAGTGGCACTTCTCACAAACAGCATAAAAACAATATCTATTTCCATTACTCTAGTAATTGTTTGTGGGGTGCATACATAAAAGTAAATTTTTATCTGCCAATAATGTCTGCCGGTGTAGCATTCAGAAATTCAGTACAAGAATGGAAGAAGGTAGAGAAACAATTGAGTGGGAAGAAGACCTAAGAGAAATTTTGAAGACACATCAGAGAACTTAAATCAAATTGATCTCCTGATGGAAGGATATAACCATGTAGGTCTCAGGGAGTGCAGGGAGCTTCTTGCTGAAGCTGGGAAGTGGGAGGTTTCCTCCTTGCCTACAGGAGGTGTGCACTGGTAGAGGATCTGTGTCAACAAGTGAAGGACCTGCTAGAGGAGGCTGGCAGTCTTTGAAGCATCAGGGACATGAAGAAGAGACTGACTGGATCTTCTCTGAGAGCCCGAAGGTACAAGAGCCTAAATCCTCAACTGTACCAAAAGGAGGGACAGTCAGTCTGCACTTACCATGTTTGGAAGTGGAGACTCCTCTGATAGTGAAGGCTGGAAACTTGTGACTTCTGGTAGCAGGAGGAAGGCTCCAGATCCACCTCCAGATCTCTGGCTACAGAATAGGGTCAGTGTCTTCACTGCAGATGAGAAGCAGGAAGTTCTGTTCAACAAACCACCAGAACCAGTTGGCCCTGGGCCAGGCAGAAGCACCCTGAGCAAGAGAAAATTGATAGCATGGAAGGCTCTCTCCTGCAGGGTACAGAGGCCCCCATCTGCTGACAAGACCGTCTGCCAAGGCTTTTGGACCTGGGACATTGTGGAGAGACTGCTGACATTTGTCCATCCCTTAGAGTAGCTTTGGACTATTACTGCTGCTCTTCTACATGGGCATATCATGTCGCTGGGCAGCTCTTAGGATGATGATCAACAGCGAGGCATGCCAGGTGGATTTTTGCCACAATTCTAACAGTGTAAATGAAGACTTGAGGAGAAGTGCTCCCACAGCTCCCACAGGTGTGCAGCTGGTGTCAATGACAATTTTTCAGCTTTTAGGTCTACGGGACCCTCATTGAGGATCGAGATTTGTTAAGTAGAGATGGAATCCATCTGAAAAAAACAGGCCAAAAGGCATCAGTATTGCACCCCTAGTGAGTGGACTCCAAATTGACTTTGTGCTGCTCGTCACAAAATTTTGAGGGTAGCAGTTCAGTCACTTTTCAGTCCACTTCATTGACCATTTAAGTAGTCCATACTCCATCCATTTTTCAATGAGGATGTTATGGGCAACAGTGTTGAAAATCCTGCAAGAATCAAGATAAAAAACATCCACTCCCCTTCCCTCATCCACAGAGCCCATTATTTTACCATAGAAAGATGTCAGGTTGTCAGTCATCTCCAAATCCATGCTGAACACTCCCAGTCACCTTCTTGTCCTTAATATTTCTGGAAACAGTTTCCATGAAGGTGTATTCTATCACCTTTCCAGTGGTGATGGATGGTTCTTTGCCTGATACCAAACCATGCTTTATGATGATAAAAGTAGCTTTCATTTATCTGCAGTTACTGAGTACACATAGTCTCCTGCTAAGACTAAGGTAGGTAAGCAACTGATATGTGTAACCATCCAGTTCACTATTGCCTCAGACTGCTGGGCAGTAAACTGATTCTTTTCATTCCAAAATTGAAAACCTAAATTGTCTACTTGCTTAAACTATGAAATTATGGCAGTAGTTTAAGCAAAGCTTCAGCCTTCTAGGCTTAACAGAAGAATTTCCAGAAAATTAAAGTGTATGTTGAATGGTCTACACTTCTCTTAAAAATGGCACTTCTCTCTTGACCTGGGTCCTCTTTATTGATATAGTTTGACTGATGTATGTACAACTGAGGGCAAGGTATCAATGGAATTAAATGCATGTAGTGCTACTATCAGTGCATCAAAAATTAGTACCTAATAATGACAACCTAAAGTAGTGAGATAGTGGTCTAGGTTATACATTAATGTTTTCTGGAATATTTTCTGGTCAGATTGGTGAGTGGACAGAAGAGCAGTGAGGGAAAACCATACAGCACAGGATATCTCAACTCTGCTATGCTTTTCTGCCCCACTTTGGGCAAGGCTGTCAAGACTGCTTTCTTATAATGGCTTATGGAATGATTTCCTTTGTATTCAAAGAGGAACCTCAAAAGATCCCACCACTGAGGCTCTGGGTTGTGCATGACTTAGGAGGAAAGGAACATTTGGATTTCTGTACGGTCTTTGTCTATTCCCAAAGCAGTGCTGTGGTTAGATTACAATCTGGTTGTGGATTTTAACAGTGAAGTAATAGCAGAGTAAAATTGTACAAGAGACAATTGCTGCTTCCTAATAATTCAGCTCTAAGTAGCTGGCATTTTACAGTTGCTTTGATGCCTGCACCCCAAACTACTTGAGAAACCCTTCATGTTGTGTATTAATAATGCTTAAATTATAGCAAGGGAATGCATTCAGCAGCAGGGTTGAATGGATATAAGCACTTCAAATAGTGACACGATGCTTTTATTTTCATCACAGGAAATGTTAAAAGATGAAGTGCGCACATTAACCTATAGAAATTCAATGTATCACAATAAACATGTTTTTAAAGATAAGATTGTCCTTGATGTTGGAAGTGGCACAGGAATCCTCTCCATGTTTGCTGCAAAAGCAGGAGCCAAGAAGGTATATGGGGTAAGAAGAATTTCTCTCACATTTTGAATTTGTTTGTGCATTTTGCCTGAGAATTTGGCTTCTTTATTTACCTTTTCTTGCTTGTCTTGGTTTGAAATTCTTCTCTCCAAGCTCATCTGTGCCTTGATTTATAGTGTCTTCAGTGAAGTTCTGTTGCATTCTATGACTTGCACTAATGTGCCTTTTCCAAACTGAGATGTAATGCTTTTTCATGTATGGAAACTTTGGTGATCTGGTAGATATCCACATTTCTTCTTGGCTGAAAAAAAAATGTTAAAGAGACTTGCTCCTATTCAGAGTCGTTAAAGGAACTATCTTGCTTTTTTTAAATTTTCAAGGTCTGCAACTTTGTAGTCTTGGAAACAAATTTCCCTAATACAATTTTCTTGCATATTACAGCTCAGCAAATTGTGCAAGAAAGCATGTGCATGTTTTCTGTGCCAACAATAACACTTTTCAGAGGCAGAAGGAAATTATTACCTTAAATACATTGAACTTTAGGAGCATGAGTGTGCTGTTCTCTGCAGAGAAGTCATTACAGAGAGCATAGATTTGCTTACTAAGTATACTCAAACTTGTACTGACTCTATTTGTACTGACTCTAAAATGACAAATGTGATTTCTTTTTGCTTTGGACTTCTGTTTGCCCTGCAGACACAATGCAACATGGGAAAGGGGAAATAGATCCTATTTCTCTGTGTACTTCTCTTCAACAAAACTGTTTACTAAAATTTAATTGGGTACATCTATGCATTTGAAGATACTGATGTCACTAAGTACCTAAAATATGTGTCTTTATTACTGGTAATGATACATGAAATGTCACTTCAATTCTCAGGCTTATATTTTCAAGATCCAACGTTACTTCTGAGTGTCTCATCTGAGTATCAGACTAGAGCACAAAACTAGAGATAGCTGAAATCAAAAGGTGCTGGCAAAAGTTTTAGAGTTTAAGCCTGAGGCTTTGTACAGAATTGGCAGCTAGAATGTATTTTCTTGTAAATCAAATATTATTTATTAATACAATTTATTATGTCCAACCCTCAGGGAGGATGAAACTGCAGCTTTCAGTGATGCAGAAATTCAGGTCTCATGGAAACATGTTGCAGTGCTCTAGAAGTATAAGCATATACAAAATGATGATGCTGTTCTCCCACCTTCCTATCTCTCAGATCCCTGGCCATATGGTCTTCCTCCCTCCCTTGTGCTGGCACTGATGCCTATCTGATTTTACAGTAAGCCAGCTCACTGGCAGAAAATTCACCAAGTAAAAGAAAAGTAAATACTTTTCCACATGTTTGTTGTTGTTGTGGGGAGGTTGTGTGTTTTCTTTTCCTTTGGACCTCTTTACAGTTCAGGCTTTACCTTAGGCCTTTATAAAGCTCAGTGACACACCAGTGCCAGCTCACCCATGGCCTGTTAATCACTGAAACTGGTGGGTGTGCTATCCAGGGAACTTAGCTCTCAGAGGAATTCCCTTAGGTGTGAAACTCTTCTGCTACAGCCAAAGAATTTCAACCTTCTTGTCAAATGAGCTATCTCACCATGAACCCTGTACACAGCAAACTGCAGGGTTGTATTTGTGTTGGACAAGCAGATATTTCAGAGTTCTGGCAATGGCAATCTTATAGTCAACTTCAGACTTTATGGTCATATTGGCAAAGAGTGCCAATGGAAACTGTTAGTGTTCCATTTAAAAAGCAAACATTTGCCATGAGTTATTACACAGAGCTGAGATGTTCCAGTTGCTTCTCTACAGTTAGATGTGATTTTTCAAACAGCATAATGTGGGAACTGTTGACAAATGGGTTTTTGACTACAGTGTCGCTGAAATCACCCTCCTCTTACTCACTCTTTCCTTCTTTGGGTTCAAATTCATCCACTGCTCTGTCTGGTTCTTCTTATCCCCTCTTATTCAGTTTGGAACTTATTCCTTGCCACTACCTAAGCCCATTGCTAGAATTATCTCTGGGTCTTCAAGAGATGTAAATAATTTATTCACTGACCTAAAGCTATATCAGGTTGCCCAAGGCCATATCCAGTCCCATTTGGAAAGTCTCCAATGATGGAGACTCTAAATCCTCTCTCAGCACCTATTCCAGGTCTCCAATCAGCAGGAATTTCCCTTGCCATAGCCCAAGATTACTGACTTTTGCCCTGTCCCTGTGCATTTCAGAGAAGAGTTTAACTTTGCTTTCTGTGCAAGCCCTTTCGGGATAGTTGTAAAGAGCTATTGGATTGGGGGAGATCTCTTATAGAACCAGCCTCCTCATTTTCTCTTCTTCCTTCACGTGTTCTGAGCCCCAGCCATTGTGGGAGGGTAACAATGAGCCATGCAATGATGTTCATCTGACTGCGGAGCAGTTGTAAGACAGGCAGAGATAGGATTGGGACGTAACTGCCAGTGCTTGGGAGGGGTCAGTGAGGGACAGAGCAATACATAAAATATCCCTTGAAACCTTGGTTCATCTGCTGCATTTAGTCATACAACATTCAGGACAATCCTTGCAGTGGAACGATCTCAATTCTATGGTGTTTTCAGACAACGAACACAGTGCAGGTGAGGAGTTAAACAGACACAGAAAATGAAGGCACATGTTAGATGTCAGCAGATTTGTATAAAGAGGTGGTGATGAGGACACAGCCCAGGGGAAATCTGTGAATCTTGTGACTGTTTCAGAAAGAGACCACAGTAAAAGAAGAGACATTTGCAGCACTAGATTGAAGTCCGAGAAGTAAAATGAAAGTAGAGATGAATATACAAACACAGAAGTAGATACAGCTGAAGCAACTCAAGGGTCCATACTGGGACTGCTACTATTTAATATCTTCATTAATCACATAGATGGTAGGATTGAGTTCACCCTCAGCAAGTTTGAAGATGACACAAAACTGCATTGTGCCATTGATATACTTGAGGGAAAATATACCCCACTGAGGAATCTTGTCAGGCTTGAGGAGTGAGCCCATGCGAACCTCATGAAATTCAACAAGGCCAAGTGCAAGGTCCTTCACTCAAATCAGGGCAATCCTTTGAAGGACCCTTCAAGCCCAAATCATTTTGTGTTTCTGTGATTATAAACTCAGATACATAGTTATTTTATTGTAACATGAAGTTTTTATAAAATCCAAATGCTTTGCTAAATAGGACAGATTTGAGCAGATCACTGACTTGAAAGAAAACTGGGAAAAAAAACTGACAAAACCAATTTTTCCTCTATTTCTTCACCTACAGAATTCAGTGGTTTTCATTCAGTGAAACGAATTGCTTTTTAAAATAAAATTCAACCACAGTATAGAGCCCAAGTCAAAATGCAGATGAACAGCTTTAGCCACCCTAAAGCAAGATTATTTTCTGAAATACATATTCCTTCATGAAACATATAAGTGTTGGGTTTTTTTTATTCTTTTGCTTCTTTGCAAATGAAGCAGAATTTTGGAAACTTGTCATTTATGAGGAAGAACTTTTTATTTCTTTGCACTTTTTTCTTTAGAAAGGTTGGAAAGCAACCTCCAAACACCTACATACCATGCTTTACTTAAAAATCATCCAAAATGGGCAATGGAATTGAAAATGCCATACAGATGTGAATAAAGACGGGGAAGTGAGTATGTTATAATGGCTGTGAATGTAGACAGGGCATACAGTGTATACTGTTTACAGTAAGGGAAGAAGCTGGATGGTGCAAAAGGACAGCCCTCACCCCAAGGGATTTCTTCCTTGAACTCTCTGGACTGGCAGGCAGGTATTTCTTTCTACAAGCCAACTTTGTTTTATGCTCAGGCCATTGAGCCAGACATTTCAAGGAGTGGTTTACATCCACAGGCAAGATAAGTAGAATTAATGCTTGTGTTCCCATAGGGACTGGGATTGATATTATGACTGCTATTACGTCTGTTTCATGGACAATATAAAAACAATAAGGGATTTGTGTGTCCTTCCATCTGTGAGTGCTATCACAGAGGTCAGGCTCAATTTAGCTTTTAGAGATTAAATGGGATTCACTGGATATATAAACCACTTCATTAGAGATAATATAGTTCTATTTGACATTCCCATAAGGGAATTAGAGAGACAAGGATTATGCAAAGTAGTATCGGCTGTTTAATGCCAAATTTGGAAGCAGTAAATTAGGAACTGATTCAGTGACTACAAGCAACTTTGGCCTTCATGATCTTCAAGGGACACAAAACCCAGAAAGATTCATGGAATGTAGTTTTTCTCTCTAAAAGATATTAAAGGTCATTGCAAACATGCTTTTGTGCTAGTACACAGATTTTACCAAGTTTAAAGGCAGATCTAAAACCAGAAGGTACTCTGTAATTATTTTCCTAGTAAAACCACAGAACTGGTTAGAGGAAAAGATGCAGATCTGGATGTTCTTGTAAATAGAAAATTTCAGTCATTTCTTACATGTAAAAAGTCTGCATTCTTTTGGAATAGCATGCATTACTAAAGATTATAGATTTTTCATGTAGAAAAACAATTGCTTCTTGGCACAGACCAGTATTCGCATAGTTTGAATTTTAGCATTATTCACAAAGCTTGAATGTATTTTATTTTAAAATACGTGTAGAAATGTATCACCATCCTAATTCATTCCATTCAGCAGATTATAGGGGGAGGAGGAGGCAATATTCTAAAGTAGCATGAATAAATTAAATAATTAATAAATTGTGTACATTTTATAGTTAGGATCTCTTTTTTTTTTTCACATTTCAACAGTTTTAAAAGCAATCTTTTCTACAGGAGCCAGTTTAACTCAAACACAGACTGCAATTTAAATATTAAAATATCATTGGTTATGATCCTCCCCACAGAGGTTTGATTTAGTCGTTATCAATGGTTACATGCCCCATAGAGTCTTTGCTGCCTTCAGTAGATACTGTTTTATTCACATAGCTGAGATATTTAACACATACATTGCTCTTTCCCTTGCTTTTCTTTTTCTCTTTTTTTCCTAGATTGAATGCTCAAGTATATCTGACTACTCAGAAAAAATTATCAAGGCCAACCACTTGGACAACAGTAAGGCATATATAAATATTTTTTTTCCTCAGGAAAAAGAGATGATGACAGTTTTACTTTTCCTGATTAATTTATGTTGTGTGTTTTACATGTAAATGGTAGTTTTGGAGAATTTACTTCATGTAAATACAAAACTAAATTCATTCGAGGCAATACAGCATTCCTTACAGGAATTACTATTACTTCTGCGTTTCCTTCTAGGCTCAGAGACAACAGAAGTAAATATTACTTATCAACAGGCAGTTTGGTTTAACAAGGCAGAAGGAAGACCCTATATTAGAGCAGAATTTATCAAATTAATTCTGCCATTTGAATTCCACCTTATCTCTTAAATAGAATCAACACACAAACTCACACTCTGACATTCAAATTGAAATAATGTTCAAAGCAAAAAATTTTCACTATGAATTCTGACTCCCAACTTTAAAAAAATACTTTTTTCAAAAATTTACCGAAACACACATACAAATGAAAATGTTCGATTCGCAAAATAAAAGTATCATAGAACCCTTCTTTTTTTTTCTTGAAAAGAAAGCTGATTAAATTTCCAAGGATGTGGAAACTCTACATAGAAAAAAAAAACACCTACAAAAACCTACAAGTACTCCCAGCCTACTGAAAACTCTTAGCACAAAATAACCCCAGACAAGCTCTATTGCATGTCTTCAGTCCTCCTCCAAATCACAGCACAAAAGATATCTTTGCAACAACCTAAAAAATCAGTCTTTTTTTAACTGAGGCTGCGAGACAGCTCCTGTTTAAAAGTGTACTTTGTAAAGAGCTTGTCTTTGCTGCAGAGCAGGTCATGGCTGGGCTGTACCACATGCCTCCACTTTTAGCTGTGTCTGTGCTGACGCTCTGCTCGCACATGCGCAGGAATAGATTTCTGTTCTGGTTCAGATCTGTTCTAATTTTTATTGCTGTCACTGGCAGTTTCTAACTAACACCAAGCTCTTTGGCAGGAAAATTTATTGTACATCACAGTATTCAAGTGTTGTGGTGTGAAACAGCAGTGACGTGGGATAGAGGAGGCCAACCAGTGTATGCAACTTTTTGTTCAGGAAAAGCAGGAAACAAAGGACCAGAAAATGCTCTTCTCCACAGTAGGGATAAGACACCAAAGCAATGAGGTGTGACCTCTTTGGTTGGCCCTGCACCTTTGATGTAGATGCCATATATTCCAGGAATGTCCTTCCATCAGCTAGAGACACAAATAGCACACCACAAATCAATGTGCATTTGGATTTCCAGCAACAGAAATTGTGTGTGAAGGGACCATTGTCAGAATAAATTAGAAGGTTCCAGTGTGCTCCAGAGGTTGCAGAAGGTATTTATCTCTGCTTCTTCCTCCTGTTTCTACAAGGAGCAAGTCACTGAGAAACTCTGGAGGAAGAAGCAAAGACCCCTCCCCTTTGGCAGGACACTTACCTGGACAAGTTCAGCAGTCTGCCTGAGTGCAGTTTGGTCTCCAATATAAACAAATTGCACACCTGAACTAACATTTACCCTTTCACACTCTACACTGACCAACATTCACTTTTATTTTAATGCAGCCAAGTACTGTGCCAAAGAATCTTGTTGCTCATGGGAAGTTTCTTTTTTTCCCTCACTAAATGTTTAGGGAAATGCAGAGTTCAGCAAAAGGGACTGAACCAAGAGACAATCCACTGTTTTTAGAACAAATACAGTACAGCTGGAGATAGCATAATATGTTCCCACATGATGCCTTATGAAGATGTTTCATCAAAATGAAGGGAGTTGGGAGGAACTTGTGTTGCTGCTGCTGCGGCTTATCATACTGTGACTATTCTAGGTCTAAACAGAGGGCTTCAAAGTCAGCAGGTGTGTCACTCTGACAGCTGTTATCAGTGCTAAAATTCACTCCGAAAGAATTGAGGCAGTGAAAGTTCTTGGGGGATAAGAGAATTAAAGAGGACTCATGGCTGGAGCTTATAGACCTAAAGAGTCTACAATATAACAACAGATGAACTACTGAGCTACCAGCTGTGAAAGAAAGGAGTCTACAGAACAGGAAGGAGAGAACTCTTCTCTTTTCCAATCACAGTGCTCTCTGATACTTTGTGTTACCAGCATGAGTCAAGAGTGTTCCCAACGTCCTAGGGGGGCAGTCTGGATTAAAAGTTTGCTATGCAAATAAAGTGGCAATGGCTGGTTTGAGTAGTACTAGTATTGCATGTATTCGGGAAAGACAAAAGCTTCTTTTCCCTGGGCTGAGTTCTAAAGGTCACTCAACTTACATGTCCACTCTTTGCCAGCTAACCTAGCTAAATTAAATTAAATTAAATTGCCTTCATCTCTCCCAAATTGAATGTTGACCATTTCAGCAATAAAAATTACCATCATTTAAAATTGCTATTAATTAAAAGTAATAGAATAATCTTATCCATTGCTAATGGAAAGTAAAATATTCACCTTTTTCCTAAATTTCAAGTGCATCTGTTAACTAGTCAAGGAAGAATCCAGAACCATGAGACTTCATCTGCTGCAACAAACAATATAAATAGCAGAGAAACACAAGCTGAAAATTATTTGTCACAGGCTGAAAATACATTTGTAAATAGGAAATACATTTTTTTTAAAAGCAGGAGTGATTGCTGAATTGTGTAGTGATCCTAAAACAAAATTATTTGTTACTACTGAACTAAATCTGGGCCACCATTTAAACATTTATGTGTAAACCTGCAGAAATGTTTAAAGGACTCTATGTGGATTCTTTGCCTTACTTGGTCAATGATCTAGAAACCTTCCAAATTCCTAAGGGCATTGTAAATTGAGATCATACAGGTAACCAGGTAAGGCCTGCTTTTCCATTGTTCTTTCAAACATCTTTTGTTTTTTCATTTGGTCTTTGGATTTTGGTTTTTTTTCCTTTTATACTGATACTAAAATTTTTATTTATTATACTTACTTTGAGTACTTTTTAAATAGTGTAAAAAGCATTGAGTCATGGAGTCACCCCTTACTGACAGGCATTCAAGAAGACAATCATATTGAAAAGATCAGCCTGACATTCACCAGTAAGGAACTTAGTCAGGTGTTTTATTATGTGAAACATATTTCTTTGGATTCTCTTTTCAGTAATCACAATATTTAAAGGTAAAGTGGAAGAAGTTGAATTACCCGTGGATCAAGTAGACATCATCATCAGCGAGTGGATGGGTTACTGCCTGTTCTATGAGTCAATGTTAAACACAGTCATCTTCGCACGAGACAAATGGCTGGTAGGTGCTCTGCATGTCACGCTCCTTGCTGGAGCAAACATCATTTATTTTCTGACTACAAGCTTTCCCTTCCCTACTGTCACCAAAAGAAGACACAGTTGCATCTCCAAGTGCCATTTCCTAGGCTTTAATGAGGAGATAACAAAGGGAATCTCAGGGAAAGAGCTTTGCTTTTGGTTAAGTGCTGGCTGGTGAAGTTTGCATAGACACTATCTAATGACATTGTCACAGGCTGCAAGAGTTGCTGAGGTTAAAGCTGTGTGACAATCTGAAGGAAAACAATAAAGGCATGCAAGGGGTGCTTGTCTGGTTTTTGTATGTGCAGTTCAAAATGTGATGTCTTTGTCAGGTGAATAGATTACGAGATCCATTTCCCCACAATTCATCAACAGAAACCTGGAGGGCTAATGTTTCCAGACCGAGCTGCTTTGTACGTGGTAGCAATTGAAGACAGACAATACAAGGACTTCAAAATTCACTGTGAGTAAGCGCCTACCAGTAACATTTTTCTATGTTTTTTTCCCCTAAAACATTTGATTTATAGTAGCCTACTGTAATCTCTTCACGGGTCAGAATTCCAATATAAAAGTGAACACTGAGAAAATGTTAGTCTGCTGGCAAATTCAGGAAATTTGCAGTAATTTAAAGTGCACAAAGGAAAGATGCATGTATAAATTGATGTAGACTTTCCCTAGAGTTATATTAATACCCCTAGCTGTATTTAAAATGTGGATTATAGGAGATTTCATTTTGTTGTTGTTTTGATAGATGTATAATCCATCATAACAGGTACAAAAATCAGTACTATTCTTTTGCCATCCAGGTTCTTGTTTTTTGTTTTTAACATGACAAGTACGTAAAAATAATAAGATACAAATTAATTGTAAATGTGAAAAAATAAACCTAGAAAAATTTGTATCTCCATTATAAACTTGTCAAGAAGAAAAAGAAACCCACAAGTAATTCTTTTTTAACTTATTAAAACATTTTATTTGAGAAGTTTTAAAATAAGGATCAGATATTTAAATTTTACTTATATGTTAAAAAAGACCTCTAAATTGTTTTGTTATATTTCAGAGATGCATAAAATTGACTTTTCCATTGTTTTAAAATGTTGAGAAGGTTTTCTTGAAGTACCATTGAATAACTGGTGCTGTTAGTGGCATCTACAAGTGACCCATCCCAGTCTCCTGCTCCAAGCAGGTCGGGATTCACAGTTAAAGCAGGTCACTCACAGGGCCCTGCCCTGCAGTCAGGAGATGGGGATTCCTCACTTCTCTAAGTGAAGCACCCTTAGGAGTAAACAAATTTCTCAATATTCAGGCCAGCTTTTCTGTGCTGAAACTTGCCTTCATTCCCTTCTCACCTGCAGGGAATCTGACTTTTTCTTTGTTTGTGTGGCAGTGGATAGCAATTCAATTCCAACATTAGTCTTTTCTGTCCCAGGCTAAGTAAACCAAATTTTATTGGACACTCCTCATATCTTAGCATGGGGTTCACTTTCATCACCACATGATCATACTCTGGGTCTGTGTTCAGCTTGTTGTCCCCACGTCACCCAAGTTTGGATTTATTTGATCATAACAACATAATAGTGTGATCAAATGAGTAAGTTTTACATTATTTCACTCTTCTTTTTCCTTTTAACCTTTTTTCTCTTTTATTTATTTTTCAGAGCTGGGCAGTTTCTCTTAAAGGTGTTGTCCATTAGAGGAAGTCAAAAATCATAAATTTACTAAGCAGTTTTGTTAACCAAAGATACGTGTGAAATTTTGGGTTAAATTAGTGGGCTCAGACAACCTTTAAATGAAAATGCCTAACTCCTCATTCCTTGCCTCTCACTTCTCTCAGAAAAGAAGGCTTGGTGTTTCTGTAATCAAATTCAGTGCTAATACACAGAACTGTCAGTTGGTCAAAATTGCTATTTTGGGTCAAAAGCAAGCCCAGTGCAGTGGGGCGGTGACAAGAAATCTCTGTAGGTGCCAGGAAAAATTATATCTCCTCCTCAGGCACAGCCTAGGTTTTTCTTCTCAGTGATATGATGACCTTGAGAGCTAAATTCCTTACAAAAATGTAGAGATTCAAATGGATGTGTGAGGCATCCATTCTGTAAAGGAATCAGAACCATTTTGGCCTAAAATCCTTTATATGTTCTTTCACCTTGCTTCTGAACCCCTTCCTTTCTAGACCTTGAGCCTTTTTCTTTTCTCACAGACAATACATCGGTTTTCAAACTGTTTCTTTTCTCATCATTTGAAAAAATGTTTCAGGTTGTTTTTTCTCTTCTAAAGTGTTGTTTTCCTTTAAGACACTTTCTTTTCTGATTTCACCTCTGATTTTCCTTCCCCCCTCACTTAATATAGCTCTGTGTCTTCAGTTTTTTTCATCTCACTACCTATCTGCACCACCATCTTGTCTTCTTACATTTTGATTTTTCATCTTTTTTCTCTCTTAAGGAGACTAGAGTTTTGCATTTATATGAGATGAAGGGCTGAGCATTTCAAAGGGCATTCAAGAACCCTTCTATTGATGAAGAAATATGAGGTTTCTAAAAAAATCTGACTTCTGATTTTTCAAACTTGAGATTAATGCCCCAGAGTACTGCTATAGTCAATTACTCTGATTTCCTGCAGAACGTAAAACATAAAATTTTATTCTTTACCTTCTGTGATAGATCTCCACCTAACACAGATGGGGGTACATATATCAAAGGTACTTCTTCTGAAGTACGTTAAATTATGGAGACCTCAACAATAAATAAACAATTAATAAATTGTTTCTTCAGGGTTTCCTAGTTCATATTTCCTGAGTAATCACATAAACAGGTATGACTTCTATAAATGTAACCTGAAGTTCTCACACACTCACAATGCCTGGAAGTTTTGAACACCATCTCCTTGAAATGTTGAGAAACTCACAACCCAATAAAGAGATAAGAAAGAGATATCAAAGAATCATTTTTTTCCAATTTAGAAATATGTGGATTTTTATATCATAATGCTTTTTCAGTCACACTCCTCTGGAAACACCAGTAGCTCATGTGGTATTCTCTGGAAAAAAAAAAAAAAGACATTTCAAATATGCTCACAAATGTTATCAGTTTATTTCACTTCTTTTTCAAACCATTTTTTAAAAAATTCGCAGCATTCAGTTTAGACTTTTAGATGAAGTGCTGAATGGAACTTGACTCACATGCTTCATGAGACTAAGATTTCACTTTTTTGAAGGCTCTTGTTTTCACTTTGTTAAGCAACCTTAAAAGCAAAGCCAGTGTACTTTTCCATGTTTCAATGTTTTTGTTTTGTTCAAAAAATCCTCAGCATGATAAGAAGCATTTATTGGAACAATCAGAAGAACAGTTCAAACACAGAAGATTGGCATTGCTTTTAAATCTTTTCAAAGTGGACACTTTGCTTTTCTGTCATGGTGTACATGTAGATTAAAACAGTCACAACTTTTGCAATACACCTGCAATTCTACTCTTGTCTGTAATTCACTTGGTGAAACTAAGACCACTTAAATAAGAGCATGAAAACTGCTGATTGAATAGCAATCTCTGGGAAAAAAAAGGAAGATTAACCAGAACAGATAGGAAAGGGTAGAATACCCTAACAGCTATTCCCAAGACTCAGCCTGACATCATATGATTTTGGGCAACACTCTTGACTATCTAAAGCCACAAAAATAATTGAAAAATCTCATATAACACAGTTTTGGAGACACCAAAAAATAAGGGTCACTTGTTCAATGATCTACCTTGAGGAGTTTTTTTGCCATAACTGCATTATCTGTAAAATGATAACATTGACTCCTGGAGCAGGAGTAAAGAGCTAAAGAGTACATATGAAGGTTAGGGGATGGTAGAAAATCTTTCAAATGAAAGAGAAACAAAAAATATGTTTTATTATTACTGCTAACCTTGACACATCCATTTGCATTGACAGGGTGGGAGAATGTGTACGGCTTTGACATGACCTGTATTAGGGATGTTGCCATGAAGGAGCCGTTGGTGGACATAGTAGATCCAAAGCAAGTGGTGACCAATGCCTGTTTAATAAAGGTTTGGTAATTCTGAATATACCTAATTATGAATGGTTACTCTTAACTGTACGATTCTTTTGGGACCTGATGCTTATGTTTTGCTGTATTGTTGCCTGAGGTTTTAACCCTTATATATTTTGAATGCTGTATTGCCTGGCATGTATGCTTCATAGCCTGTTAGCTGCTGTTCTCTACAGACATAACAGTGCCTCTCTGGGCTTGCTCTTCAAGGACACTTAGACTGCCCAGGCCTCAGCTTCTAAAGTTTTCACAGTTTTAATTGGTGAGTTTATGCTGATATGCAAATGGACCAAACCTATAAAGGTGTGGAGAACTCATGACTCATCGTCCATTTTGGGTGATGCCCCTGGGGGGCTTTGTCTGCCCTAAATGTACCTTTGAAGGCTTTTCAAATAAATACCCACCTTTCATTCCCTTACTCCTGACTGGCCTCAGTTTTTGGGCTAGCCTTGTCAGCCAAATATCTTTGTATGGTTTTAACTATCTGCAGAAGCCATCATCATAGAATGCTGTCACACCAAGAAAGAAAATAATGCAGTTTTAAATTAGCCAGTACTTGTATGTTGCAAGTGCTCTATACTGTCACATGAGCTAAGCATGAACATTGATACCTTGATTTCTTATGGAATACACAAAAACATGGTGCCCCTTGTGTCTTTGCACTCATCTGGCTGCTGCAGGCTGTAACTCAAGACTCTTTCAAATTTTACATGTGCAAATACTGGATAAAGAGAGACATGTTGTATTTATATATGGATTTGAATTGCCCTACGTGCTTGTAAATAGAGGTTGGAAATTACTGCTGGAATGCTCCTGAGGAGAAGGGGTAAATTATTCTGTTGCAGTAAAAAAGACAGAAGCATCAGTTTCTGAAGTGATGATGAAATAACTAATTTATTCCAGAACATGTGATCAGTATTCAAACCTAATTTTTTTGTCAAACTTCCTAATTCTTAGCCTTTTCTATAATGTTACTGTGGTCTTCCAGCTCCAACATCTGCACCCAGATAGTAACTGGTACCCTGCTCTACATATAAGACAAAATGATCATTGATCACTGTTCACAAGATCAGGTTAACTATGCAGGAACTGTCTGCAGAAACACTTAAGAAAGCTCTAAAATTCTTTCCATGTGAAGGAATCCTCCTCATGTGGGACAACTGTCATAAATAAGGCTGTCTGCATCAATAGCAGGGGTAGTATCCAGTCCATGAATCCATCTCATTTATCCCAATTCTATTCTAATTTTTCCCTTTCACTTTTTGCCAGTAACAAACACAGCATTAAGTATTCCCATATGCAAAAAGGAAAACCATGCTTTCAGTCTGCAGAACCTTTACTGAAAGCAGCAGAAAAAAAGGAACAGAAGTAGAAACTCTGCATGAGTAGTTTTGCAAGCACAGTCCATCTGCACAGAGGGGAACACAAGATGGTTGTGCCTGAAAACAGCCTGAGCCAGAACAATTTAAAATTGCAATACACACAAAAGAAACAGCTATTTAGACTGTATGAAATATGTCCAGAGAGAAAGAGATCAGGGAGCAAAATGGATTGTCTGCTCTGGAATAAAAAGCTGCACACCCTTAACTGAAGTGCAAATTCAATGCTTTATTTAGAAGGTCTTTGAAAGTAATTTGGTTTAAGATTTTGGTTTAAGACAAAAATTTCCAAAGTGTTCCTTTCAGGTTTTATATTTAGTTTTGACGTCTTTTGTCCATACACTAAATCGTGCTCTAACATATAGTGGCACCATGGGAGAAAAGCAGGTAATAACTACACAAGTAGAAACCACCCTCCATTCCAGAATTTCTCACTAATCTCACAAACTGATCATTAAAAAAAGAGAAAATTGTCAATGAAAAGCATGAAGGAAGGAGGTTTATGTTCAAGCTAGCAATATGGAATCAGGCAAAACAAACCCTGCATTTATGTATTTTTTTAAATTTAATTTACTTTTGCACATGGTTTATTTATATAAAGTGCATTCCTTTCATCCTGAAAATATTTGTGAATTCAGAGAATAATATTAGCCTAAGAAAATGTTTGAGAATAAACAAAGCCATAATGTTTAATTATTCAAATGTTTTATTACAGCACTTCAAGATGGCACAGCTTGTTCATATTAGATTCACAGAGGGATTTTTAGAGTTGTATTCAACTCAAAGCCAGCTAATTTAGGGTGCCTACCAGATGAGTCTGGGTTGTCTCTACATTAGTCAGTGGATGAACTAGCCACTAGATACATTCCTCAGAGATCAGTCAGAGTCTTGTGCTTCTGCAGTCATTTCAATTCCCAATTTAGATGCTCTGAATTGTTCTACAAAATCAGCAAACTAAGACATCAATCCCTGCATGCTGTGTAGCCATGACACTTATCTAAAATGCTGGGGACTTGAGTAAAATTTCCTCTTTTGTACTCCTGAGAAACTGGAGTCTTGAATGCTTTAAGGAACTCTAGGCACTAGGCCACAGGAGTGGTGTGTGCAGGGAATGCAGAATCCTCTCTGTTGTGAAAGCCATTCCATTTTGAATGACCTCTTAAATACATCTCAAGGGCACAGGAATTTTCCTGGCAAATGGGAGTCCACTATTTAACTTCCAAAACAAATCAGCCAGGGACACTAGTGGGATCAAAGCATCTTCAAACCACCAGAGTCAGTAACTGAACTCAGGAAAAGTGTACAGGTGTCCTACTGCTTTCAGTAACATTCCGGAAAAAAAAAAAGGGAAAATTTTTTTTCAGACTCAGTAAAATAGTTGTGTTTTCTTCTCTGATCCCTTTGTACATTGGAAAAATACAAAAGGGTTTTGGTTGACCCCAGACTTTTTCTGCCTATTAATTCTGATTTGGTGTCAGCACCAGAGACTACAATAACAATAAATCAATTGTTCACACACCTGTAGAAAAACTTGCAGTGAGAGAGTGGCAAAAACTCACGAAACCAAACAAGAACAAAAGACATGCCACATCCAGTTTGTAGTAAAACTTACTGCTAGGCTTTCCTGAATATCATGCCCTATCTAGACACTGAAGAAAAAAAAGTAAGAAAGAAATCTGTTTCTGAGCTTCCATTTGTCCCACACTTTCCAAGCACAGTTTACAACTCCTGCAGGTCAGACACAACTTTAAGATTACACAGTTTAATGCTACTTGAAGCAGCAAGCTTCCTTACTTGGACAAAAAAATGATGCAACATTCTTGTTTATCAGAGAACATAGCATATTAGTAAAACCCCATTAATCTATGTGCTCAAATATCCAAGTCTTTGAGAAATTTCTGCTATTTTGGAAATACCATGATTGACTTGTGTGAAGCATTATTTCAAAGGAACTCTGGTACTGTCTGCAAAAAGGTGCTGTTGCTTAGAGAGATCCAGCCAGACAGGTGAGGCACACCTCTGTGAGCTCTGATGAGTCCCATGTTCTTCTCCCAGAATAATTTTGACCCATGAGGTTTAGGATAATGCATTCCACATGAAGAGACTTTACTCTTGCTTCACTGCAACTTCATTGAACTCCCTAATCACATTCTTTTCTCCCAGCTTCTCCTATAGCAAAGCAAGAGGCAACAATTGCTCTCATTTTCCATCTTTCTTCCAACACCGCTCTTTTTTCTGTTTTTCTTCTCTACTATTTCTTCAAATGAGTATTTCCTTTTTCTTTCCTAAGTGACTTTTCCTGTCACTCTTTCCTTTCCAACAGTTCTCTCCACAGTAATTCCTTTGAGTATTCTCAGATTTATCTCCCCACAAAAAAAAAACACAAATAAAAACAAACAAACAAACAAACAGAAACCAAACAATACCAACCAAGCAACACCCTACTAATTATCAGCCATTTCTTTCCATGGAAACAGGTAAAGATGGCAGAATAGGCGTCTTGGAAAGAGACTGAGATCTCTGTTTTCTAGAAGCCAGATCTACACTTGCTTCCCTGTTATTTCACCTAATAGAAAATTAATGTATGCTGCAATATCTAGTCAAAACAATCTCAGATACCCTTGTCTTCGTTTCACTGCTCCCCCAAAACACTTAGAATTTAATGTTGCTTCTTGTTTTCCCACATTGTTAGTTTTCTGCACTCTTCGCAAAAAAAAAATTAAATTGGGGCTGACTGTTGCATTCAGTGCTCCCTTTACATCAACATGCTTGTGACAACCGACAATAGAGGTAATTTTCTCAATGGTTGTCAGAAAAGAGGACTTGCCCTTTTGTTCTTTCTCTAGCATTTAATTTTAATTCTTAGTCTTCAGTTCAATCCTTTTCCTGAAGCTGGGAATACTCCTTGTACCACTGCCACCTGTCCTCCAGCTTCTGTATTGGTTCAGCACCTTTACCTGCTTTGACTGGAGTTGCCTTCAGCATCACATCCTGTGTCAGAGTGACCATAACCCTCTGCCCAAACTAAGGCAGCTGGTGTCATGGGAGAGAGGAAGGGAGGAAAACCCCAAGCCCAAATCCAAGACCAAACAAAAAACCCAGAAAATCCCTCCAAAGCCAGAAATCCACTGAGATTTCAATCTTTAGCTTATTTCCACACTCACAAAATCCTACCTGAGTAACATGACTGTCTGGGAAGCAGATCAGGAAAGAGGTGCTGTGGTATTCTAGAAGCAACCTTAATTCCAATTCATATGAGGAAACGGGTCAGGCAGCGAGTCAGCATTTTTCCATGAGCAAACCTGTTTTGAGAGCTGTTTCATTAGTTAGGTTGCCTCCAGCTACGGTGATACCATTCAAAGAAGTGCATATCAGCTGGCAATACCACAACTCAACCTCGCTGTCATCATCCCTGTAATTCTAAATGGTCTTCTATACATCATTTGCTCAGTCCTAATGTAATTTGTGCCACAGGACAGTCCAAGAAACCTTCTTTATGCAGTGAATGTGACAACTGGACCTCTCTGTGTCTGTCTGCAACAGGGACGTGTACCATGGGATGTCTCACGGGGCTCTCCCACAGTGTCAGCCACGGTCTGACCCTCCTTATTTAGCTGATAATTCAGACATTTTAAGTGTTGCTCAGCTTAACACATTTCATTTCTGTAATATGATAATAAGGAGCTGCATTTTGATCAGATTCCTGCTTAACTACATGCATTTTGTTGTTATTGAAATCTGAATGAAACCTGGTAAATCACGACTTTTCCATTTATTTTATGCAAAGATAGCATTTTTCCCCTGTGCAGTCAGCTGTAATAAGCATTGCCATTTCATATAAGAATATATAGTAGCCAGAGTACAATTCAAAGATCACCAAAATGAGACTTGGCCATTCTCAAAATTATATTAATTAATTAGAAAAAAACCCACATTTCTCTCATACCTCACATAGAAAAAAAATATGTTTCTGTCCTTAAAAAAAGGACTGTGAAAATGACCAACATTTTATCCAGCACATATATTCAATATTTTTGAGAAATTTCTACTGTATTTCTCTAATACAAATATTCCTTAGTGCTTTTGATTCCACTTTACCCTGCAGAGCCAACACAGCTCAGAGAGAGGGAGCTAGATGCCTTTTATGTGCCTCACCATTAGACTTAAGTCTCAATTTTCCCCCAGTGATACCACTAAAAAGACACCAAAAATTACAGTAATCTGCAGCAATCATCCACCAGTCCAATCTAGCTTGGCAAAGCAAATTTTGCAAGCTGCTATGGACCTCTGCCAAGAGACCTTGGAAGTTCTTATTCTTGTTGTGCTTTTTTTTAACTTCTTTTGAGGGGAAAAAGAACCCCAAAAACATTTGAAGGCTATCACAGCTTTAAATGACCAATTATATGCATAGGTCACAGAAAAACACGAGTGCCTCAGGGTGTCATTGCAATGCACTAGAATAATTTTGATTATGGTTAAGTTCTTAAAAAATATTTTTAACCAGACAGGCCAAAAATATAGCTTGCTTAAGTCATCTCCCCATAAGTTTTCTAAGTCTCAGAAACACATATATTGTCCATGCAAAGACCTCAGTAACTGAAATATGGCTGCATCTTTCTATGTCTATTTTTGCAGATTTACCTTAGATTATAAAAGGCAATTTCTACAAGAGCCCTTTAATGTGCCCTGAAAGAGGCTAAAAGAGCCCTCTAATGGGCAGTCAAGACTCTGTTCTCAATTCTTGCAGTGTGAGTCTGAAGAAATTCTGGTGAGGTCAGAGACAATTCCTGACTTAAGCTGGCAGAGTAAAGAAAATTGGATTTCTGCCTACAAAAATTCTGTTTCTCTGTAGGCATGAGCAATAAGGCTATGAGAATGAGCAATGAGGGTATCAGAAAATGCACTGATAGGAAACATTTCGCACAGCATTAGAATAGTATTTCAGACTTATCATCCTCCCTCCCATGACTACAAGTTTTGGAAACAACCCAGATAAAAGCAGTACCTAACTGGGAAAGTCAGATCCATCTGAAAAACACAGTTTAAGCCTTGAACAGTGAGATTAAAATATTGATGGAAATAAGCAATCTTGAATACTATATCATTGCTTCCAACTACTGCAATGAAGCCATAGTACAATTTACAAAATTTTCTTCTGTCTTGTTCAAGAGTAAGATCTCTGTGCTTACTGTTTGGATCAGTTACCTGACACAGCACTAGAAAGCATTACCATCAAAAAGCAAGCTCCTCTCATGCTTCAAATGTTTTCACTGCTTGACACAGTCAAATCACTTTGCCTTCCAGAGATGCACAAACAAATAAGTTTATTTTTATTAAAAACCCAACTTCAGCATCTTTCCTCATGCTGACAGCCCCTGATGATAAAAGTCCTTTGAACTGGGACCTGTATCTCCTTTTCATGCCTGTATTTGTCAACGCACCTTTTTACCTTGATTTCCTTCAGCTTCTACAGCCCCTCCCTGGCATTCCCAAGAACACACACTCTTCAGTGAGTGGTCTCTCTTTCAACTTAGTCAGATAACTGGATCATTTGCTGATTATTTGATATCTTAGAATGTACTTCTGATTTCTTACAGTGTTAAAGGGCTGTCAGTTGTCTTTTTCTATGATCATTAAATAAAATACCGAAGTACATCACTTAACACATAGCTGAGAGTCACAGAGATCTGCATGCAAATGTCCTTTTCTTTCTCCTCAAAACAGGAAGTAGATATTTATACAGTGAAGACTGAAGAATTGGAATTTACTTCTGCATTCTGCCTCCAAATTCAGCGTAACGATTACATTCATGCCTTGGTCACCTATTTTAATATTGAATTTACAAAGTGCCACAAGAAGATGGGATTTTCTACAGGTAATCTGTATTTCTTTTAATTTCATTTCTGTTGCTATCAGTCTGTCAGTGCTACTGGTCAGATGGTATAGGCAGGTTTAATGTACCACCATGTTTGAGTTTCAGTGAAAAAATTATTGTCATTTTGGGCGAGGTGAGGAAGATGGAGAAAAGATAGCTGCTCATTGGAATTCTGTGGAAACAGAGGCAGGATTTCAAAATGGCTACCAAGCCAAATTCAGCAGGAATTATGACGTGGGAATTTATGTCCCTCATTTATACCTAAATCCCATGTCAAATTCCTCAGATTAAACCAGCTCAGTGAGAGATAGCAGCTCTGCATCCTAGTTTTCCCCAAATTCAAAACTCAACAAAGCTTTTGCTTGTCCTAGAGTATAGAACAAGGCCATAGTTTTTTTCCAAGCTATAACCACACATATACTGCTTATGTAAGTTGTTTCTAACAACCCAAATGTGAAACTCTAATTTACCTCAGTGAGCAAATATTTAAAGGAATAACCCTATTCCCTCAAGACAACATTTACCAGACTGAATAAACCAGAGAGTGTTGCAATAAATGTAGAAACTGCATCCTGTATTAGCCTGAGTGTAGACAGGAGGTTGAAGGAAGTGTTTCTCTGCCTCTGTTCAGTATATCATTATAAGGTAGGTGCAGAAGAAGTTACTCCATAAAAAAGTCATTTGGCCATCTGCTGCTGAAGGTCACCACTGTCCAGAAGACTGGTGTAGATTCTCAGCTGGTTTCTGTTGGCAAAGCTCTAATGAATTCAGCAAAATAGACCAGTTTGTAGGACATGATGCAGTGTTGCTTCATTGATTTGTCACTTTTTAAATTATGAATAAGTGTGCGATTTGGGATGGACTTAAAGACCTGGGCCTACATTACACACACACCACCTGTTCATGCGGCACAAGTTTCCAGGCTTTTTTGGGGAACGTGGCTCTGCATAAGGGCATATGCATATGTACATGTGTGTGTACAAGGCAGCAGTTATGATTTAATATACAAATTAAATTTATTTTCAGTCCAACATGTTTTCAGTTAGAAATTTTATGCAGGCATGTCCAAATAGTAAACAATCTGGATTTGAACTCCTACAAGAAGATCTCTCATTTAGTCGTGGGGATTAACAGTCGTTAAAACTGTCTGGACACATAGACAGAAAGGATCTGGTAAAATCCTTTCCCCTTTGAAGATACCAGTTTGCCAGCACAGTTTCTGAAAAAAATTTGGTTTATATCAATCTTCTGATTCCAGAATTTTAGAACAAAAAACATTTAAAAATTTGTGTCTCGACAGTTTTTTTTAAAAAGCATCAGTATTTCCCCAGTCACACATAATTTCTAAAGCCAGATATTTTTCTGAAACATTGATGTTGAAATGAAATAAGATCATTATTTTACTAAACACTGTTAATATATTATTAGCATGATACAATACAATAGTGTTGTGACTGTGGGATACAAATAGAAGAAAAATAATTATATGAGACGCTCTTTTTGCCAGGTTAGGTGGTCTTTGAACTTGCACAGCTATTCTTAGGTTCCTAGATGCTCTTGACTACAAGAATGCTAGGAACAAGAAGTGACCAACACAAGTTCATTAGACCCCGCTCAAAGATTTGAATTTAAATCAGAAATAAAAACAAATAAGCAAATTAAAAGCCTGAAATAGCAAAGGGTCATCAAAGTGTTTCTACTAAGCAAGACCAGAAATTAATTTAGGCCAGTTTCCATCTCTGGCAAATTGCCCAAAAAGCCTTTTAAAAATCCAAAAAGAAATCAAAGTGGAAGTGCCCTTTCATCAACTCTATCCTTCTGAAAACTATAAAGTCTGCTGTTCCAGGATCATGAGTCAAGGGTCTCATCTGTGGCATTGTGATTAATAGTTTTTGATGAACCTTTCTTTCACGCTTTTGTATAATTGGTTTTTTAAGTATTTTAGACTTCTGAAATTCAAAGCCCTTAGTGGTAAAGATTTTTCCTGATTTGAACACTTGTAGGTCGAAAGGAACGCATAAAAAAAAGTGCCTACCTTTCCCTGTAAACCCTTTTGTGGAATCCTTCTTGATGGGTGTGATTCACGTCTGGCAGATTCCAGTAAAAGTTAGAAGACAACCCACTGACTGACAATAGAATTGTGTTGTTGCCAAGTGTGTTTGCTAATGTAGTACATAAGTTAAAGCATTCTGTGAGAAGAAAGGGTTTTTCCCCAATTGTTCCCAAGCCATAATTTGATTTGCAAGGCATGCAAGAAATTTCAATCAGTGATACCCCTGTATATTTTTTAGCACCCGATGCTCCTTATACTCACTGGAAGCAAACTGTCTTCTACTTAGAGGACTATTTAACTGTGAGACGAGGAGAAGAAATCTATGGGACTATATCCATGAAACCAAATGCAAAAAATGTGGTAAGTCAGCATGCCTGATCCTAATTACAACTCTATTGATCACAAACTATAATCAGCAATTAAAAAAATGCTTAGGAGTAAAACAATGAGCATGCTAAAGGCATTCATGTTTATTAGTAAGAGCTCCAGTCACAGCTTCACCAAAGCTGATGTCAGCAATGATAAAGCAGCACTAATGTTACAGAAGTCAGCCTGCAAACAAGCAAGTATGGGAAGGGAGAAAGGATTCAAATACATCCCCGAGTCGGATGTCCTCTGCAATCAGCTTGATTCACATTTTGTGACACAGGTAGGCAAGGGGCTCTTCACACTGTCACTGAAATCAGTGGAAAGATCCCTTCTGCCAACCCATGATAATCAAGAGTAAGTATTTCAGTTCCTATGGGCACTGAGTGATTTGCCACTCAGTGCCCAAGAACAGTCCAACAGGAAACTAAGTAACACATTTGAGGCGAATATTTGTATGATCAAATGTCCCTGAACTCACTAACTGAGTGATATGGTTGTTTAAAAACTGTGGCTTTCTACAGAAAATATAGATGCTTTATTTAAGGCTAAAGCTAAAGCATGATGTCTATCACACTAGCATGACTGCTGAAAACTTCCTCAGTTTCTCACCTGTGGGCTGAATCCCTCTATATCAGTTATTCAGTGCTTTTTTAACTTGTAAGGAAACTAGGAGGTATGGTCTGATGGACAACCCATGGCTGTATAGAATGAGACATTAGAAGTATGGCTTCTGGGAGTAGCACTGGCACCATTTTCTGCCAAAAATCTTGAGCAATATCTCTTCATTTTCCATTACAGCAAGCAGCAGTTAAAATAACCTGGTTATCCATCTATGCAGCTGTTGTAATTGTTGAAAAATTACATTGTTGACTGCAACAAATACTAACATTTCATTGTCTTCCTTTTTTGCATTACTTTTCCAGTTTTATACTAAACAGAGATTGGATATGGTTTTCAAAGTAGTTGATATAGGGGAAGAAATAAACACAAAATAAACTTGGCATTAAAACAAACATATTCATCCCTGAAGCTTCTTGCTACAAGAGGAAAATAATCTCTTTCCCACATTTGTGTTGTCCTTGGGGGACTGGAATATTATCTATTGGGTTAAATGTATCCATTTTCTTTGGGGGAAAAATGAATAAAATATCTCAAATTTGTTCGCACAGCAGTAAGCACCCGAATGCAGATTTAGGTGCTAAAATTAATACATTCTTGATAGTTGTCATAAAACAGAGAGACCACGTTGGTTCAAAAGGACTTGTTTGTGCTTTGTTCTTCTGAAACACAAAGTTTTTCAAAAGCTTATATAGACACAGCTTCCTTTTGTAGGGCTATGTAGTGCCTCTTTCCTAAAATGTGTCATTGTAAGGTAAAGAACGACTAAGAGGTTCTCTACAATGGGAAGTTTACTACATCTATTCTGGAATAACCCCTATTGTGAAAGCCCTTTAGCCTAAATTAAGAGCATCTCAGTGGGGGATACCCTTCAAAAATTTTTACAGGATACATATGATAACAACATTTCAGAAGCTTCCTAGTAGTAACCAGGACATTAAACCCACCTCAGCAGGAGTGCAGATATATGACCAAAGCATGGATTGCATGGTGAATGCTATTCCACATCTTACACCCTGCTTTTTCAGGGTTAGCACTATTCAAAAACACAAGTCAGAAACCACCACAGGAATCTCTTGAATCTGCAGGTCTTTCAACCCAAGCAATGATAAGTGAATTAATACACTAAACTTATGGTCTTACTTACATGTTACATTTAAATCTTTTTACAGCGTGACCTGGATTTCACAGTAGACTTGGATTTTAAAGGACAGCTATGTGAAATGTCAGTATCTAATGACTACAAAATGCGCTAGCAAGAGACCTTTCAGAGAGATGAAAAGGAGAATTTGATCAAGTCTTGAACTGCTGAGCTTCAAGCTAGGAACAACTGTTCACAAGATTATTATATTAAATACTAGAATGTTTACTCTGATGGAGGGTGGTAACCTGATTTTTCTTGCAGATAGTACAGGGGGCTGGGATCCCACTGTGAATGTACAGTATACAGAACTGTAGCTTTTGTTAAACATAGGAAAAAAAAATAAGCAACAGTCTTGAGTGTTCTGGTTAACTATAGGATGGCAGAAGATGCATATACAAATTGTATTACTTACTGTGAATTTCTGGTTCTTCCAAGCTTTGCATGTTAAAGATGATTAGGGCAGTTTTCTCACTATGAAAGACTACTACAGCACATTACTGTGATAGTATTACTGGACTTATATTCAATATAAATGAATATATATATTGTACATGAGAAAAAAATAATTCATAATAGGAATTTGTTTTGTGATTATTTAATTCTCATTATGCAGTTATGGGAAGATAATGATGTTACCTCTGGCACTATTCTAGGCAGTGATATAGTTCATTAACTGTCCAATGTTATAGCTTTGATAAATATTCCATGCAAAGTGTAGATAAGAGCTGGGCATTTACAGGAAGTTCAACTATATTTTTTAATGTCCTCTGAAAATGTGGACCATTAGTTTTGAAATTCACCTTCACAACTGGATGTCTGTCAGAGCTTTAAAAAACATTAGCTTTTTATCCTTGAAAATATTCTGTGGTGAGTTTTTATAGCTGGATTTTGCATGAGACTTTCAGAAATCAGACACCTAGTATTTAAATGTGATGAATGCAAAGTCTCTCAAATGGTGGGTAATTCATGCTTCTTGGCCATGGCATATTTCATTTCTTTGCAAAATTCTTAATACAAAATAATTTTTAAAAATAGGAATTAGTGTTACCTTTTGGTGATGTTTTAGATAAGTTTTAAATTGCAAATACTATTCTCAAGAGTGCAGTAATTTGCAGGAACAAGTTAATGTCTTTAAAAAAAATGTCGATGGCTTCTGATACTACTAAGATGTCTGTAGCTTTCCCATCCCCTTGAGTCCCTTGTTTTTCTTACAAAATCTTCTGCTGATTGTTAAAATATTAAGTGCTTATAATTCCTCATATGTATGTATCAGGTCTTTTTACTATATGAATGTGGGCCATTTAATCACATGTAATTCATCAACAACTGCCTATCTACGCAACAACGTCCTATCTACGCATTTTCCAGTCCGTCTGGCATTAGGCACTAAATCATGTTCTATCTTGTATTGAATAAGATTGACTAGTTTTTTGCCTAAAGATATTTTTAATCACCTGCAAATAAAGCATACTTGAAGATGTATTTTGCCAGTATTTGTCAACTTCTCACTTTTTAGAAACCTATTTCTATTGATTTTCCCTCCACAGAAACTGTACAGTGCCTCCATTTTCTTACCGTCTAAAGATTATGGTCTAGGGATTGTATCACATGGTATCTATGTAGAATGAAATTAAACTGTAATTCAGCAGTAAAAGATACTGTTTGCAATGTAGTTCATCGATGTTGTTTTAAAGCATTTTTCTTTCATTTTTTGGAGTGAGGATGAACAACTTTCCTCACAAAATCATTAGGAGTTTATCTGTCAAATATTGCTGTCATTTTCAGAGAATGAGTTCAGCTACTCTTTCAGTAACGGGCTGGGAAAAAACCTTCTACAAGTCCCTTTCTAGTAACACTTCTGTGATTCTAGGAATTTAAGGAAAGGAATTCCACCAGATTTTTTCTCAGGCCCCACCATTTATATAAATCTACTCAAACAGTGTTTTCACCTTCTTCTTTGCCACTAATCACTGAGTTCCTATTACTGAAAGAGGAAAGAGTCTTGCTTTGTTTGCCTAAACTATATTTTGAAAGCACTTCAAACCATCCATTTCTCTAGCTCACTGCACGAATATTTAATAACTTTAATACTAAAAGAATAACAAAGAAGGGGAAAAAATCCCACAGCTTGTTTAAAAGAAAAAAGTCAAATGAGAAAAAAAAAGGAAAAAAATATTACCAAGGATCTTTACTGAGAATGTGTCATTTTTGCCTGACAGAAAGCACTGGTCAAGAAGCCCAAAAAAAGAACTTGACAAAAACAGCTTATTAACCAATTTGAGAAGTATTTAAGCACTGCTGTACATTGATGGCCCTTTCTGGCTCATCTTTCAACTAATCACGGGGAAATCTATGTGTCTCTTCAGTAGTGGTCACCTTGTCTTAGTACTTAAAGTGCCCATTCACTTCAGAGTTGCAAGATTAAATCCTGACTGATATCGTTAATGGCAGAGTTCTGAGGTGGTCACCACACCTCAGGCACATTCAGCCCTGGAAAATTAATTGTGCTTTTCTTCACATAGGAAAAAAATCACATATTTCTCCATCACAAAAAGAACGGAGAGAGCCTACCGCAGAACTGTCTTCAAATCACAGTGATCAAAAAGCAAATTTAGATGTCCAAGGCCATTAAAGCTGTTACCTACCAGTAACGTTTTGAAAGCACTAATGAGTTCAGCACACATAGGATCTGTTAGGTCAGCATTAGAGAAACAGGTATGCAAAGACCTTGCAGGCAAGATGCTGTTAGGCTTTCCTCAGCAATCCAACAAGTCTGGGTAGCTGCCACAGAGTCTGAGCCTAATTTTCTCAAGGCTTGAATAAGAAAGTCTCTCATGGTCTCCAGAGTGAATCAAAGCCACTGATTTTCAAAGCTTTGCATTAAAATACAATGACAAAACAGCCACTGAGAGCCAAAACAGACACGTGTTTAAAACATTTAATTTCCTTCCCACTGACAGGAAAAGAAGATCATGAGATAAGGACAGAACATGAGAAAGAGACTGAAATAGAGTATTTACACAAAAGGCTGTCCCTGATGAGTAATACAGTGCTGAAGAAAAGAGAAAGCAGGTCACTTCAGCCTTGACTCTGATCCTAAGGCAAAAGTATTAAAACTCTTCTCAGGGATTGTCCTGTCACTTGAAAGACAAAGGAGCATCCAAAAAAGCTACATGCTGAGAATGCCTCTAAAAGGCACAGTGGGCAATGCACACTTGCAGTGCTTGTTAGGATTAAGGAAGTTGTCCCTTAATGTTAGGAGGGCCAGTCTGTATTCCCAAGATTCTCTACAGAACAGTGTAGTATGACTATTCTCATAAGTATTTCTTATTCCCAGCACCAACTGGCCCTTGCCAGATGTCATTAGTTTCAGGTTTGGTTGTTCTGGGGCAGAACAGGAGTTTTTCGGGGATTTTAGCAGGGGTTGTTCTGGGGACCTTGCTATGCACAGAATTAGGGGGCTTAGAGCTTTTTTATACTGTCTTAGAACTTTAAAAGGGGTTGAAACAGTCCATAATACAAACAAGAATATTACCCAAGGCAGTAATATTTACCCAGTAATACCCAAGGCATGTTTTTACCACAGAGCTAATTTGAAGAACCTTCTCAGAGATAATTTCTTATGGGATTTGTTTTAAATTTAATATAATTCAGAAATTAATTTAACACCTACAGATTTGATTATGGATAATGAAGAGAAACTTCATTCACTTAGAAGGTTTATAATGGATATATGGTTTTTTATGTATATAATGAAGAATAAATCCCTACTTTTAGAAGATAGGAAAGCACAGACTGGGGGCTGACCTGCTGGAAAGCAGCTCTGCAGAGAAGAACCTGGCAGTCTTGGTGGCCAACAAGCTGTTCATGAGCCAGCAGTGTGTCCTTTTGGCCAAGAAGGCCAATGGTATCCAGGGGTGCTTTAGGAAGAGCACTGCCAGGAGGTCAAGAGAGGTGATCCTGCCCCTCTGCTCAACCCTGGTGAGGCCATATCTGAAGTGCTGTGTCTATTTCTGGGCTCCTCAGTAAAGAGAGACATGGAGCTTCTGGAGCAGATCCAGTGGAGGGCAACAATGATGATTCAGGGACTGAGCATCTCTCTTACGAGGGAAGGTTGAGGGAGCTGAGCCTGTTCAGCCTTGAGAAGAGAAGACTGAGATGGGACCTTATCAATGTCTGTAAGTATCTTAAGGGACAGTGCCAGGAGAATGGATCTAGGCTCTTCTCAGTGGTGCTGAGCAAAAGGACAAGAGGCAATGGGCAGAAACTGATGCACAGGAACTTCCACGTGAGCGTGTCGCTAGATTTGTTTGGCCTAGAGGAGACTGACAGGAGACCTCACTGTGGTCTTCAGCATCCTCACAACGGGAAGCAGAGGAGAAAGTGCTGAACTTTTCATTCCTGCAGCCAGCGACTGGACTTGAGGAAATGGCATGGGGCTGAATCAGGGGAGGCTTAGGCTGGATATCAGGAAAAGGTTTTTCACCCAGAGGGCAGGTGAGCACTGCAACAGGCTCCCCAAGGAAGTGGTCATAGCACCAAGCCTGATAGAGTTCAAGAAGCATTTGGACAATGCTCTCAGGCACACAGTGTGACTCTTGGGGTATCCTGTGCAGGGCCAGGACCCAATGGTCCTGATGGGTCCCCTCCAATTCAGGATATTCTGTGACTCTATGAGGAAGAACTTTACTGTGCAGGTGACCACGCACTGGACTGGATTGCCCAGAGGGGTTCTGGAATCTCCTTCCCTGGAAATCAAAAATCACTTGGAAATAATCCTGAGCAATATGTTATAAGGGAGCCTGCTTGAGCAGGGGTTAGATTACATGACCTCCAGTGGTCTTTTCCAAACATAACCATTCAGAGATTCTGTGATTTCCAAGAACAGACTCCCCAGCCTCTCTGGGCAGCTGTTCCAGTGACATGCTGATCTCACAGGGACACTTTATGTTCAAATGGAATTTCTTGTGTTTTAACTTGGGAGTGTTGGTTCTTGTTGTTTTACTATTTGCCCCTGAGAATAATCTGGCTCTATTTTCACTGTAGCTCCCCATTAGGTACTGGAAGATACAATTAGTTCTCACCTTAGTCCCCTCATGGTAACTCCTTTCTTCCCTACACAATCTGTGATTGCATCCTAGCCTTTTATATGAATTACACCTCCTATCCACCTGTATTCCCTCCTCCCCCAGTTTTCCTTTTAACAGTCTAAGTATATGTTGCTGCTCTTACACAGTGCTTAACAAGTGCATCTAATGGTTTTGCAAAGAATGTAACCCCAAGGATCACTATTTAAATAGAACTTCAGTTTTCTTACTGTGTTGTGCTCATGGCATAGAGGGCACATTTTATGAGCAATTTCCAGTTTGGCTTATAAAATCTAAGTTTATGCCACTGCGTGCACTTGCCTAGTTGGAATATACAACGAAGCCAGGTGATTTGTTTATCAACAGGCATTAAGCATTCACAGACTAGTTCCAACTGGAAAAGGAGGAGGGGTTTAGCCTTTTTTGAAACATTTCTTTTCAACATTTCTTAGAGATCATCTCAGATTGTTGTGGTGCCTCTGGGCGTGGCTTGCGACCAGGCCGGGACCGTCGGTTCCTTTCCCCCCCCCGGCGCGGTGCCGGTTCCTTTCCCCACCCCCGCGCGGTGGCTGGGGTGGCGCAGCCCCGGCTCGGCAGGGGCTGTCCCCGCCCAGGGGAACAGCTCATTGGTTCCCATGCCGGGTGCAGACAGCCGACTGACTGGCCGGCGCCACTGTCAATCATTGTGGTCCTCCGCAGTGATTGGCTCTCCCGACTGCCCTCCCCTCACCTCCATCTTATAACACGCCCTGAGCGCCATTTTGGCCGTCTTCTCCGCACCATGTTCCAGTAATAAAATCTGCTGGCGATAAGCGGATAAAAACCCTTTCTCGTCTCTTCACTTCCCTGCATAAATTAAACCGCTGTGCGTGAGCGAAGCCTAGATCTGCGGGAGTTCTGATGCTCGGCTCGCCTCTGATCGGAGAATAGATAAGGCCTGAGTCGCGTTATCTAGGCAAACGGGACTGACGCAAAATACTCTGAGTTACTCGCGCTTTCTACCCGCGGCATCAGATGTTAATCTGCTGAGCACATAGGCACTTGGGAGGAAGACAAATCCTTTAGATCACATCTAAACTTCCTAAAAATTAAGTGTGAATTAACAGCACCTACAAATCTCTTTAAAAAGCAACTAAAGAAATAAACCTGATGCTTCAAATCTGATATAACAATATATTTAGAGTAAAGAGAAAGTGACTCATCAGCTAGAGATTTCCCAGAAAACTGATATTTCTGTACAGTATGTTGGCTGAGGTGAGCCAGGGCAGTAGTACGCCTACAGAGAACAAGAGTGTTCCCTGAAAATAGCTGCTGCTTCTGGGTATAGACACAAAAAAGGTAAAAGACGTGTTCTATGCTGCTGAGATGGAGAAAGAAGCAGACCACTGATCACAGATGATTGCTAAAGCAGAGTACCCGTCTCTTCAACAAAAAAAAAAAATATTCTAGAGTCTAGATACAGCCAACAGGAAACAAAGAGATTTTTATTATCTCAAAATTTTCGCAATCTCTGCTGTTCTCTTTGCCTGTCTTTCCAGTCTCTACAGGTACCAATACAATTTCTCCGAATCCCTTCCCTTTCTCCTTTCTTAGTATGTCTGATATTTTTCACATTTTTTTAGCATAAACAAACAAAGGCGATAAATGATGGTGCAAACAATATGAAGATAGCATTTTTTGAGAAAGCTTGGATGGAACAACAGAGTGATTGTGAAACAGAAATAAACTGTGTTAGCTTTGAGATAACAACTGCAACATAAAATCAGTCCTACTTCCTCAGAGAGCACACAGATTTGGGCTACAATCCAAGTCATTCCTCTGAATCATCAAGTGTGGTCTTTTAGAAGCACAGCAATGAGCAAGATCAAGCCTGACCTGACCCCTAAATCTTCATGTGGAAAACAGAACATCCTCTTTTGCATCTTGGTCCTGTGCTTTTGTGTCTATCCATTTCCCATTTATTCAAATGAATCACCAGCATTTCCAGTATAACACAACCCTAGAACCAGAAATGGACTTCTGTGTTAAGGTCACAACAGAATTTAATCACAAATCATAGGTGTCCTAACATTTTGCTGCATGAATATGAAATGGCAGCCCAGAAAGGCATGTGTAACTAATTAACAGTAACTTGTAATGCTGATCAGTTAGCAGAAGTACTTTATCATCATGGTGGCATATTTTTCACATTTATTGGCATGACAAATCTATGTCATTAGCTAATGAGATATGATTGAAGCAAATATAATTGCTATTATCACCACCGAGAATCTTGGGAAAAAAAAGCTCATTATTTTGTTTGCTTTCTTATGGAGTGAGTGTAGAGGAAACCAACATAAGTGCTGTGTGAAGCTAAAGCAGCATGTGATGGATAGCATTTGTATGTCAAGTAGCCAACAACAACACACATGATAACAATAAATTCTGAGCTATGAATTAAGGTATGAAAGTAACAGAATTCAAGAAGTGAAGGTATCCTTTACCAGCAAAGATGTGGAGATAAGTGAGAAAATATTCAGAATTGTTCTGACACCTCCCACTAACAAAGTAATGGAGACATTAAGGCATAACATTTTCTGCGAGAAATTTCCATTTGAATTCTCTTGTTAAATGATACCATCAACTAGGAATTCTGTTAAGCAGCAGGATGTCTAATCTCAATCTGGGCTAATTCCTAGACCTTTCCAACCTAATGTTCTTGGGTCCAAAATGCAAAATTCACTTCTGCTTGCCAGAACATTGACACTGTGTTATGTTCTTCCCATCCTTGTTCCTTCAACAGTAATGACATAAGATACTGTTTCTTTTCCCTCATGTTAAAAAGTTTCTAGCTTGTACTTCAGTGATATAAAGGATTCCCTTTGTGGAATCTGCTTATAAACCAAAACCAGACCTATATCAGATTTTTCTGATAAGTTGTCCCCATCTCTTATTTGCCTGTGTGTCATGTGTCCTTTTTATTACAGTCTACTCATGCAAATGCCTGTGGCAGTGAGGATAAATCTAGTTAGCCTGGAGATACTCCCAGTCCCAGGAGACTTTAAACATTTATAGACAGTCAGAATTTTAGAAGACAGAATGTACCATTGTGATTTACCAGTCTCTTGAAAACATCCAACCCCACTGATGAAGTAAGACAAGCTGGAACAGGTTGCCCAGGACCATTTACAGTTGGGTTTTGAGTATCTTCAAGTATGGACACTACACAACCTCTGTGGGGAAACTATTCCAGTTTTTGACCACTTCCACAGGGAAAAAAAGAAAAAAAGGTCATTTCTTGTGTTCAGATGGAATTTCAAGTGTTTCAATATGTGTAGTCTCTTCTACAGTCACTAGGTACTTCCAAGAAGAGTCTGCCTCCCTCCTCTTCATTTCCCAGGTCCATCGAGTATTTACATATACTGATAAAACCCCTCTTGAGCTTTCTCTTCTTTAAGCTCCCTAGGCCCAGTCATTCCGCTGGTTTTCACAGCACTTTCTTGTCCAATTATCTATCATGTACTTTGTCACCTTATCAGCAAGGATGTTATGGGACAGTGTCAAAAGCCTTCTTAAAGCTGAGTTAAACAACACCCATGAATCTCCCCTCATCCATCAAGCTAGACATGTCATTGTAGAAACTATCAGGTTCATTATACACAATTTCCCCATTGTAATTCCATGCTGACAGCTCCTGATCACCACCTTGTCCGTCCTGTGTCTGAAAATAGTTACCAGGATTAGTTGTCCATCACTTTCCCATGAATTGTGGTAAAGCTCATAGTTGTCAAGATCCTCCTTCTTGCCCTTCTGGAAGACTGACATTTTCTTTCTTACAGATGTCTTGCACCATAGAGTGCTTTCATAACACCCTTGAATGCTCTGTTGCAGGTGTTGCGATGGTTTTAGGTTAACTGCTAGGCTTTAATGTTGGCATACAAAGCAAATAGGCAATTTGTTTGGGGTTTTTCCATCTGTACCACAGAAACATTGGTTGTAAGGAAATGCTGGATGTTTCTAGTCCAAGTAGAAATTTCCTCAAAGCTATGTCAAATCACTGTGGCTTAGTGTGAAACCTGACCCAAAAACTTCCAAGGACAGAGATTTTATAAGTTATCAGCAGATCTGATACAACTCCCCTTCACCAATAAACATGCCTAACTTATTTAGCATATTTTGAAACTTGCCAGCAGTTAATTTTTAATCATTTGATAGATGTCTGTAATTTTGTGTGACTTCACTTTCTTGATCAATGGCACCCTACAGAAGTCCAAGCATATATGTTTGCACAGCTGCATCGTCTGCACAACAATGACAAAAAGGTACATTAGCTACTGTTCTACACAACCCTAAGAATCGTGTCAGTGAGGAACAAATATTAAACAAAAATTCCACTATTTAATCACCTGTGTTTATGTTCTCCATGTGCCTTTTTTGTGAGCAGCACTCGATTGTCATACAGCATTCCCTGCATGGGGCATGGACATGCCAGGAGCAAGAGCTTCATACATCGTACCTGAGTTTAGCAATTCCTTGCACAACCTCCCGTGGGGCTCCTAATGACACAAATTATTTCAGTGTAGAAGGTGACTTTACAGTGGGTTACAAATAAAAATGCCTATAGCATACCTGCAGAAATTTTCACTCCTATCATTCATTTGTCTTTGCTGACAGACATGTCATTTAATGTAAATCAGTTTCTCTGTTAGAATAATACTTAAAGAAGTCCTGTCACTGAGAAGCTGCATTAGTGATTTATGCCTCATTTCAAAGTGATGAGCAACAGCCTTATTACAGCTTCATAATATAAATCCATACAATACAGGGTTGCTATGACAACTGATGAGCCTTAATAGCCTAGATTCAAAGGACCTTGTTCAAAACTGTCAAGTAGTGCAGTTCAATGCAGTTCAGTCATTTGCACCTGTAAGAACTGGGAGGAGAAGGCCATGCAGAAAGAGAATGTTCACTCACACTCTCAGGGGAGGCACCTGAGCTTTGCAGCTGAGAGCCTTCCTTACCTCTGAGCTATGCAGTGGTGGTCCTGAGGCTTTTCAGCCCCTAGCAGAGGTATCCAAACTGCTGTTTGGCTGCAGCAATACTGAGCTCCTGAGGCCACCTGAGAAGCATGGTTCACATCCAGTTCCATGTATTCATATTTAAAGGTGAAGTTACAAAGAGGTAAGACAATTAAACACCTTCCTGATACTGAAAATAGGCTGCCCACCCCTCTAGACTTCTTTTCTCAAAACTGTGATCTTAGCTGTGTTTTCCACCCATATCCTCCCACTAACTCTGGTATTTTTCGGATTTTGCTGGGCTAGTTCACCTCACTAATGCAGTAGAGAACTCCGTCTTTTTCTTCTTTTTTTTTTTAATTTTTTTTTTTTCCCCTTGAGATTCAGCCAAAGCAGTAAGTTAAAAAGGTTTATTGCAGAGTTCTAATGACTTGTAAAAGGTAAAATGGAGGAGTAATGACTGACAGGAACAGTAAGTTGAAAACCTACCCAGTATTCTACCCCCGAAAATGAAGGCACCTGAGCTTTAACAACAGCTATACAGACACAGCAATTTTCACATCCCCTCTGATTTGCTCTGAAAAGGCAAGATTTAAGTATAGTGCTGCAGCAGCACTGAATCCTGCAAACAGGCAGACTGATGTTCCAAAGCCAATAATACTCACTTTGTAACATGGTCATTAAGAAGACAGCAAAAAACACCCACTAAGTTGGATATAGTGACAAAAGACCTGAAAAAGTCTATTATGTATGCTCTGACCAAAAGAACACAGCTCTCCCAACACGAGATGAAGATGGCACAAGACGAAATGCCAGGCACAACACAGGATGTCACAGAGGGATGAGAGCTGTGGCTGCTGCTGTTCCTTTCTGCAAGTCCAGCCAAAACCTGAGCTGAGTACATACTGCAAAGATGCAGACACACACAACACACGAATGTCATCAGCCACACAAAGAACACAGCAGAGCCTTCACTGTTCACTCGCCACACACACACAAACAGCAGCTCAAGTAATGTGAGTACTTGAGTAATACTCAGAGCCACATAATGTTCTATTTTAATAAAAAAGGTTCCACGGGCTTCCCTACTCCCTTCCTATACAAACCATGAATACCAGAAATTTCCAGTGAGAAAACTCCTCTGCACCTGGGTTCTTCTTGTAGTGGTTGTTGTGCTCAGGAGAAGCATGTTGCAGAAAAGGCACTGACGACTGCAGAAGCTAAACACAGTTGTCCAGTATATAGCTGGACTTGTCTGAAACACTTCCCTCTTCATTACATGAAAGGATAGAAGCAATGCTTTTCTGACTAATCCAATGTCCTTTAACTTCTAGTACATTTGGAAGGATTCAGTGTCACTGTATACAATATTTCAGATTAGTAATAGGAATGAACTTTTATACCTGCCCTGTAAACTCAACCTACAGATTTGTTTTTCCCTTGAGAAGCCTATTTTGATCATACAATAATCACATGCCTTTTACTAGCTTCATATTAAAAGAATTTTAGTTGTTTGAGGTATAAACAGGTCAAAGTTCCCATCTTTCTCCTTTTTTTCAGGAGCCTATGTGAGTGCTATAGCAATTCCTATCATTTCAATAATGAAAAAAGACCCATTATTTCAACAGCTGTGGATGAATTCAGGAAGTTGCTACTGATGAGCTTTATGAGCATATTTCTGCTTTCTAAAACAAGCTTCCACTTGTGCAGATGATAAAGTGGATTTATTCCAAAATGATCGCACATGGTAGAAAATTCTGCCAACGTACGGATGTTGCAAACAAAAATGGTCCCAAGTTGGGAAATTTTACTTGAGTTAATTTACTACCAAAGTACACAAATCTTTTATTGATGATTCAGGTTCTGGGGAAAGAAAAAGAATGCAAACCGTTAGACAAACATTCGTGTACATTTTTTCTCCCCTCTGCTCCCAAGTTTCAGCTTCCTTTATTTTCATTGAGGTAAACTCCATTAGAATTTTTCCAGGGAGCCAACAGGCAGCACAGGAAGTTGAGAGGGTGTGCATAATGCTTTCTGCCACCCCAAATAATATCTTTCTGCCATTCAGTCCCAATCCTTCCAGTTGTCCTGGGCATAGGGATTCCAGTTGTCCTGTTCCTCATTTGTCCCTGCTCCAGCATGGGGAGTGACCACTGATGGCAGTTCTTTCAGAGGCAAACTTTCTTTAGGGTGGTCTGTTCCTCATGTATTCCTTGTGTGTGGAGTATTCCCACTTTAACAGGTGCAGATTAGTCCTTCAATCTGTTATGTGAGGAGGTGCTTTACACTTCTCTCAGTAAGGTTATAGTGCACAATGATTTTTGTCCACTGTTTCTTCACTCACATCTGTGCAGGCTGGAACCAGTTTTGATTGGCACACAGTAATTCCTGAACTTCCACTCCCAAAGGGTTAGGAACACTGTGTTATATCCATACAAAAGGACTTTGTAGTGTGCATGATACCCAAAGATCTGACAGCATTGGGTACCTGAACAGGCAGAGATTAGTTTCTCCCTCTTTGTCCTACCAGCTCATCATCCCCTCTAAGAGTTTATGTCGGTGCACAGGGCCTGTGAGCTGATTTACTGGTTTACGCTGGGTGGCATCAGAAGAAATGTTACTAAGTCGAGGAGTTACGTGAGTGAACCTGAGAACAGGATTAAGCCCACTGAGTGTAAGGATCCATCTTTCAGCAGAATTTCTCACTCTCTATTGTTGCTACTTTCCATTCTAGTAAGGGAAATTTTCAAGACTTTAGACATCCCTAAAATGTGTATATATACTACTGTCACCGATCTTACACCAGCCATGAATTTAGTTCAGTGAAGACTCCATGACCCAGAAGCCAGTTTCATGATGTACAGCTGCATCACAATCTTGGCTTATCTTCATCCAAAAAGCTTTTGGGGGGAGAGGAGGGGGAGACTATGAGCAAGCTAAAGCTAATTTGGAAATTGAAAGGGGGATAAAAAGGAAGAGTAAGAGGATCAACCAGTAATTGCTATTTTTTCAGTCAACAGGTGTGCCAACAGGTGATAAGTCCTGGCCTGAGGTTAAGATAACAAAACACACCTTGAGAAATTCTGGACGTGACACAAACAACTCTGAACGTGACAAATAACAGAGTGAGAAGCTGACAGTAGCTACAGACAGCACTGTGAGCAATGCCTGGGCTTCACAGGTGGATAAGGGGTAGTTATACAGTAACTTCACAAACAATTGGAAAGGAATAGTTAGGACTCTTTTGGGAGTGGAAACCTCCAAAGCCAGCAAGACCTAAGTAACTGTATCAAAAATAGCATGTAAAAGCCGAGGTGACTTAGGAAATGGCAGAAAAAATAGGTATGTGGGTACAGATGTAGAAAACCTGGGACTAATATGAAAAAGCCAACTAGGGACAAGTTGTTTCTTTGGGATATGAAGGGCAGAGAATGGGAGGGGTCAGGGTAGACAGAGGAAGAAAAAGCACTGGAAAAACCAAGAGAAGGTAAAATAAAAGGGACCAGTTGTATGCAACCAGATGCTGGTCAGAGTTTATCTGACTGAGCCTTGTGCCCCATAGCTGCAGAATATTCAGTCTTTTCAATACACCTTATTTCTATCAAATTTCTTCATGATCCTGGGGAGAGATGGAGGGCAGAGTGATAGAAAAAGAGCACTGCAGGTCATAGGAGTTGTGTACATGTATGTTTTCATCAGCAAACTTAAATCTTGGTCTGTTGTAAAGGAAGAGGATGATTGGGCTCTCTGTGTTCATATTTATGGGAATGCTGGTTGTGTATATGTAGGTGACAAGCAGTGAAGACATCAATCTCTGCATTGTCTGTGTGGCTGATGATGTTAGCTGTGTGTGTGCCTGCACCTTTGTAATGTGTACTCAGCTTGGGTTTTGGCTGGACTTGCAGAAAGGATCAGCAGCAGCCACAGCAATCCGTCAAGATGAAAGACACTGCCTGGGTCTTAGACTGTACTAGATTTTTCTTTAGAAGAAGAAATCCCTGTCAACCCAGGATTCAACTGCTCTTTAGCACTGTCTGCCCTTCAACCATGTACATCCTGCTAGCAGGGTCTCACTGCACGTTAAAAGAGGCCCAAATAAAACTGATCCTGTAGAAATCACATAAAGAAAATCCACTCCACTTGTCACTGGCCTTCAAAATCACGAGGAGCTTCAGGGAATAAAACATTAAGGATCTGAATTTGGGAGCTTTTGGGTCTAGAATCATGGGTAGACAAGCTGAAATTAAGCCTTCAAACTGTCTTCTTGAGGCTGGCAGAGGGTGGAAGAAATATTGCTAGATCTGATATTGATGGGGGAACAGATCATTCAAAGTCAATTTACCAAGCCAATATTTAAACTGATGACACTTCTTCCCTAATTGAAATTGGGATAAAGTGTTGGTTTTGTTGATACTTAAATTAAGTGTTTGCATTAGTTCAGCTTCTGCCAGGACTGGACACAGATGGTTCAATGCTGAAGTAGATTTCCTTGATGGATAACATGCCACAGTCAATAAGGTGACTCAACTCTCCACAACCACTAATGGATTTCAAGAAGCAACCCTGGGAAGAGGACAGAAAGCCTATGGATTTTCAGTAATGGATGCTTATTTTTCTCCTTTAGTGTTTTAGAACTTCTTAGGCACCTCACTGAAAACAAGAGGAGATTTTTCATTTGGATGAGCAGATTCTCAAGAATCAACAAGGGAAAAACTCCTAATAATCAGCTTATCCTGAACTATTTGGTTCATCCATCCTTCCCGATAGCAGTAAACTCCTGGTTATTCTGCCTGATAGGGAAGGGGTCATGTTTGGATCCCAACTCATAGAAAAGGGCATTTTGAGTGCTGCTATGGATATAGAAATTGCTGTAGGGGAAAGTCTGTAAACCTCTATTGTGCAGTTCTTGGAACTAGACAAACACCCTCAATCAGACTGAAATCCCAAGAGCACAATTAATTACTGACAAAGTTTTTATCCAAAAATAGAGTTACTTATTGAGCTAGTGCTTAACTTTCATCTTTAGCTTCAAATTATTCATTATTCAAATGAAAAATACTTTAAAAAAAACATTTAGAATATGGGTTAAAAACATGATATCTGTAACAGCCTCATGCAATGAAATCTACAGTTTTGTTTGATATTTTAATAAATAAATTGTGCCATGGGTTCCACTCTCCCAACAAGCTCACCATCATGAATACTTGTTCTTGAATGCTTATCACAACATCTGGATGGAGTGAAGACACATCTCATCATGAATAATTGTTGCTCATGTGGTGGCTGGGTGACCCACTCTCAAGTTTCTTATTTTCATTTATTTTCCACGAAGTCTTCAAAAGATAATTGACATTTGGGTTTCTTATGATCCAGGGGGGCGCATGACTTTCTAAAACATGTCCCTGTGGGTACACTGTGTCTCAGTGCTAGCAGGCCCTGGAGGAATGCTGTGTGGCAGCCACTTTTGAAAAATCAGTTGTGTTTAGCTACATGAGGAGGAATTTTTTCTCAACATTGCTAAAAGAGCAATATCTCACTGGATTTTGGTGAGCTTTTTTACTCCTTAAATGCTGGGAAGTTTCTCAAAGTCTTCCTCAAAATAAGAGCTGCTGTTTCTGAAAATCCTATCTCCAACATCTGGCACAAAACCATCTGTGACAGACTTTTGGAGACAAAGAACTGTTCAGTCATCCTTAACATGCTTTGTACTACAAACAACTACACCTACAGCAATTTTTTTTTAAAACTGTAAACAAAGCTTAGCACAAAATCAGGATCTAAAGGTCTAAAAAGAAATTAAATAAGCAATATTCAGAGGATGGATCATTCACACTAGTAAGAATTTACTTCACATGACAAGTAGTTTTCTTCCCATAAAATTATTTCCTACTATTAATAATGTGGCAGCTTCTACAAGCCTGATGACAAAGCAGGATTCAGTGGTGTCAGGCATCAAACAGAATTAAAGACTGTTACTGCCCCAAATACACTGACAATTAACTAAAGACAATACTTACAAAAGCAGAAATCAGAGCATAAAAAGATTTTAACTTTCACTTACACCTACACTCAGAACACAGCAGAAGTATTCGGAAGATAAAAGCACCACCTGATAGTGCCAGGTGGTGTTGTATAAATGTATGACTTGTCTAAACATGCCTCAGCATTTTATTGCCTGATACAGCAAGACTTTTTGTTCATATCAGATTGAAGTTCAATGGTTTTCTCTTTCACTTTATCTTCATGTTCTTTTAAAATCCTGGGGAAAATGAATAACACTTGTGAGAAAAAAAGTCAATAAAACCCATAAGAGATCAAACAAAAAACATTTTCCCAAGACTATAAAATTGTCCAGAGATTTAACAGACTATGACAGAATTTTGTGAACTAGCAAACAAACAAAAAAGTATAGTTATGGTGGCTCCATCACACAATTGCCTTTGTTCATTTAGTTAGAAAAATATAGTTGGTGCTGATTGTTAACATTTATTGCATATTACAGAGACTCAAAACAGTGGCTTTCATTTGTTACTTCTAAGGCTGAAACAAAACAAAACCAAATCTGGCTACTTAGACATTTATCAATTACCAACGCTTTCACAAAATTTCACTGATTTCAGCAACAATATCAGAGATTTGCCAACTCATTACATGTGTCTTCACCTCTGTAAGTAGTTGAGAGGGGCCATATTTTCCTGTATTTTTATGTCTAACCTTTATATAACTTCAAAAGTCCACTTCTTCCTGTCTCCCAGCCCCCAGGCAGACAGCAGAATTTGAGCTGTAATGAGCAGAGGGAAGAAAGAAGCATATCCAATGTCCTCCTGCAAGGACCCAGCAGCATTCATTTTCAAGTATATTTCTCCAAACCTTTAGGAAATTCTTGCAAGAACTATCACAACATCCAAGGCCCTCAGCTTTCCTAGCAACAATCCAGAGGTTTCTGGATCTGTACAGAGCTTTACTAGCTTATCACAGGATTCTTTATTAACCTGAGCAACTGCTCAGTCAGAGCAACAATCAGGCTACAGAGCAGTTTAAAATGAACAAATATTTCACCACCCTAAGTTCCTATTAAACTAATTTAGCAAAGAGAATTCACTACGTCATCAGTGACAGAACAGTCAGGCACATATAGAATTCATTGATTGTGTTGTCATCTTACCTAGCTAAGTGTAGCACAGACTTTTCCACATTGCACCCAGAATACGCACTGCATTCATAGAAAACTAAATTGTAATCCTACAATCAAACAGAAAGATCATTTCAATTACTTTCGCACAATATCTCACTCCAGCTTTAAAAAAAAAGCAACACAGGTATACTGAAATATGAAAATAAACAAGCAGAAATAGATCATCTTAGGATTTAATTCTAGAGTTAACAGTAAAGAGTACAAAACAAGTCCAAGTTCAGCTCACAAACAAAAACTATATGCTTCTCTTAGCAGATATTTGTTCTGTAGAGTGGCTTGTTCTGTAAAAGCTCAAATGCAAACATGTCTTGTAAGGTACTGAAGTCTTGTAAGGTACTGAAGTCTTGTGAACTCTCCTTGTGACAGTGAGGAAATTCCTACATCACTGAGTGCTAGACAAAGCAGATGAAAAGAATGCCGATAACTTTTGTTTCATCTTTTTGTACGTGTGAAATTTTTCTGCACCTTCTTTCACAATCAGCCTTCGTCTTTGGTTTTGTATTCCCTCTCCCCTGCCCCAGGAGCTTTGCAGTTAAGAACAGTGGTTAAGTGATCAAGTCTTGGAGAGATTCTCAGCACTTCAGCTGAAGTCTTAACACCATAAATGCAAATGCAAGAGATCATCTGCACAAAAGCCTGACCTGGCAGTTCTGATGGCAGAGAAGTTTGAAAGGGAATGACAGATTATCCTCAAAAATAGACATCTGTCTACTTTCACAACATACTACATTGAAAGTCACCTACATTGCCCTCTGTGCTATTACTACATGTCCTTTTACCCATCCACATTTAAAATGTATATTCACTTTCCACTTTTCTATGTGTCTTATTGCTATTTATAGCAGTAGCTTAAAATTCAAATAAGTCAGTACCTTAGGAAATTACAATCACATGTACATATTTTCATTTGTTATTGACTGTGGTTACTGCATTTGTACTTTTATTTAACCACTCTTCAGAAGACACTTACAATTCACTTTTCAAAAGTTCCCATTAAAATGACTGCGTATTTTAGCTTTGCTTTGGGGTTTTTTTATATATAGACCATGCTTCCAAAATTGTACAAATTTTGGAAATTTTTATCATATTCAGGGAATTTCAGAGAGAAAAAGTGGAGAAAAGAAACTTCATAAATATGGTAGTTTATTTTAGCAGCTCTAAAAAAGTGTTTCAATGTTATCCAACGTCAGTTTTGAATATATTGTCAGTAGTTACAGTGTTTGTTCTAATGAAAAACAGGATTGAACCACTTGCAGTAATTTCTGGATGGCCAGATAAGCACAGAAGAGCAGAGAAGGAAGAAATCGGATAATGTTAATGTTGAATAGAGACTTTATTAATTTTTATTAAACATACATAATATTTACAATGATGTAACCCCATGATTATGTTGCTTTTCTTAGAAAAGTGTTAAGATTAAATTTGACTGGGTCAAATTTCTTGCTAGCTATGCAAACAGAAGTTTGAAATAAAAATTACACTATGTTTTTCTGCTCAGCTGATCAGAACTCTAATATAAAACCTACTGTGGTCAGTTTGCAGGTATTTTATGTCAGTTAAGCAGAGTGTGATAACACTCCAACATCTTCCCCAAATATAACAGAATGTCACTAGAGGAGAATTCTCAGTGATAACATCATTTATGCTGTCAAGAATCTGAATGGATTTTTCAACAAAATGCATGGGTGGAAAGATAACAATTTAAACTCGATTGATAATAAGTGCTTAACTCTCTCAGTCTGGCAAAAAGGTTCTTCTCTGAAAGGGGAAACACAAAGTGCCATTCCTTTGATTCAAAGAGGAAAGTTTAATTGATAGCATACACAGGGAACACAAAGTAGCAGCAGGCAGGACACATATAATTAATAAGCTAGCAAATGTCATCCATCTCCATCCAGGAATTAGCTATTGAACCTTGGAGACCACTGACAATTAGTTCATTTTAAAAACTTACCTACAAATCAGCGGACATCTAAAGAATAGGGAGGAAAATTAATTATTACCAGAGGAAGCTGGGCAATTTCTGTCCTGTAAAGTAGCATCACTCTGAGAATAGCTCCCTCATTAGCAGGATTTGTGTAACAATGGCACTGACAGGTTGACAAAGGAGACACTGTATGAATACACAGAAACCGTCCTCATCCCATGAAGCACAGATACTCTGCAAAGCCAAGGCCGACAGGGCATTATTATCTTATTGTATAGATCAGGAACAGAGATAGAGAAGGATTTATTGACCCATTTAAGATCACTCAGGAAGCATGTGCAGGGCCAAAATAAAGTCATGCTGAGTATGAGCATGTCTGGGCAGCACCTTTATTGTATGGCATTTTACCTAAATAATTGGCAGTGGTTACAGTCATCCAGTCAAACAGAACATTGGCTGTTCCTGAATGCTCACAATAAGATCTGAATAGTCTCTGTGTTGTTGTTGTGCTCATATCAACTCTTGATCATCAAGCTAAGCTAAACAGAAATTTGTGAAATGGAGTTATCCTTCTGGATCCTCTGCTAAAAAAGTTGAAGCAACTTCCACAATCCCTGTTCTCATTCCATTCCCCTTTTCACAGGGTATGACACACACTGCAACTACCAGTCTTCTCAAATGACAAGGACTCCCTTCAGTCTGCCTTCCATTCTTCCTTTTAAAAATGAACCGTGCTGCCTGCCTAGCAAAGAAGTTATGTGACACGTGCATTATAATGGAAGCCCTTGGGTTTCTGATCAAATTGTAGTACAGGGACTTGTAAGATGTGGGACTGAAGCAAAGCAAGGGTTCCTACAGCTGGGCTGGAATGCCCTCTGAAAGTACACATTCCTTTCTGACTATAGAAAAAGCTGAGTAACACCAATCCCATTCTGTAAGATGTTGAAACAGTCCTTAAAACTGTTGGACTTCAGGGTCATTAGGTTAAACTGATTCTTTGCACAAGAATAGGTTGTTTTCACCAAGTATGGCTACACATATTAGTATCAGCTCACCATCCAGTCCTGGGTATTTGGAATCATTTGTGAGTAGTTCACATGATTATTCACAAAAGAAGTAACTCAACTGCATTCACTAACAGAGACGGTGGTATGTGGTTTCATAGGAATTACATGGCCATTTAGCAAGAATTAATATTTCATTAAAATTCATGGTTATTATTAGCTCAGAAAGCAAATTATTATAATTTAATTATACCTATGCTGCTTTTCAACTAATCCATTGCCATTAATCATTCCTTCTCTTAACTAACTCAGGCAGCACATTCAAACACTCAAATGAGTCATTCAGATCCATTCATTTGATTATAATCATCTTATTTGACAACTTTTTGTTTTACTTATGCAAAACATTTTATTTTCTTGCATGACATGTTAGAATTAATAGCCTGGTGGGCTGAGAGTTCTATATACTAGAATGATTCATCTTTGTTTTACTAGTACAATTTTTTTAGAGTGAGATGACACGCAAGACACCTACTCTCTGTCCATTTAGCGTTTATGTGTCACTTGTTTTTTCACAGAAGGATTCAGTGTTACACCCTGGAGTCCCTCCTAGCCTCCAGGGTATCAAAGTTCTCTGCATTTCCATGCATACAAGAAATAAAGCTGATTTCCTAATGAGAGGACCTTTGAGGGATAAAGTTCAAGACCGATATTGCTCTCATACAAAAAACCAAATAATGGACACAAACCTGAAGAGAGAGGTATGATTTCAAAAGGCTATATGAACAATCAAAATAAGACAAAAAGATCTCTGGCTCTAATTCTTCCAGTTACAGAGAGGTGCTTTGCAGCAATCTTTCTGGAAGCATAATTCAGCTGAATTTCAAATTTTGCAAATACCCTTTTTGTTACTAGCAGTAAATCTATTCTCAAAGAAGAAACAGGTAAATACGTGAAATCCAGTACATTGCTTAATTTAGGTAAATTCCTACCAATTCAGTTAATTTTTCAGGAATACTGTGATGACTTATTTCTAAATAAATGAATATTCTGCAGGCATTGGTGTTCAAACTATAAACACTGTATAGAGAGATTCAAAAGAAAAATTTATGGGCATGGTACACAAGAATATAAACAAGAATTTGCTGTCCCTTGAATGCTTAAATTATGCCCATGGATCACCAGTGCTCTGGTAGATGCAGACTCTTAACTCCACTTATTTTATCTCCTTGATGGAAAGTTTCTAAAAGTAAACATGTTTTCTACTCCTACCACAGGAGTAACAGATGGTCTTCTTTGGTTTTACAGGAGGTAGGAGGGAGAAAAGGTCCCCAGATTATCTCTATGTTAAGAATCCATCCACAGAGAAAAGGCAGGAAAAAAGAGAGGAAAAAAAGGAGCAAGAAAAAAAAAAACCAGAAAAAGAGAGAACAAAGAGAGACAGAGGAGAGACAATAAGAATGAATTCTTAATTTTTTTTCTCCACTAATTTTTTCTCCAAACATTTTTTTGTTTGTTTGTTTGGTTTAGGGTTTTTTATACATTTGGTTTGGTTTTAAGGTGTTCTTTTTATCTAGACAGTGCTATAAGTACTATAATTATCAGCATTTACATCACTGAAAGCTGAATTGATGAGTGTCATGGGGTTCCTAATCCTTAAAAATACCTGTCTGACTAACATTAATCTTTTTATGAATTCAGATACATTGAGACTCCATTTTAAAGCCTTCACCTTCAAGCTTTTCAAGGGGATCCCTAAGTACAGTACCTTAGCAAGATGCTCTCCCATTCCCATAGGGACCTCGCGTTCCTTTTCGTTATCAGTTTTATTACCCAACAAAAGAACAGGCACATTCTCCCCAGTTGCCTCCTGCAGAATAAACATCAAATATCAAATGAGGCATTGTATTTAAAAGATCACAGATCCAGAGGATAAAAATCTAACAAATGTCACAATATAACACGACATTTAAGACTTCACACGAGCCAGGTATGTGCCACTTTGCTTACAAACATGTCAGGAATTAAAGCTGGATAAAAGATATGAAAAAGACAGAATGCTAAGATTATACTAACTAGGCTTTTTTTTTAATAACAGTGCAGAGAGAAAACCACTATGCTACACAGGCTCAGACACTGAGTTTTTATAGCCACAGCTTTTCTAATTACATGGCCAGGAAAAATAATGGCAACACTTGGGAACCATTATGCCAAATGAATTATATGAAGTGGTGGAGAAATAGACAGAATAGGTCCCAAAAATACATAGAATAGGTAGAAATCAAAATTCATTCTGAAAAGGGTTATAATTATCACAGTAAGTGCTTTCATTAGGTGGGCTGAATGCTACAGCAGTAAGTGGACTTGGCTGTATGTCCAACTTAGCAACAGTTTGCAGCAAAAAAAATTAGTTAGCAAAGATGAGTGAACTATTACAGTCTGGAAAAAGGTTTTGACCACAATAGTCTAGTTTTCTGAATCAAAATCTGGAATGCTCCTCTAGTTTTTACCATACTGAATTAAAATATGTCACTGATTTATTAAAATCATATATTTAGCGAGGTCTGTTCTTCACAAATGCATGCTAATATTACTTCAGTAAGGCCACTCCTATGTGGAATAATTATGCCTGTTTGGAAACATTTGAATGACTAAGTCCTAATTTGAACTCACAAAGCCACATCTTGGCCATTATGAAAAACAGTGTATTACACTAGAATACATGCCAAATAAAATCAGACTAAATGGTTTTGCATAGCAATTTGTCCCTTATTTTTTCACTGAGGAAACAGGAAGTCACACTTAGTTCCTGCTACAACTCAGCCCTTTATGGCAGCAGTCTCAGTTTTATTTTTATTTTTGTTCTAGCCACAAGCAAATAATTTGCTTACACCTTTAATATGTTTTAGTTTCTAATTAACTGAAGTCACTCAGTGACATGGGCTATGATTTTCTTTTCATGTGGTTGAAAGGATGATCCCCAGGAAACTGAACTCTCTACCACAAGAGAGTTTTACAGCACTAATATAGGTATCACGGTTTTAAGTTTATGGTTTATGTTCAGAGTATAGTCAATTTTCCACGAGCTACAAACCTGGTTGTCAAATTGTTAGTGATGATCAGCAATCACCAGATCACCATCACTGATCCAAAGCACCTCTCAGTGCTAGCAGTGAACCAATGGGAGTCATCAGCTAAGTTACCTTTGTGAGATATCAGAGGACTCCATGCTGGTATTTCTCTACCACTCATTTGAAGTCCTTAAAACCCTGAAACTTTGGTTTTTTTAAACAGACACAGAGATGAAAAACAACTCTACTGGTAACTGTGGAGACCAAACTCACTAGCAAAAATGTAATTATGACAACACAAAAAACATGCTGCTCTCTGTGTTTTACCCTGCCAACAGCCCTTGTTCAGAAGCAGGTAGAGAATGACACCAGAGTTTAAAGTTATGTCATATTACCTCAATGCTTATCAGCCACTGCTTGACAGCTGTGAATGTGTCTTTTGCTGTTATATCATACATCACAATGACACCATCAGCTTTTCTGAAAAACTGCTTGGTAATGCTTCGGTACCTACAAGTAAGAACATGGTTATAGCTCTCTTCAACAGAAGCAACAATCTGACAAGGAAAAATTTATAGAAATTCCTCCCTCCCCCCCTCTCCCAAAGAAATATGTTGCCATACCGTTTCTTCTAATCGTCTATCATCTTAGTAAGGGTTAAACCCCTGTTAATTTTCTTTACATATGCATTCTAAAATTCCATGAACTAGACAAGAGAGAAGCTGTAATACTGATCTTCACTGCAGATCCTGTTTGAAAAGTGAGGCTTATTATAAATCATAGGAACTAGTCCCAATTTTGTTGAAGCATTAGACCCCACAAATTACTGCAAAGGCAAAAAATTTCTTTGGAAAAACAAAATTTAAAAGCAAGTGTTTGGAAAAGTTCCCCCTGCCTTCTTTAATTGATTCTGGGTTAGGCTGGATAATTAGCTGCATATCTCACCTTCTCCCACCTCTTTCATTTTAAGCTTGGAACAGAAATTTCCCCCTCACTAAGTGCTCTTCTAAAGTTAGCTAGCTTTTTGGAGATTTTTTCCCAAGCTTCCTGTAGAAAACATACATTGTCATCATCCTGGGTTTCAGCAATAGAAAACTACACATTAGATGAGGAGATGGGGAAGGAAAGCACCACTGAAAGCTTAAAAAAACTTGGAGTTCTTTTACTACAATGGGATGTTTTGGTACAAAAAAAAAAAAGCCCTCTATTTTTATCTATTGAGCCATTTTCCGCTATAGAAATAATTCTAGGTGCACTTTAAAATCAGTCTTCCTCCTAAAAGATTGTGTGGTACTAAACTTTTCAGAGCTTAAATAAGAATCTCTTTTACAGACTGGCAGTTTTTCAGTGGACTCAGCAGCAAATCAGCACATTAATGATGCAAGGGAAGGATCTAAACCATGAACCCACTGGCTTGATTAGGAATGCTCCTATATTTATTCCTTTCCCAAGAAGAAGGATTAGCTCCATGCTTACTAATCTTCAAACAGGTGATTCAAGGAAGCAAAACCTTAAAATGTGTATGGGTTTTGACTGGGATATAGTTAAATTTCATCATACTGTCTTTATTTCAATGAGTTCTGTCACTTTCATCCCTCCAGTTCTCTCCCCCATCCCAGTGGACAGGGCAGTGAGGGAGCAGTCCCAGAGCTTAGCTGAGTGCCAGGGTGAAACCACAACAGAACATTTCTCACCGTTCCTGGCCAGCAGTGTCCCAGAGCTGCAGCGCTACCTGGGTGTTATCTACTGTGACAGTCTTCACGTTGTAATCCACACCTGCAACAGAAATGCAAGGTAAGTTGTCTCTCTGTATGCTGTTTGATCTTTGAAAACGGGATCCAGCAAATAGCAACAATTACAGAGAGGTAACAAGATAGATAGTACATTAAAAATTATGTGCATAGTCTCAACTATCAGAGGACAAGAGCTTTTATTTGCTTGACATTCTTCAGCAATAAAATACTGAATGTTAATAATTCAATTTTGTAAAAACAGCAAGATAAGTCACTTTTCAAATCAGGGAACATGAGTCAAGGGTCCATTTGACAGTCCACAGCAGTCTAAGCCATTTAGCCTGGAATTCACACTGTATAATTTCAGTTATATGAAATGTGTTCGTTTAGTCAGAGCTAACCATATAGGTGCCTTCTACAGTTAGTGGAAAAACACAAGGCACAGCACAGGGAACAGTGGAATCTTAGCTAAATGCTGAAAGATAGATGAACAGAGCATGTGGAAACCTCCACCCCTCTTCATAATATAGAAGATGAACTCACTTCACTTAGGTTAGTCCTCTAATTTTTAAAGGAAGTGAGATAAAAAATTAATTTATTTGAACTTTAAAATGAATCCTCTCACAATTTCCCTAACCTGTGAAGTTGTAAGTGTCTTCTGGATATTTGTAACAATAATTAGAGTCTTAAATGTCAATTAGAGTCTTAAATCAGTCACTACCTCTCTTAATGACAATCTGCACTTTTTTGCTGTATTGTACACTGTACTGTATCAGAGAATAACAGAATCATTGAATAATTCAAGCTAGAAGGGATGTCAGGAGGTCATCATCAATTTCTTTGGGGCCATTTTCCACAAAAATGGGATTTTTACCACTGGCATTAATGAAGAAGCATCTATGCCTGCATTCCTTCTACAGACAATTAAAAAATCTGGATGGAGGATATATCCATTGCTTATATCTCAAGGGAAGAAATTTGAACTGTTCTGTAGAAATACACTGAGAACACTCTTTTCCAGATTGTTCACTTGACTTTTCAACTTTCTGTACCTTGTCTGTCACAGTCCACCCCTGTGAAACTCATTGATGTGAACACTAAATCATAGCTATGACAAATGCTTTCTTGCCATTTTCTCTGCAAGAACCCAGGATGAACAGCCAAAAGATGAAAAATGTCAGACTCATTCCTGTGTTTTTCCTCTGGAAAACTGCACACACTGTGTAAGATCGCAGAGTCTAGAGAAGTGGATCAGCCATTTACAGGACAACATGGACAGGACAAATTCTGTTTAAATCCATATGCTAAGATCTTAGATCTGCCCTGACTCTACTGTGAACTTATACATCCAACAAACCAGTAGAAATTTAGACTCAGGTGTCTTTGTCTTCCCTGCAAGTCAAGGGAACTACAGTAACTGCTCACCTGAATGTTTTTTAATTGTCACAAATACAGGACAGATGTATTTTAAACAAGTTTTATTTCATATATGCTGCAGAATAAGCAAGACCTAAATATAGGCTAAGTATAAAGAATGTGATCATGTACCTCAGCTGCATTGCAATAACCTATACTTCAGTTATTGTACCTTGATTTTGTGTCTGACTTTGGAAAGTTTGATCTACAACTGCAGTCAAGGTAAGAATAATGTAGGCTTTGAAAACTTTGATTTTGAAAACACTAGTCTGACCTTTTTTTTTTTTTTTTTTGGTGATTAGTATAATGCTAAATCTTCAAATAGGTAATTCAGATACTCTACTTTCTCTTTAAAACAAAATCAGATTACATAGAGGGATAGAGACAAGGTAAGAAGGTGGCATGGTTAGTACAGTACAGTCCAGAGGATAGGATATCCATTTCAGAACTGTGAGATATACAAGGAAATTCTAGCTTCACTGAAATCAGTAGCATTTTTCTGATTTATTCCAGTGCTGCCAGAATTTCAGTAAAGAATCTACTCTGAAACCTCTCCATCAATTATCTGCTTCCCAGTGTAGGAGAATTCACTTTGCATGTCCTACTTTTACAACATTGTTTTATAATACAGGGCCTGATCTCAGTAGAAGCTGCTAAGTACTGTTGGAACAAAAAAAAATAATAGTCATAATGTTTCTTAAGCTTACCTACAGTAGCAGCTGTGCCCGGGAAAAAATGATCTTCACAAAATCTTCTTAAGAATGAAGTCTTTCCAACACTCGAATTGCCCACAAAAATAATCTTGAATAAACGCTCTGGGACAGAGTTTATTCTCTCCTCCTTCAAGTAAGAGCAAAAATTAGTCTCCAACAGTTCTATAAATCCTGTTGCCTCTTCAGTTTAAGGCTAATATAGGGAAAAGAATAGATTTTATCCTATCATATTCCCCATTACTCATGAAGCAATATTCTGTTTCTTAAAATAACTCAGCATTTCAGATGTTTGCCATGCATCATTCCAGATCAACTGAAGCGCAATGATTTGCACTGAGCTCTGGAAGTATACTGAATATGAACCTTTCCATTAAACTGCCAAAATAAAACAGTTTGTGTTCACGGCCACAAATCATAATTTATAAAGCTTCATACAGCTCTGCTCAGTAGCTTCATCCTATACCAATGACACAGAGGAAGCAGCACAATCTCATCTAGATAACAGAAAAAAGGTCATAATTTTTTGGCTTGTGCCACCAGATTCTTCTCTCTGCTACTACCATGGAGCCAAGAGCTTCCTTCCAATTACTGCATTTCTACATCTGTTTAACATTACAGGCAAAAGCATGGAGGAAAGACACAGACAGAGAATTAGACCAGTTAATCAGGCTGTAAACATTCAGCTATGATTCTGTCATTTCACTCTTTAAGCAGAAGGAACAACGATTTGTTCTGCTTATCCAGGTCCTGTTTACTGCAGGCTAAGCTAAGTGGATGCTGGAGAGAATATTTATATCCCCTGTCATGTAGGTCATCATTCCTTTGTATGTAGATCAGGAGTTGCTTAGGGAAGAACTCTGTAGCACCAGCTGGTTTGCAGGGGGTGGCCTAGCTGGTCTCTTCTATTTTGTGTAAACGTGAAAGAAGACAGAGATAGAAAGTTTGTTTTCAATGCTGCAGAGGGGGAGCAAGATCATGGATGGGCCTGACATTAATTTATCGAGGTGTGGGTTGCGAGGAGGGAAAGGAGGGAAAAGGAGAGAAGGGAGGGAAAGAGAGAAGAGGGAAAGGCACTCTGCCAGTTATTTGAGGTGCAGAATCCCTCAGACTGCTGCCTTAATGAAGACATCAGAACTGAATTCACTGCCTGACAGTTCTTTGAATGAGACACTGAAGTCTAGACTTGGAAGTGTTTTCTACAAACATACCAAAGGCTTACAGAAAGAAGAATAAACAGAGAGCTGCACTTGATGGGAAAAAAACCAAACCAAAACAACAAAACCTCAAGCTGCTGTCTTCCTTAGTAAGACAAAAAAAAAATCATTCACTGCTGTAAATTTTGGGGACAAAAATACACGTCTCTTTCATGAGCTGGGCTAACAGCCCATTGCAACTATATACAGCTTTCTTATTCTCCTTTTCTATTAAAATCTCAAACCCCACTGCAACTACAGGCTACTGGTAATACACACACATTTATACAAAGCACATTTTCAGTCCTGCTGAAAAACATGCCCAGCTTATTGGTCTGTGTGCTCTGGGAAATAAAACAAGCTAACATGCAATCATCAGCTTGGCAGCATTTTCACAGTGCTTCTGAGAACAATAACTAAATATATGGGCTACATGACCTAAAATACTTTGTCCCTGGTGGAGATACACACCCCAGCAGCACTAAGAGTCAAAGACACCAGAGGCCTTCAGCTCAACTCCCAACATAATAAGCAGACATTTTTCACTGAGATGTATCAAGTCCACTCATGAAAATAACATTAATAATCCAGCTTGATTATAAACCTGCATCTGACCACTACGCTAAGGGACAAACTGTCTGATAGTCTGCTTCAACAAAGTGCTCATTGGAAAATGGAACAGCAGTAGGAGGTATATTTACTTCAGTTTACAGTGCAGTCTGCAAAAGTCTTCCCTAGATGTGTCTTTTGAGTGGTCTTTACATAAACAGTAGCCAGGTAAAGTAACATAGCTAGCTTTTGTACAATTTAACACAAATGTGGAAGATTACAGGTATAAACACAGTAGTTCATACTCCATACTGGAAGACCAAAGGGAAGAGAAAGTGCACCTCAGACAGAGGTTTTGGACAGAAATTCTTGCTTTAATCTCCATTATGGTTCCTTCAGGTGTTTTCCCAGTCACATTTCTGGTAATGCTAACGGCAGCTTCATTTTCATAGCCACACAGAAAAATGCTCTACCCGACTGTCAAGTGCCGGATAAAACAGCAGCTGCTGGCCTCACGTCCTGCTGCCAACACTGGTTCTACTCACCTCTACGATGCAGTAGGTCATGCAGGATTAGCAGCTAAATTACAGTGAATATATGGTTATTAGGAAGGCTTAATGCCAGCAGCTAGGAACCTGAGTTTGATACAGAAAGCAGTAAGATCGTGGAAGGCAGTAATAGAAAGGCATTGTTGACTTGTTCTGATAAGAAACAAGATCTAGTTCCTACCCAGCTGAGAGGATGTGCTTTCAAGGGGAACGACTGCTGAAACAGAGCAGGCAGAACAGGTTTGTCCTAGCTGGATAGGATGAGCTACCCGGCTTTTGCTGTACTAAAGTCCAATGATGCCACAATTTGAAAAACTGATATAAAATAAGTCATACAGCAAGCAAAAAACATGCATTGAATTAAATAATTTCAAAAGATGAAGTTCTGTTCCGTGCCCTCAACGTTTTATTAAAAGGTACCACTTAGGAATTATTATGCAACCATGGCATAATTCTATCATAATTTTTAAGATATGCTTGCTTCTTCTAAAAGAACCATATAATTATGACCAAGCAAACCGATTTTTCCTGTACTTTAATCTTTTTAATATGTGCTTCAAGAATCTAAAAATGAGTAATACTTAACAATGATTCTAAAATTAGAAAACAGGCACAGCTAAATGTGAAGCAATAGCAGTGCAAGAAGAACTATAGACTCCAAAGAAATGTACCTTCCAGCATATTGTTTTAAGGATTATTACTGAATGGTGAATTCATCGCTAACATGCATATACAAGCTAGAGCTAAAAAAAAAAATAAGATTTCAATTTGCTAAATAAAACTCTTTTCAAAAACAATTTTTAAATAATCATATTTCTCTCATTGTTTCCCAGGTAGCAACAGCTACCAAAGCTGACTCAAAAGTATCAGAATATGAGAAATACCACTTTGTGGCAAAAAAACCAAACAAAAAACTAACCAACTTATTTTAAAAAAGACTTGCTTGTTTTTTAAGAAAATTTCTATTTTTTAATGGATCTTCTTGTGTCATTTATCACAAGGCTTAACTTCCCTAAACAGTCCATCAAACGTAAGTCTATGCACATATTGTCTGCAGTTACTACTCCTTTAGTGTGAGTTTCCCTTCTTTGCACTTTCAGCACTTATCTGCAGTACATTTTCATCTCATTGCACTTCAAGCAATGTCTTTATTTGTCATGCTTCAACTTAAAACCAGAAAACTAAATAATTTTAGATTCTAAAAATAACACATTAACCTTCGACACCACCTGATGTCTTCCAAGTTGGAATGGAATGGAAGACAACGGAACACAACAGAACACAACAAAGAAGTTCCAGTTGGATGGGGTCTACAGCGACCTAGTCCAACTGCCTGACCGCCTCAGGGTTGACTAAAAGTTAAAACATGTTATTAAGGGCATTATCAAAAAAAACATCTAAAACATTGACAACCTCCCTAGAAGGTCTGTTCCAGTGTCCGATCACCCTCTCAGCAAAGAAATGCTTCCTAACATCATTTCAGCCTCCTCTGGAGCAGCTCTGAACCACTACCACACATCCTATCACTGGATCCCAGGGAAATGAGACCAGCACCTTTCTCTCCCTTTCCCCTCCAGAGAGCTGCAGAAACCAAGGGGGTTGGTTACCCCTCAGCCTCCCTTCTTCCAAACTGGACAAACACAGAGCCCTCAGCAGCTCCTTCTGCTTCTTCTCAGGTGAGCAGACATGCCTTCCCAGCCCTTCCACCAGCTTTGTTGACCTCCTCTGGATGCATTCAAGGACCTTCACGTTCTGCTTAAATCACAGGACCCAGAATTTCACACTATACTCAAGGTGAGGTCTCCTTTGTTCTCTTACATTTGACAGTGTTTCCTTCCCTACAGGCTGCTCTCTAGAAGATGATGGTGAGTGTTCCATTGACTGCTCTGTAGTTTTGTTATGTATTTCCATCTCAGAAGAAGTATTTTCATCTTCTCCAGTCCATCTGTTCAACTGCTTATCAACCAGCCTGTCAAGCAGCTGGGGTAGGTGATCTTCTTCAATTGATATTATTCTTTGGAGATGTGAAGTTCTAGACATTCCTCCTCCAGTGACTCCGGAATCAGGCTCTTCAGAGAGAATTCCATTCAGTCCAGCAGAATTCCTACTCTTTGAGTTATTGAAAACATCATCTTCTTCAAATGAATGGCTAGACAGAGAAAAAGAAAGTACATCACAAAAATATACTGGACCTGGGTTCTTACTATTTTATTCTAGTGTAACTGAATTTAATCTCCCATGTTTTTGACTAGTCACAGCAGGCATAGCAGAGTCATTCCAAAGTCTACTGAAAAGTCAGCTCATCATAGAGGGTATATAAATATATTCTTGAAAATTACAAGCATCATGGGGAAAGCTAATAACTTAAGGGAGAAACCTGAACACGAATAGAAAACATTAGATTAAGCTCTATTCTAACTTCTTACAAGAGCTCAGGTAAATTTCTCTACTGTGATTTTCTCCTTTTCCACCTCCCACTCCCATTCTGGAGGAATAAAAGAGCCCCCCAGTCCAAATCCTTTCTATGTGTAATCTAATTCTCTCCTCAGTAGGTAGGAGGGACATGGGTTTGTTTAATATGGATAAAAAAGGTCTAAGTGGAGATTCAACATCGTACCACATTAACACAGAGTAATGTGCAAGATTTTGTGTCTCTCAGCATATACTCCTCCACAATGGGAAAACCTCTTGCCTTTGCAGACAGTACACTTTTTCTATGTGAAAATTTGTCTCTTCATTTTCAAATTTCTTAATGAGCTCAGTAATCTTACAGGGACAGACCCTTTAGAAATACACACTTTGAAAACTTCAGAAGTATCAGAAAGAAAACATTCCACATCTTCTTTCCATAAACCTCATCATACTCAAACAGGGAACAGATGAAAAAGAGTTCTTACCTGTTAGGTAGCACCTTGCCCTCTATGTATTTCCCAATGATAGACCCTGATCTTTGTTTCCAGCTGGCTTTTGGAACACTTGTTTTGCATTTCTGCAGAAATATAGAATACTTCTTACTAATTTACTCCTGTTATTATGGTTAACTGCCCTCATTCCTAGTAGTTAAATAATACAATGCAAATGAAAGAAAAAGAAATGTAGAAAAAAATCCCAGAGGTATAAATGCTTCAGACTGATAAACAATCAGAACAAGGAAACACCAGATCCTGCAAAAATTCATTTGCTTTGTAAACTGAGTGGACCACAATAAAACAGCACAATGTCATGAAAAGGTCAATAGATTTTTTTTACACTAGCAGCTTCTTGTAGGACTAAGAACACAAGCATATGTAAACTAAGTGGCCTTAGTCTCCTAACACCAGGGTACTTCTAGAACTTCTTATGGGTCCATTCTCTGCTGCTGCTTAAAAAGTTAATAGGATCTGCTCTTACTCCAGTTCCAAGAGGTATTCAGGTACTGATTCAGGTACTCAGGTACTCAGGTACTCAGTTACTGTACTGTTGTATAAATGCTGTGGTGTATGAACTACACTTGACTGAATAAATTAACACAATTTAATTGTTCAATGTTCAGATTATTTCACCCTTTCATGATTGCACTCTTAATTTCTTCTAAAACACATTCATCTCTCTCCAGATAGCTCCAACTTTATAATACTAAACATGTAGCTCTTAAAATTGTTCAGCAAATTTAAAAAATGTTATTTGCAAGTGATAAAAAAATATAATACAAATTAAGAACAGGGCAAGATTTAAGTAGCACGGAAAGTCCATCTCCTGCACAGCCTTCTGTTAGCCTTGTTTTGAGGCTGTTCTCATGTGTCTGTTCCACACTGGGTTTGAAAATAATAGTTGGTTACCTGTAAAAATATGTCACGTTCATCTTTGAGATGTTTGTTCCTCTCTCTGCAAAGAGAACACAAACAAAAGAAACACTGAAGCCAAGTGTTTAGAACTGGTGACTTTTCTACTCCACACAGACAGACAGGACAGTTGGCAGTATAAACCTTTCATCATCCTTTATTTATATTCTCACCTCAGCCAGTTCCTTGTCTGGGCTATTGATTTTCCAGCAGGGATAAGCTGATTAAAACCAGATGGCATGTGGATCATTTTCTGTATTTTATCTAAAGAAATGCCTTAACACATAGAAATCAGTTCTAGTCAATATGCCTTCACTTACTATAAATTAAAATGTTTAATGATTTTCACAGTACAGATGACCTCTTAATGTGGAGAGGGTGTAATGAGCAGCACCTCCTGTTCATCTGGTGACAACCGTGAAGGTCAGTGACATCCCTCTGCGGGCCACAGTCATGGCTGCCATGGAAAAGTCACCCTAGGAAAACACCCATCTTCCATCCTTTGTGCAGAAATAATGGAAGTGCCAAGGAACAGAGACTCTAGGCAATCAGCAAGCTCTGATCAGATCTGACAACACACCTGCTTACTACATCATCCATTGTCTCCATCTGTTGCTGGCCTGGCCACAGAAGAGACTGAGCAGCTGCTATAGCCTGGGTGAACAGAAACAACCTCTGTAGTCAGATGTTTCTATATTCCAAATACTTGCAGCAGGAAAGGCTACTCTGTGGGGTGTGATCTATGGAAAACACACACTGCAAAGTAAGAGCCTTTCCTCAAGCATACAAAAATTTTAGGTAACTTTAAAATGAGGCCTCCCGAAGAAAATCCAGTCACTGACAGGCCTAAGGCGGGTGCAACCTATAGCCCACACAGACTGACCACTGAGCAAATAAAACCCAATGCTGCTGCACATTAAAAAGAAGGTTACAGTTGCCTGAACATAGCTCCAAATATTGAAGTCTATCAATAAAGAAATGTTAGCTAAATGTATTTTAGTATAATTTTACAAACAATTATTTTGGGAAAATAATCTCCATTCTGGCTGAATTCCCAGCACTTGAGAAGCAACAGAGCCTTTTAGTAAGCTCCTGCAGTCAGGCTTCTACCATAGAACCAGCTTAGAACTGTTTGCTGTTGTTCTGTTTTACATCTGACTTTTGGAAAGGAGACTGTTCTAAAATACTGAATTACCAAAATGAAGCATATCTTTCAGGTGTGCTGCCTTCTAGTCTATGCAAGAACATGGCATACAGAAGTCTTTTGTAACCATTTTTACTATCTTTTATGTCATTATCCCACGGCAGCTGACCTTGACTGGCTGCCAGATGTACACCCAGCCACACTCTCACTCCCCTTCCTCAACATGACAAGGAAGGAAAATAAGATGGGAAAGCTTGTGGTTCAAGATAAGAACAAGAAGATTGCTTACCAACTAGCCATTACAGACAAAACAAACTCAACTGTAGGATGATGAGAAACAGATTCAAAACTAAAATCACCTTCTTCCCAATCCCCTTTCTTCTCAGGCTCAATTTCATTCCTACACTCTCAGCTCTACCTCCTTCCAATCCTGAGTGGCACAGGAGGATGGGGAACAGAGGGTTTGTTGTCAGTCCATAACAGCTTCTCTTTGTGGCTCCTTCCTCCTCGCACTGTTCTCTTGCTCCAGTGTGGGTTCCCTCACACAGGTTACAGTCCACCACAAACTCCAGCATAGATCCTTTCCATGGGGCATAGTCCTTCAAGAATGGACTGCTCCAGCATGGCTCCCCCATGGGCCACAGTTCCTCCCAGAAAACCTGCTCCTGCATGGGCTCCTCTCCAGGGCCCCAGCTCCTGCTCTTGTATGGGCTCTGTTCAGGCTACAAGGGACTCTGCTCCAGTGCCTGGAGCACCTTCTAGCCCTCCTTCTTCACTGACCTTGGTGGTGTCCAAAGGGCTTTCTCACACTTTTTTTTTCCACAACTTTTTTCTTCTCTCACAACTGCTGTGCTGTTTTCCACCTTTTCTTACTGAGGCTTTCCCAGCAGTACATCGTGTCTGTGGGGCTCCACTGTGTCCTGTGCTGTGTCCACTGTCACAGGGCAGTCCTGACCTCTTCTCTCTGGCACAGAGGATGCCCCTGTGGCACCCCACTGACAACATGGGGACATCTACACTCACTACATATCCCAACATAATTTCATCCTTTAATGTATATCTTTAGAATGAGATAAGAAGTTCTTGAATGTAAGATCTACATTACCTTAAAAAATCCAACTGCTTCAGAAGTCCTGACTTCTCTCTCTGTAAGGTTTCTGTCACACGGTACACCTCCCTGCAATAAAAAAAAAAATAAAATAAAATAGTCCTAACCATGGTAAGAACACTGCTAAAATGCTTCCCCCTTGGGGTATCTACATTTGAGACAACTTCTCCAAACCTGTAGATTTTACTCTGCATCAAGAGTTACTTGCTTTAAAAAAGTTTATTCAACATAAGGCCCAGAGTACCACAGCACTAGGAGTTAGCAGAGGAAGGAGTAGAGGTTCTTTTTTATAAAAATAAAGCTTTTTAATGTCTTTATCCAGAGAGGTTAATGTATGTTGATACTGGCACTTGGAGCATTCAGAAAAGGTACACTGCTGAAATAGTTCTCACCCATGGCCACTAAAAAACAGGTGACATTTTATCCAAAATTAGAGCTTATCCTGCTGCTGGAACCATATGTCAGGCTCACACGTATCTACAATCCCTACAACTTCTTTCTGATTGCTGACACTTACACAGCCATTTTAACACCATTTACTTTGATTTAACAATTTGGTGTCTGGCCTTAATTTTTTTTTTTTTTTTTTTTTTTTTTTTTCTTTTCTTTAAGTTTCAGGTTTTTTC
>VZRZ01003044.1:151086-209392 GCA_013398175.1 Climacteris rufus
TTTTTTTTTTTTTTGCCTTTCAGTGAAGTCTCAGGTTCTTCCTGTGCACTGTCTGAACATTACACCTGCTTCAGCAGCTCAGGTCTTACCAGACTGATACAGATGTTTAAAGCAACACTGCAGGTGCAGTTGAGTAGGGCTGAGCTCTAATTCCATAAACCACTATTGAATCCAAAGTGCTTTGTAAATGCAGTAGTATTATGCAGCAGTCTGACCAATGGGCAGATTTCCTCTGTAGCTTTTCTATCAGATCATTCCATAGTCTTTGCTCTGGATCTGAAAAGAGAGGCCTCAAAGAGGAAACAAACCACCTTGAGGGGAATATTTCGATTGTCCACTTCCAAAACACACATCAAACATGCAAAACTAAAAATTCTAATCATGGTGGCCATTCTTTAACACTAATCTATCAACGAACTTCATTATTTATACCCTGAAGAAAGCTTAAATAAGTAATAACTATGTAGAGTTTGGCACAAAGCTTAAGAGAAAAAGACATTTAACTAATGTTCTGCTCTGTCCTGAAATATGTCAAACAGCAACTCTTTTATATAGTTCATTGTTGCAATGGCTAGATACATCTGTCATTTATGTGTTCTCCATTGGCAATGAGAGGGTTTTACAGATCTCTGAGCATTTTTTTCAATTAGACTTCAGTGAACATTTCTGCCAACTACAGCTTCAGGGTAATGTATCTTCTGCTTTGTGCAGAAGGCTTGAGCAAGACAGGTAGATTGATCTGTCACAGGTCATTTCTATCTCTCTAAATTCTAATAACAAATATTTCTTCTTATTTTTTTTTAAAGTCAAAGTCAGTATCTGAAATCCACAACACTTGAACTGGAAACACCAAAATTATGGTTCCGGATTGCTATGAGGCCTTGTGGGAATTGTGACAAGCTGAATTTTCTCTTGCTCACTAGGCTCCTTGTTCAGAAATTATGTGCTAGGCTTACTTTTGATGAAGAAAAAAAATTAGATCCCAGGCATCTCATAGCCAGAGTGCATTCTGAGAAGCAGGTTTCAGACAGACTTAACTTTGAGGAGGATGGAACATCATGTGCCAAAACTGTAAGGCATTTCTCTAACAAATTCCATTGATACTTCAAAACAAAGACATTAAATTAATTTTTTATTCCAAATACCTTCAACAAATGGCAGGGGGAAGTACACTGACATTTAGAGCACTTAGCAAAGGATTCTGTAGAAGCCAGATATGTTACAGTAAACATGCTGAATTACTTCGGGGAAAATGGCTAGGACTGCACTCGGCTTTGCTGGTGGTTTCTGTATATGATAGAAGCTTAAATCACAGCTTGAATACCCTGAGAAGGGGCTCACTGGCATGCCAAGCAAACACACTCGAACTACTGCAACTGGAGACTTACATTTCCTTCTCCTCATGTAGCCTTGACGCCTCCTCCTGAAGCACCTGTAACTGTTGTTGAGCCAGGCTTAGTTCATGGGATGTTCTCTCCAGGTCTCTCAGCAGCTCCTGATTAGTCAGCTTCAGCTTGGTGTTCTCTACTTTGGTTTCTTCTTTGCCACTGAGGAGTTCTGTACACTGATGCTCTAACTGGGGTGAAAGAAAAGAGAAAATATTATAACTCACTGAGAAATCTTGGTTTTGAGGCTTTCCATTCAGATCTTAGAGATTAGTTGAATAGGGAAGCTGTTTATATCAAAGCCAAAAAATGAATAAAACACATATGGTGCTCTTCCACTGCTCTCTGTACAGACATAATTATGTATTTTTACACAAAAACAAAGCCACTCCATTCTATGACTGAATTTTATCTAGTTCAAAAACACACCAGTACAAACCATAAAAAAGGTGCTATAGAGCTGATTAGCAGCACTTAGTTGATATTCACAACTGCTATTTTAGCAGTCTTCCACAATGACAAAGGCTACACAGAACAATTCAGAGTTCTGTTTAAAACCTGTTAGATTTAAATCTGATAGCTGATAAGCCTTCTGTTGACCTTCCCATCCCCAGTAATATGAACAAGAAGTAACCTTCCTGCCACCTCACTTAATTCTGCCAAGAAGTGTGAATTAGAGCTTTTTTTAATAAGTTTTATATTCAGTCTCCAAAATACATCAAAGGAAGGATACACCTTCCCTGTGAAACAGATGACAGCAGATTACAGTGGTTTCTGGTACATAAAAAAGTTCTACCTGCTTCTCCCTGGTTAACTAAGAAAATTTAGATGACAGAGCAAAAGTTCATATTAGAGAAGGCACTGCTGGCCTAAAAATATAAAAGCTTTATTTATTTTTTTTTCTATATGCATTTTAAGAGATGTAAAATATACTAGGAGCATTACAATGACACCATTTCAATCTTCCAGATTCAACACACAATGTTGTTAGAACTCTCATTTTGACCATCCCAACAAGCAGAGCTTACCCAACCAAAATCCGTCCTCACCCAGCTCTGCCAGTCTGTGCCCACCCCTCAACACTGCTATTGTTCTAGTCTTGGTTTTGAACAAGGCCCAGATTAAAAACGAAAGCAGAAAATACTTTCTAGCCGGGACTGTGAGAAGTCAGGAACAAGTCTAGAGTAGGAGCACTTAGCAGCAGCACCAAGTTAATGTATGTGCTGAACTGTAGCCTCAGCAAGCTCACAGCTCACATGGAACACTGGCTGGGCATCAGATTACTGCTGAACAAGGTTGGTTTACATGGATAGATTACATCAGTTCCTGAATATTGCTTCCACTCCTTAAAAGATTGAAGTTATCTATTGTAAGTAAAATACTTCAGGTACTAGAAGACAAGACTTGTCCAGAGGAGTGCCTGTGGGAGAAGCAAAAAGTGTCCACACAAACATGAACTTCTAAAAATCTTAGGAGCAAAAAACTGCCAACAGAAATCCCACTTACAGAATACTACAGCCATCTGAAAACTTACACAGAGACTGTTCTGGAAATGTAAGTACAATGGTAGCTGTTGCCCATTTTTCACTGTAAAATAGCTAGTTTTCTCTGTTAGACAGTCTCAAGGACGATTTCTGTAAACATAGCTATGTTGTTGTAAAAATTATCTTTTTACATTCCTTTCCCATGGACACAGATCCTTTTGATGGACACTTCTTGTAACCAATATAGTTAGAGACGGAAGTGTTAACTTTCTCCAATGATCTGTGATTTCTAAAAGTGTATATAAGAATTAAACGAAAGGGGTTCCCCCCTTTTCCGCCCTTGCTCTGAACACAGCCCGAACTCCGGCTCTCATTATTTCTGCGTCTTCGACTGATTACCGGGATAAGCCGTAATAACAGGCATCGCGGTAATAACTGGTGGCCCGTACGGGGATGACGTGGAGGATCATTTCGATGGTCCTTCCACTAGCAGAGTCTGAACTTCGTTCGTTCATTTTTTTTTCTTTTTTTAAATGAAAAAATGGTAGATGTTGCCCATTTTTCACTGTAAAATAGCTAGTTTTCTCTGTTAGACAGTCTCAAGGATGATTTCTGTAAACATAGCTATGTTGTTGTAAAAATTATCTTTTTACATTCCTTTCCCATGGACACAGATCCCTTTGACGGACACTTCTTGTAACCAATATAGTTAGAGACGGAAGTGTTAATTTTCTCCAATGATCTGTGATTTCTAAAAGTGTATATAAGAATTAAACGAAAGGGGTTCCTCCCTTTTCCGCCCTTGCTCTGAACACAGCCCGAACTCCGGCTCTCATTATTTCTGCGTCTTCGACTGATTACCGGGATAAGCCGTAATAACAGGCATCGCGGTAATAGGTAGCCAACATCAGCTCCCAGAATCACATATACTAATGTTAGAAACACTTGCTATAAATCCTAGTGCTCAATCTTGTCAGAAAAACTATAATATCATAATATCTAAACCCCAGGAGACAAGAGGAGAAAGGGTTATTTCACAGCAATATGTGTTCCGCTCTACACATACAATCCTTTGAAACATGTCAAACACTACTTTTAAAGCAATCATTAAAACAACTCCCAATACAGAGAAAAACCTCATTAGGTGAATGCTCAGCTAGTAATAGAATGGCATAGATCCTATAGGTTCTAGCTGCTTATTGGAGCTGCAAATTGGTTCCCATGCTCATCTGGTAGATGGAAACTGATGGGGAAAAACTCGTGGCCTCTAGACATGTTTTAGAAAATCTAAGAAGCAGAGAGAATTAACCTATTACTGCAGGTCAAGCACAGACACAGTAGTCAATGGTGCATAGTCTCCTTTTTTGACAAAAATGTGAGGAAAAACAAGTTTAAATTGAGTAAAGAACTGAGATTATCCAATGCAAACAAACTGTTGCTGAGGATAGCTACTGCTGTTCCCAAAAGACACATTCCCTTGTTCTTAGCTCAGCATCCATTCTGTAGTTTTTATCTTTTTTCTTCCTCTTTATTTCAGGTCCATGTGAAAGATGAAAGATACACAGTGCTATAAGGTTGCTATAAGCACTGGAGTGCTACTGATCCACATTCTCATGAATCTCATTCCAAATCCTGAGATCATGCTCTTCAGTGGCTGTCACCAGCACAGAAGACATCATTTTCTGTGAGAAGTCCAGTAACTCTCCTGCATTTTACCTGGTCCACACCTACTTTCTTCCCCTGACACAAGATTCTGTGTCCCAGAGGTTATGCTGGATATTCTCTGTCCCCAGTGCCTCCGAGATGCTCCATCTCACATACCTTGAGGAACAAGGCATGAGAATACCTTGTCTGTTATCTAAGCCATATAGAGCAAGTTGACAATTCAAGATCATGGTAGCCAGCAAAAAGGCCTGGACAAAGGAATCTTGGCCAGTCAGCATGGAATCAGACCCATATTTCAGTCATGCCAGCCAGGCAACCCTCAGAAGGGAGAATCCCTCTGGCTATGTCAGCAGAAACAACACTGAACTCATCTAGTTTGATAGCTCCCTTTCAGTTTTGTTAATAATATCCAAAACAGAAACAACTACATTGTATTTTACATAACTTTTTTTTGAAAGACTTATTAACAAAGTTTGGAAAAAAACAAGAGATTCTCTCATACAATCAAGCATAGAAGTTGTAATTAAATCCAGCTACCATTACTGTCTGCAAAAATAGAGTTAATTAACAACGTATATTTCCATGCAAGAGGAGGAGGCAAAAGTGACAGAGACCTCTGTATAAAGCAAACATTAGACAGCACGCATGGATGCCTAGGTGCATGAAAAGTAATACCAGAAAATGAGTGGACACATAGTATTATAAGAGCAGATCTGAATAAAGACGAGAATCACTTTCAGAAAAGATCATTAGAAATTTGAAAAATATACGTAGAAAACACTGCCTTTAACTACACTGAGTAAAGCACTCAAATAAACAGGCTAGGTTTCAGTGCCAGAAAAAAAACCCCATCAAATACTGCATACCATATTAATAATGGGCCAATCAACTGGCTGAATGACAAAAGTTTCAATTGTCATCAATCATCTGAATAAAATTATGTCACTCATCCCATCATTAGAAATAGTGAATTCCATTAGTCCAACACAGCTTCCTTCCACAAAACTAAAATAGGATGGTTGAATCTTTACAGTAGTATGAAAATCTTGTGCTTCAAAAGTACCCTTGTTGTGATTCATGCAAATTCATAATGGAGAGGGGAAATGATAAATAACAGAAATTACAAATAAAATAAAAACCACCATAATATTATTAATAATAAGCAATGTAGTGAATAGAAATGGAAAACATAAAATCAGATAAAAAGTAATACTAATAAAAATAACACAGACATTGTTTCATGTTCTCCAAGATAGGCAACAGTAGACAATGGCAATCATAAGATGACTTCCCGCTACTGTTGACTATATTGATTAATTATACCAGGTTTAAAATTGAGTGTAAGCCTTTAAGTAGCTTCTGTGAGTTTTATGCCAAATTTAAAAAGCACATACTTGAAAAAAAACAAAAAAACAAGAAAAGGGCTTTACAGAATTATTGGATGATAACAAAGTTTTAAACTGAGCTTTAAAGCAAAAACAAAAAACCAAAGGAAAATATTAAAATATAATCATTAGAAAATTAGAATAAGTAATTTCTTCTATTTTTGCAGTTAGCTTCAGACTAAAAATGCCTGATCTGTCTGCCCCCACAGATATCTTCTAAGTATAGATTATTTCCCTATAGTGCTGCAATGTGATAGACTGCCTGCATAAAACAAGTATTCTGGTTTACAGTGGTACTTAGTGGTACAACTAAGGTAATTAACATCAGGCAACTGAGTTCAAATAGGGAATGGCCTTTTAGTTCAGTCCTGTATCCTTATCAGCTGAACTGCACATAATCACAGAGTACGAGGTTGGAAGGGGAACTCAAGATTCATCTGTTCCTACATGTCTCGGCAAAAGCACAGTTTAGACAAGATGAACTAGCACCCTGCCCTGCTAAATCTCTAATCTCTAGTGTCCAACACTGGGGAATCCCCCGCTTCCCTGGGGAGTTTATTCCAATGGCTGATGGTTCTCATAGTGAAAAATTTTCTTCTTGTGACCATATAATCATATTTTACAGAGGGAATTGGGTTTATAGCATTCCATACCAGCCTTTGAAATTCCAGTGCTACCGCCTTTCCCTACTGCTAGCCTCTCCTGCAACGACATTGGAGACACTTTACAGCAAGTTCTCTGCTTCCCCAAGCAGGCCAGGCATTTTAAGGAGTAAAACACATCAGGTTTATGGGAACTTGACAAGCTGTTACCAGTGCAAGAGAACCATGCAGTGCCATAACACTGTTATCACAGAGATATATCAGGAGCAGGCTGTTCAAGAGGGAGCATTTCAGGTTCATAGTGCTGAATCATCCAAAACAAGTAAAGGAGTGTCTGGTACAGGCTTTGAGCAAAAGTGTGCACTGGAAGAGCCAAATCATTGTTCCCTGTTCTTAATCTGTCTGGGTTCTCTGTTCTTAACCCAGATCCTAGCACACTGAAGGCGGTGGAGTTCTGCTACATTTTTCATAAAAATTAACCTATTACCTGTGGAGAACACCCAAAGCATTACTTTTTCATTTTGTCATATAAAAGGAAAATTGCTTTCGAAATAAATGGCAACATTTTCCCTAAGAACGTGACACAAATGCAAAAGAAGGTTACATTTTGGCAGAACAACATCACACCATCTTGCACTTTTGGGACCTAAAATAGTGCCTAAAGAAAAGCATGTGAACAAATAAGACTTATCTATTTTTTAACTCTGAAGGACATCAGTTAGTACCCTTTTCTGTTTTTGAACCAACTGTTCCAGTTCTTGTTCTTTTGACAGCAGTTTGCACTCCAGCTCTTGACTATAGGACTGAAACCTCTCTGTGTCCTGCAAAATTCAAAGAGGAAATGGATTAACAGAGCAGCACAATTGCATCAGCAGGAGAACAAAAAAGGAATCAGAAATGAAAATTATAGACAGGCAAGCTTTCCATGGTGAATAGAACAAGACATGGGTAGAACTCAATTTAGGGAAGGCATCACTCAGAAAGCTGCAAACTGGTGTAGTCCAGGAGCTTCAGTGACTGCAGTTGCTACAGAATGTGCTGATTGCATGTGAGTAGGTACCGCGTCTACAGAGTGGAGGCAGACATCTCAGGCAGGAGGCTTAGGAGCTTAGCCAGTCTAAATCAATGCAGCCAGAACATATCCTCTCATTTCCAGCCACAGCAACTCAGGTTGATGTAAAAGAGACAACAACTGTTGTTTAAAATCCATCACTAACAACAATTTTACACAAATGTTCCACTGGTATAAACAAGCAACTGGGGCTTCAAGCTCTGCCTTTCACACTGCAATTATATCAACCTGTCCACTATCTAAGTATCCTGCAATCACTGGGAACTCCCAATTGTATTTGGGATTACTCCTGCAGACACTGCTCGGCAGAGAAAAATTGTCAGGCCTCCTCTGAGTAAATCAGGTTTCAGTAGTTCGTATCAGCTGAGAATCTGTCCTATTCCTCCAAAACAGGCTTTTACTCCTTAGGGTCCTCAGGAAAATGCCTCTAAACATAAATTAAAATTCCCTCAAGACAGCAGTGGTTCTCACACATATTTCCCCCTAAGCAATATATGCAATGGGGTAATCAAATGCATGATAACGGGCTCCTTCCGGGGAATAATATATATCCAAGTGAAAAAGACAGACTAACTGCCCCTTTTGTGTAACATTCAGTCAGCTGGGTATTAAGTATTGTAAATAGCTACAATTTGTACTTATTTGCATCTTACCAATTTCTTTAAATGTATTCTTCAAGAGCTGCTCTTCATTCAAGCCACAGTAATTTCCCCTTTATATGGCATCAATGCATCTCTCCAGGCTATAAAGTCTTTGTAAGACTTTGCATTAGAGAAAGAATTTAACAGTCAGATCTCCCCAGATCTCAAATTAGTCATGCCAAGAAACAATACTACTTGAGTGTCTGGCAACCCTTAGTGTGACTGCTGACTAAACTGTAAATAGCTTGAGTGGGAAGCTTTACTGAAAAAGCCTGAAAGAAATGGCTTTACCTCAACTATACAACTAATTAGGAGATCCAACAATCATTGCTTATGGAAAAGTCTTTGTTGTTTTGAGGTTTTCAATACCACTTCAGTTGTGGACTATTAAGAGCATATAAACTATTTTTTCCAAAAAACTGTTGTCAGACACAGTTGCAAATACTTTTTATCCTTCAGCTGATATTCAAACTTTATTTAAAGGGTTTGTCTCATCCATCACTAAAAATTGCTCTCAGTTTGGAATGGAAAAAAACTTGAAAATGTGAGTCAGGTTCACCACCCTGTGAGGCAAGTGAAAAGAATGATTTCTTAGACAGCTGACAAAGGCACTTTTTCTTTTTTTTTTTTGGCAGGAAAAAAAATTTAATATTTTTGGACCACAAAAGGAAGTTTTAGATATATTTGATTGAGAATGGAGACAATAACCACTATTCTGTCAACTATTTTTATCAAGTATTGCTAAAACTCTATATTCGTTTCATTTATATGACTGATGCCAATACAGCAAAAAGGGATGAGCCAGTAGCTCATGACTGATTGTCCCAGGCCACCCACAGCAGTTGTGGAATGTCCAACATTTCAATACTTCAAACTTAATTGGCCAAATCCCTGAGCATCCTGATCTAATTAGAAAGTTAGGAGTCACAAAGGTGCCTTCCCACCTACATGATTCTAAGATGGCTCTTTCCTGGAGCATACTGGAAGTTCTTAATTGTTTCCTTGTTTTACAAGGAAATCCAAAAAAATCCAAAGAGAAATCAGAAAAATCAAAAAGAAAAATCCAAAGAAAGACTAAGGACACAGCAGAGGAGACTTAAAGAAGACTTCCCAAGGAAAGGGAATTCTTTTTCAGGTGCTTCTGGAAGCACCATGGCAGTGACATTTGCAAACACCAAATTACTATCACTTGACTCATCTCTTGTTGCTCTTCAGTGAGAACTTCTGCCCTCTCAAAAAGCAGAGATTGTAGAAGTCAACAGGATTGCTGCTGCTCTGAACAACCTCACAGAGTGTTTTTCCTTCTGTTTTTCCAAAAGTTGAACCTACACCAGCACCAAAAATACAATGTCTGTAGTAAAATTAACTTTCAAAAGAATGCCAGCTGCTGCTGTATGCCAGCCACTGAGCACAGGACATCAATGCTCCTCTCATCCAACAAGGCACTTAGTTTGAAGCTGCAGAGACTGGAAGTTTGAAGCTGCAGTAAAAAAGTAGCTGAAAGGTAAAAGATGTTTTTTCTTACTCTGTTGTGAAATACATTTTGTGGGATTTAATTTCACACCCAGAATTAGTTTAAAACCACTAAAAGGGGGAACAGAATGCATACCCACCATAACAAAGAGACACTCACTTTCAAGAGAAACTGCTCTTTCTCCTTTTTGATTTGCTGTTCCATTTCCTCATAGAGATGTTGAATTTCTTCATCATAAGCAGCAATTTTCCTAATAAGAGATAAAAATATACTAAGTGGGTCTTTGTAACATTACTTCAAGTCATGATTCACAGTTCACATTACCAGCTAAGCTCCACATCTCTGCCTTAACACAAGACTCCAAAGAATGTTCTAGAGTCAAGGAAATAGACATATTTGTGCAGCAAAGTTCATAGATTTTTTCCCCCCTCAGGGAAGGAAAGCTTCAACAGCTCAAAAGATAATATAAAGCTACACATCTGATGTCTCCCTATAAAGCAGCTGTTCATTATACAGTTTTAATGAGTACTAAATCTTAGGTATAAGGAACAGAGTTTCCTGATGAAAATACCAAGATATCAGAGCCTAAGCTTGACAGTTAAAAGTATTTTTACTGCAACTTCCATTTTTTCCACTCTTAGACTGCATTGTTCCCCATTCCAGAGTATTGAATGAGGTACTTCTATCATGTCTAAGACATGTTAGCTAGAACTGCATTCTTGAAAGACCTTCTTGAAAGCTGCCTTACTGCCTCTCAATCAGCTTTGCTGAAACAAATTTGAAAAGCCCAGATGAGGAACAGAAATAAATATGCTGTGCACAAGTGTATGTGACTGTAGGGAAAAAAAAAAAAAAGAAGAACCTACAAAGTTCATTTTTTTTCCTGTAGTATATTGCAATTAATATCACTGAAGTTTGATACATGAAGGATTACATTGAGCAGATGCTTTCATTTGGGCAGAAAAAATTTAAGTGTTGGCAGGGAACAAGACATCTGCTTTGTTCTGCTACTATTCTATTCTATTCTGTTCTGTTCTCTTATTAATACAGAACTGAAAAGCAAAAACTCTTTGTATCAAACTCAGAGGAAATCCTAGAAAGATTTTAAATTGAGATTAACAGGACCTTTGTACGACATTACTGTACATTCCCACATATTCTTCCTGCCATAGCTGTTCCTTGAGCAACCTGCATATGTCTGTTACAAATAAAGTACAGAAGCTTCAAGGGCATTCACATCATCAACAGCAAGACAGGGAATATACAGTGGAAAAAAAACCCAACATTTATTTAGTACTCAGGGTATCTACTATTTTTTTTTACCTAATGCTTTACATATTCTATGTTTTCCATTACTGAAGGCCTGGTTCTGTTCTCATTTAAAGCAGTCAATTTTAAAGAAAATTCAAAAACCTTACCTAACCTATGAAGAGTGAGCAAAACCAGAAACAAGTCTGTCTTTCCCCCTTTCAAACAGCAGAACACTTGACACTGCCAGCTTGCTTTTTCAGTCACAGGTAAAAAATGTGAGACATTTTCCCAGGATTTACAGAAGCAATAAACAACTGCCAAGCTACAAGAATTTGATGAAAATTATGGCTGTCACTTGGACTTTCATAAACTCTGAGTAGGTGAGAAAAACAGCCCCCAAAAGGGCTTCTGCCGTGTGACTGCAACACTTCAAATAGAGAGTGCCAGAAAATCCAGAAGCCCTTTTTGCTGCCTTACTCCCCTTATACTGTAAAGATGGATCATGTTCTCATCTTAAATTTTATTTTCTTAAAGCTAAGAAAATGCTTCGTAAAAAATTAGCACTCATCAATGGAATCAAATTACAAAAAATCATAGAGAAATAACAATTACTTAGAAAGGCATGGCAGAGATGCTAGGATCATCTAGCTACTGTATTTATGCAGTATAATGTCACTTTGACCAGCACTAGATTGACTACAGAAAAGCTCTGTAACTTTGCAGAGGCAGAACACGTTGCACAGCAGTCAGTGTTTCCATGGGAATCATAAAGATTTTCTTTGCTTCTGTGTGACAGGAGAGTAACTTTAGTCCTGTGTTTTAAGCCGCTGATTTAGGTACTTCTTTCTTCTTCTGTGTTTGGGAGCAAAGGATATGGTAGCACCATGAGACTACATCTAGGAGGTACTGCTGGATGTAGGAATCTTTTTAGCTGGTCTGGCACAAAAGCACATGCCATTTCTGCAGGCTGAATACTCTCCAAGCATTTCATTCATGGATTACCATTCTTATCTCTAATCCAATGAAACAGAAAGGGAAAATAATGTCCCATTATAAATCAAATGTGTAACACAATTATAAATAACATTACTAACAAGCTGCAGAAAATACTATCCAATAGATTAGCTGGCAAATATTCCCCATATATAGTCAGGGGAAAAATCCTGAAACGATAAGGGTGTATCACTGTTACATGAAAAAGGCAATATATTTTGATTAAAATCTCTATTTTCTTGAATTATCCCATCCATTTTTACTTAACACAAGATTGCGTAATGTCAGCAATATTTGATAATGTGATCTTTCTCTTTTCAGTAATACATGGAATAAACAGATGGAGATGAAAGCAGATGAAATGTAAGACAAGTTCACTAAGTTCAGATGATAAGTTCAGTATCAACACACTCACAGGGGTTTATTTTCTGCCCATTCATATAGCTGCAATGTGAATTGTTTTGATTTCACAACTGCTGTTCATGCAGTTTGTTGCAATGATTCTTTCTCCTTAAAAAATACAGTGATTTGTGCACAATGTGAACTAATCTCCTGAGATGCTGATTCTCCTCTTCTTCCACAAAGATGGATTCTGACATTATCCCATGCTAAGCCTAATGAGGAGTCAGTTCATTCTTTCCTTCCCGTTTACCCTTCTGTTTATCTTCTCTGTTTAGAACTCTATTGCTTGAAACACAATCCACATTTCTGTGAGGTTTGTCCTTCAAACGCAAAGCACAGCAGCAGACAGAGCTAATGGCAGTTGAAGATTCTATCTGCTATTAGAAGAAAAAGATCTTTCTCATCCCTTTTAAGCTTACTTCCTATCAGTCTTATTAAAAGCCCCTTGGTTCTACTGCCAGGGATTTGAAGAGCAACAAGGTCTGTCATATCCCACTCCAGCCTCTGCCTCCTCATTCAAGAGATATGACCTTTTAAAAACAGCTCTCCAGAATAACTGTTATATTCCTTTAACCACTGACCTGCCATTCTCTGCACTTTTCTTCAGCCCACTACATCCTTCTTGTGTTGCAGAGACCAGAACACCACACTTCAGGACATGGGTGAACCAAAATTCCATGCAGAGGCAAAAAAATCCTTTGTCACATGTTCAGTACCTTCCCTGATAATGTACAGCAGTTTACTAGGTTCTTTTGGCTGTCACTGCACCCTGAGCCAACAATTTCAGGAAGCTCTCTGCAATGCCCCACGGGCTTTCTCTGGAATTGTAACTGCCCCTCACATAAGCATGACTTTTTTTTTATCTTCTTTACATTCACCTCTGATTTTTTGTGTGCTCAATACAATTATTTAAAAATCCTATTATTTAAAATTACTATTATTTAAAAATCACTACAGCTAAATTTAAGAAATCATCTAATTTTAAATTAGCACTTGAAAAGAAACACAAATACCAGAAAATTGAAATCTAACTTACCCTAGTAAATAAATATTGTATTCACAAAATTGCATTCTCCTCAGATTTAAAATCACAACTTTTTTTTCTCTCTAGACAGTTACATCAGTATTAGCCTGCACAGTTCCCCATGTGTGGTGTATTTGCTTGTTTGTGTATGAAGAATATATGTTCAGCCTCACTACTGCCTGGACCTACAAACAGGAACAGCAGCAGCCAACTGGATCTGTTAAACCAGAACAGAAGGAAACTCCTGATCTCTTTGACCATGGGACTCAGGCTCATGAATGAAAAACGCATGTGTGAAAGGTCCAGGAGAAATGACAAAAAACAGGTAGAGAAGAATATCATGAGTTAAAAGCACAGATTTTTATGGCATAAAGATCCCACCATATGAAGCTTCTGAAGGCGTCCAGGATATAACAAAAAGGAACAATTTAAGACAAAAGCACAGCCTACACCCAGGAAAGGAGACAAAAGGCTGAGGGTAGTCTGCCCTATTGCCTAGTGACTCACAGAGGTGAGTCAGGAAAGAAAGATGGAAGATCAAATTCATATTCAATTTTCAAAGAGTATTATTGTCACCAATCAAGAACAATCCAGGAGACATTATAAGACCTCAATAACCAGCATCCCTTATCTTCTGTGACCCCACAGTAAATCCTGGCCAGTCTATCCAGATACATGCATCTAGTGCTACTACATATGTGGGTATTAAAAAAAAAAAGTAATTGTCTTCTCTATATGGTGTTATCTTGAGCTTTGCTATTATTTGTACATAGTTGTACATAGTTTAAAACAAACTTTGGTAACACTGTTACCAAAGACAACATTAATACTCTGATTCCTTCCAGCTATTGACTACAAACAAAACAATCTGTGTGCTGAAATTAGTGGTGTTATCAGCACCAACAAAAAGAAGAAATTACCTAAAACATGTTTTTACTACAAAGGCATAAAAATCCAATGAATTTTAAGGTAGAGATTTCACATCAGCCAGAAAAGATAATGGTAATGTATTCTATGTGCACCTCTGCATTGGTCAGAGCTATTACACAAATTTATTCATTCAGTTCCCAAAAAACTCAAAAAAACACAGAAAACAAATCCCTCACAACACATGGTAGTTAATAATCTCTAGTCTAAAAGAGACAGCAAAACTCTATGTATGCTGTTTCCAACTGTCTGAAGGCTAAAACCACACACATAGATGTAGTTGAAAATGCTACTAGCAATATAAACCAGTTGTCTTTAATGACCATACATTTTTAGGTTTTTTCCTTCTTCATAAGCCTTGTCACATTCTCAGAATAGTCAGGAGAGTGCTGAACAAGTGAAGTAAATATTCAACAATATATTTGCTTTCATTAGTCAATCTATAAGAATCTTAAAATCAGAAGTGATACTTTATAATAAAATTACAGTGAAACTCTGGCCATAATTTTGCATTCTGTTTAGATTTGGCATTGCAACTTTTTTCCCTATATATATATAGATAGATATATTCCTATATATTTTTATATTTGCATTTTATGTATTCATTTATATATACATTGAATATGTTCTATATATAAAACTTCTATATTATTCACTATATATCATAGGCTTGATTTATAAATGTATTTGTTAACTTACATTTCACTAGTATCAGTGCTTTGTACAGCTTTAACATCTTAAACCTCTTATGTCTCTGGCCAGTTAAGCCAGGTTTATGGCTTTTCTGCACGCAACGTTTGCAAAGCAGGCAGACAATTTACCAGATTTACTGTTAAATACGACTTTCGTCTGGAATAAAACTGATTAACTAGATTTGAATCACTTAATATTGTCTTAAAACTCCAAGGCAATAATAGACATCTGCAAAAGAATTTCAGTCAACAAAACCTTAGCTGGAAGAGAAAAGCTAATTTCACCCAGTTCTGCAATATGAATACTTTTACCGGTACTCTTAACACCTGACAAAACTTTACATCATGGGGACTCTTGTCCTCAGCTCTCCACTGAAACACTTTGTTTATTTCAGAAGTTCAAATAGTAAGGAAAATAGCTGTGAAACCACACAAGCAGTCTAACAAAGAGAAGTACTAACTTTTTTAGAGCATATTCCAACTCATTCTTCTCATTATCTGCTTCTTGGAGCTGGGAAAAAATTCTGACCAGGAACTCTTCAAAATTGGAAAGTAAATGAGGTTCATCTTTTCTTAGCTGTAACCAAAGTTGCTTCACATCACTCTCACTGAAAGAAGAGATCATAAAGGATTCATTAAGAGAAAACATTTCTCAGGCTGCAATAAATGTTCATAGCACACTTAGTAGATGGAGGCTTCAGGGCACCACTAGTCAGAACACAAAACTTATTAAAAACAACTTAAACTGTGCCAGATTTGAAAAGGATGAGGATGTGGGAAATTATGGAAACTGAATTTATTCAAAAAAATGCATTGTAACATCAAGCCATTCATGCAGAGTCACACAGGAACTGCTTGTTTAGTGGGTGCCTTGCCAGACACTTCACCTAAACTGGAATGGGTAAGAAAGGAGACAGATGAGATACAATGTGCCCTCCCATCACTTGTATTAGAAGTAAAGAAGTTCCCACAAATCTGCAGGGAAGGAGGCAGTGGGAAAGTTAATCAAAATCCCTTCCACATTAGAAATGAGATTCAGACTCCTAAGTCACTTAGACATGTTAACACTTGTGCTTGTACTGCATTCTTTCATTTTCCACACTCTTCGATTCCATGATGAATCTGCTACAAAAATCAGAACAAGACCTCTTGAAATTTTGATTTAAAGATTTACCAAGGTAATGTTGTGTTTCCAAATCTGTTCAGCAGGCACTGGAAAAGAGATGCTCGATTGTGAATGATAATGGGTATCAAATATAATGGGTACCAAAATTCTCCTAAACAACTTAGTTTCTTCCTGACTCACTCTCTTGCATTGCAAGCCTGAACCTAGCCAGCAAAGAGTGCTATACTTAAAGGACAAAATGAGGATAAGGATAGAAAAAGTGGGTGATAAAAATCTCTTCATAATGAAAGCCTTTCAGGCTGACTGACAATGAACTGTTTCCTGTAACAGGCAGTCAGGTGAAGAGAAGTGATGAGCACTTTTATTTCAAGGTAAGAATCACTGATGTATTTCTTATATATTCGTACCATCTGTTCAGATTCTCTCCCATTTTTGCCCAATGCTTTTTTTTTTGTTCTAGAATATTCATTGTGATTGACCAATGAATGTCAGGGCAACACTGAAAAAGCTCTTAGAGCGTGTTTTATGTTTCAAGTTTCCATTCTGGCCCTGGAAGAGACAGCATTTCCAGAACAATCACAAGATGCAATTATGCATGGAGGGGAGAAAAAGCAGAAAAAGGGGAGAAAACTTCCTTTCTTACAGTGCACTTTAAATACAGCTCTTGCCAAAAAAAGCAGTCATCCTGCATTGTCTGATTGAAAATCAGTGGCATCTGTGGATTACATGCGTCTAATCATCTATGTTAAAAACCCATGCCACATCAAGTGTTGTAGCTTTCACATGGCAGAAAAACACATTTCATATGCCTGGAGTACAACACTTTTGCTCTTGGAAATTTTGGTTGAATGGCATTTTATCTGACAACCAAGAAAATTAGTTTTTTAAAGAATCACTGCGGTACCCAGCAGCTTTCATTCTCATCATTCATCTTGGATTCCATTAAAATCAAACCCAAAGATGAATCATAAAAGGTTATACAATTGATTACTATTGCTGTGAGGACTCACTCATCCAAAACCATTTTAGCTCCAAGCCGATCCATCAGGTTTGAGAACTGGAATTCTTCATCCTCAACATCACTCATGGTCTCTTCACATCTAAGTGGGCAGGATGTTTCACCTTCTGATTGTTGCACCATATCATTCTTCAAAGCAATCTGCTCCAAAAGAAATTGGCCTAAGAATTAGAAATTACACACATTAGCATTTTCAGAACTTACTATAAGAAGCCATGTCATACTAAACATACAAAAGATCAAATATTACAGTAAATAAACAACAAAAGCATGAGGTATGGAAAGAGGATCCTTAGTTCTATGGCTGAGTTTGTGCCCAGTTTATTGTCTAGCCTTCAGTAAATGACACGTCTCAAAATTCACAAACATAATGAAAAAATTCATACCTCCATACAAAAAAAAAAAAGACATAAATTGTAGTAATAAGCTCTTCATAAATGTTGTGGTCCTATTTCTTGATGTTTAAATAGATGTTCAGAATTTAAAATAACCAGAGCATTGGTACTGATAAAATCTACATTAAACAAAATTTAACATTCTTTTTAGTACATGACCAAAGATATGCACTAAAATTCATGATCCAATTCCTACATAAACTGGATACAGAAAGCTGTATTTTATTAATAGTAGTTGTACGGTGAGGATGCAGAAGTGAAATTGGCACATGAATAATCAATACACTTATGTTCAGTTGCCAGATACCAGATACATTCCATCAAATTCTAAACATGACACCCATTTTATTTGACCATACAGAAGTTAAAAATTTTTAGGGGGGGTACTGTGGTTTTATGCAGAAGATTTTTTGTTCTAGTCTAAATTCCAGTACAGAAATTAATAGACCTAGTGAAAAATAAATACTGGTGTAGTTTTATGGTTTTACCTTGCATTTTTATCTTGCATTTTTCCTCATAGCACCCAGCAGAGCATGTTGACAGGTTACAGTAAATTTCAGATTTGCCACCATTTAGGAACATGAACACGACTCTCCCATACTAATTGATGCTGCACAACCTTTATCCAGACACTACTCTGCCTTCTCCATTCTCTGGCTTTCTAAAGCATTTTTTATCTAGTACAGCATCTGTTTCTACTAGGAATGCCATCATCATCACCTACCCAAATGTAGGACTACCTGGCCTGGAAAATATCTGTCAATGCTGTGTAGCAGGTTAAAATGTACCATGCTTTACACTGTCTATCCTTATCTTTTCTGTGAAATGATCCATGTTCTTTGTGTGCCTGTGTGGGTGTCTCTGGGATACGTTTAACTTTACTACCAGTTGAACCTGCAAACAGGGAAGCAGTGGCCACATCCACCTGGGCCTCTGGACTAGGCTCCAGCAGCTGAGCAGGAGGAATCCCCAGGATCTGAAGCTGCTTGAGATGGCAGCCAGTTACAAATTCCCTTAATAAAGAGTTTTGGTTATGCAGGCGTTGCCTTAGGTTTTAACCCTTATATTTTTCAAATTCTGCATTGTCTGGCATGTATGCTTTATAGCTTGTTAGTTGCTGTTCTCTATAGACATAACAGTGCCTCTCTGGGCTTGCTCTTCAAGGACATTCAGGCTGCCCAGGCCCAAACTTCTAAAGGGGCGGGGGGGAAGCGAGCTAGGGGAGTTAGGGAGAAATTGCAAAGTTTTAATTGGTGAATTTATGCTGATATGCAAATGGACCAAACCTATAAAGGTGTGGAGAACTCGTGACTTGTCGTCCATTTTGGGTGATACCCCAAGGAGGGGGCTTTGTCTGCCCTAAATGTACATTTGAAGGCCTTTTGAATAAATTCCCTTACTCCTGACTGGCCTCAGTTTTTGGGGTAGCCTTTTTAGGCAACACAGGGACTACTTAGGAAAATAATTTTAATTTAATGGACTTTAACTTATGAAAAGTAAAGCAGTAATATATTATTTGATTTTTAAATAATGGCAGTTTTCAGGTTAAAGCATACTTTATTAAGATACTTGATCTACAATAGGAGAGGTGGGACATGAAAGAAATAAGATTTCTAACAACTGATGATTTACAAACAAAAATGAAGGTCCTGTTTGCTGAACCTATACAAAGTATTTAAATCGAGATTTAATGTCACAATTCACACACAGAAGAGATTCAGTTTTCTAAAGAAAATGCTTAAACCTTAGTCAGCAGAGCTAAAATTAAGTACAAAATCGATTCTGCGTAAACAACCAAACCCAATCTAACTAACATTGTCATCTCATGCGGAATGTCACAGCTGGGAAGAAAACAAGCTTGTGACAAACACTGAGAACATGAGAGTAGGAGTGCTGTTGTAAAACAAAGAACTTATCAGATCACATCTTACTGTAATAATAATTGCCTCATCCTGTTTTGTTTTGAAATAAATTAACATCACTTCAAGAATTAATTCACTGTAGAAAGCATTCCCACAGCTGTAAGGACAGCGGTGTTAACACATTTTTAACATTGTCTTACATTAATCTTAGAGATAATTTTAATTATCTTTCACACCTTATGATCTGATAAGAAATAAAATACAAAATTTTCTTCCCCCACCAAGGAAAACTATTCAATGAATTGTAAATAGATCTACTCAACAGCTTAAAACAGCTACTAAACAGCTCTACTAAACAGCTTAAAACTTATTTATTCCCTAAATATAGCAGATATTTAGGGAATAGTCTGGCTACCTGTGTGCATTATTAAGTGTATGGTTAAGACAAAATTCTTCTTTATTGATGTGGAGAGTACAAAACATGAATAAAGCTCAAAAGAGGAGACATGCTTTCCAAAACTCACTGAATCCTGTGATGAACTCCTTTGGGGTAAGTGAACCATTGCCATCAGCATCCAGTGTAACAAAAACTTTTTCAAGTTCTTCCTGGCTAAGAGGTAACTCAGGATGCAGTCTCTGGAATGACAAAACATGCAGCAACTTTATCCATTACTACAGGATAGGAGGAAGACTGGGTTCTACAGAACATCCATAATACAGAAGGATAGGTCCTTTGTTTCCCAGAGTGAAAATTCAATTACAGAGCAAAACAAGATCAACTGAGGGACATTTGCTTTAATAAATTCTTTATTTGCCTTTATGAATCCGCTATTACAAAGCAATGAGAACAATCACCTTGTGCCACAAATTCCAACCACACAGGGAAGAGGAAGAACTTAAGGAGGAGCCTCAGCATCCTGGTGAAATGGCTTGATTATCTTGGTGGAATGCTTTGATTATCAGGCTACTGGACAAACCTGACAACAGAATTGTAAACTAGTTCCTTCCATGTCATGAAGTCAAGCAAGAGACTTTCTAGACAACTACATTATAGAGGATATATTGTCCTAACTAAAACTGCTTTAAAAAATTTACATAGATACATACATACATACATAAATAAATAAATAAAAGCTAAGAAAGCTGCATGGTCCAGGGACCAAACCTGTTGCTCCTGTAATGAGTTAATTGGAGTTCATGACTGTCTGCTTCTGAAGTGCAGCATGCTCACACCAAAAAGGACATAACTTCATGAAACTGGTTTCACAAAACCACCTGTTTCTTTTCTAATAATCTAAAGACAGGCATAAGAAAAAATCCTGTAAAATTGACCCTAATGGTTTTACTTTAACTCTTTTAACAGTGCTGACAGATTCCCAGAAACAGGAGGAAACTGGAGTGGCAAGCAACTACAATAGCAAGGATTTCCACTGGGAGATAGCACTAGGAAGATTAAAACCTTCCCTCATCTTAAGAAGCAATATAAATACACACTGGTGAAGTCCTCTGCTTTATTAATTAACAGTTTAATCCCCCCCCAAACTGCTGTTGTATATACAACATATTAAAATTGCAAGCTAGTAGGTAAAGTTCATCAGATTAAAAGCCTTAATCTGTTTCACTGAGGGGAAGGGATTTAGGTCCACAGGAAGTTTCTCCTGCACTCCAAAAACAACATATACCAAGCCATATAGGCAAGTTAAGAATTGGCTGAGTGCACTAACCAGGACTTCCCTGGTTGCCACAAAGAGTTTAGTGTATGCTTTATAAACTGTATGAGTTAAACGGAAGAGCTGTAAAAGGAATTCCAAGGTGGCCTCAAGAACTGAAAGCAACAGAGCTTTTAAAGCACAGAACTATCTGGAATAGTCACAAAAAGGATTTCTGAGCAGGATTAATTGTGTATTGCTGCCTGCTTCCAAAAAAAAAAAAAAAACAAACCTAGGAAAACTTGATGAATATTCAGTTTAAATAAGTTACTTCATCAGTAATATACCTGTCATCAGTTTCCTTCTTAAACACACCCATCTTCGCAAAGCGTTGGATTTTAATCTCTAAGATCTAAAGGGAAACTTTTAAAAACTAGCTTCTCCTGTAAAATTCTTAGAGCCTACACACTGCATTGGTGAGGCAGAAGGTGCTTCAGACAAATTACTCTTTTTACATTTAGAAAAACAGTAACTTTACTCCTACTGCCAGACTTTTGGGACCTGCTTAAGGAGCACTTGTCTGACCATGCCATAAACACAGACCCATCTGCTGTTCCATCTCAATGGCCCCTGGGTCTTGCTGCAAACCTGACTGACACATATGTGTTTCTCCAACTACAGTTGGTGTGCCCTAATGCAGCATCCAAATTCTGATGTGAATTACAGTAAATTTACAGCAGAAGACAGCACAATTACTTGCATTTTCTTGAAAAATGGATATGAAAATAGGAGATTCTGAGGAATGCACCGATATTTTGTCCCATTAAATTCCCTGTGGATAATTTACAGACTTTGAGGAACTGGGACACACTTACTAAGATTAAGTCAATGTTTTCCCAATCTCTTGGTTTCATTCTTAATAAAAAAATTAGGGGTTTTGTTGTTAGGAAAACAAAATGTCATTGATCTTATAGTTGTGTTTTGGTTTATTTGCTCATTTTGGGCTTACTGTAAAAATACACAGATCCTTCCAATACGAGACTCTTAAAAAATTCAAAAGAAAAGAAAAACAGAAATAAAATATATGCAGATACCACTAGATCTTCAAACGAAACTATCTGTACTGCCACCAAATCTGTTGTGCTTTCATGACGTCTATGCTTAATTCTCTCAAAATACCAAGCTTTTACTCTGCTAAATAAAAAGACAGAGGTCAAATAGCTAAGAGCAAGGTCTGAACCTAATCCTGCTATACATATTAGAACAAAACATTTTACAGCACTAATTCTCATTATTCATTATAACCTCAAGGCCCAAAGGATGAAACTGTGGTTTCAAATCTCAGGTAGAATTTGCTTTCTTGCAATTTCAGAAAACCTCTTGTTGGTTAGAAAGTGAGGTACATTTGGTGTTTGGAAATTAAATGAAAAATTAAAAAAAAACCCACCCATGATGAAACAAAAGAAATGTACTTTATTTGTTCTTTGCAACCCTTTTTCTACCGTATCTTTTGCAATATCTGTTTTAGAACCTGAAGTATAAATTTAGCAGGTCTCTAAGCACAAACCTAGAATCAAACAGAAACAAATAACTTCACATTCCTTGCAAAAACAGGTATTAAAACATTCTATATACATTTATATACACATATAAGGGTTTTCCATTAGGTAAAAATCTATTCAGTTTTCTGAAAGACTGTAAAATTCTAATCCTCTAAATTCTCCATGGCTCTGTATTTACCAAAATTTACCACTGCCAATATATTTGGTTGTTTGCACTCAGTTACTTCAGTGAGATAATGTAGACTGGTAAAGCCCACAGCACAGCAAGCATCTGCACTCCTCTCTCTTTTCAACTTTGCATAATTAACAGAGGTCATCAGAAAAGTCAGCAACACACAACTGCACAGAGAGCTCGTGAGAGCTAGTAAGCTGAGCAGTTTACTTAGGAGGTTTTTGCTTTTCCAAAATAGGTGGTTAAAGTTGTTTCAACTATATTTTCACATATACAGAACATCTTTATTTCTGAGGACATGGAAAAATTTCTAAACTTCCTATTAGATGCTTTCTTTGGTAGTAGTCTGCTAGTAGATTAATTTATTTTCCTCCTGCTCTCCAAAGTTATTTCATGCATAGGTACTGAAGTACAAATAGATTAACACAAATTATGCTTTCCATGTCAAGCATGAGCATATTCCTGTTTTCGGCCACAGACTGGTTCAAATCACCTTATCAGTTCTCTAATATGCACCCAATCACATTTTCAAAAGATTTTTTTATATATAGCTGCTTTTTTTCATCAACATACTCAGCAAATCTGATTTTGGGCCCTCAAACAAATTAAACACAATTTTGTAAGATTACTGAAAACATTGAATAATGTTAAAAATACTGTTTCTACATATATATGTGATACAGCTGAGAGTTCACCATTGCCTGGCAGTGAAACCAAAGTGAAAGAGTTTATTTACACAATTTTTCTGAAAAAAAAGGATAAAACTGGACTGGATACACTCCTGACACTGTGGCAAATCACAAAGTAATGAATCTAATGGTGTTTCAACTTTTGCAATGACAATGGAATTAAATTCCTGGGGCATTTTTTTAAACTTCATTTACTTTGATTTTCTACTTTTTTTGTTGTCTGTGAAAAAATTGCAAGCATTATGTAAGACTTCAAAGATATTATTTTAAATCCCATATATCCCTTTAAAGTTATGAGAAGGGTGTTAACATTTTTAACTCTAAATTAATCAGTCTCAACTCACTAAGGGCATTAGGAGCTTCTCTCATTGTGTATTTCACATAACCAATTATGTTTTACCTGCATGTCTTGACGAGTGACAAAACCTTTGCCTTCCAGATCACAAATCTGAAAGAACTCCTGTGCTTTTCCCAACACAGTTAGTTCTGTGTCTTGTTCTCCAGTCCTGCTCCTCTCTGCATCTCCTGGTTGCACAGGACTGGCACAGTCTCCTTTTATTCTGTCCATTGTTACAGTCTCAGCTCAGGAACATCCTGGATGCTGCTATCCCATGTACTCATAAATTCTGATCTGAAACCTATGCATGGAAGGTAAGGAAAAAAAGTAAATCAGACACTCTTAATGATGCTTTTCACAATCTCTTAGCAACCATCTCTTTAATTAGGCAGAAAAGAAAAAGCTGTTTGAAAATGCTTACCCCTGATGGGCTGCACTAAAGACACCGAAAATGGGATGATGAATAAGGAAGAGGGAGTCTGAGGGAAGGAGAAGACAAAACTAGCTCTGAAATAGAATCACATAGCAAAATCAGCCAGTTTGGCAAGAAACATGGACAATCAATCAACACAAACAATAAATACATGGAAATGCAAAAGTAAATTAACTAGAACTTGACTTCATATGTTAATCTCGAACTTGTAGTTCCGCTTTTCCAAGTAGGTGTACCTAAAGTAGACACAAATTTGTCTGAAAATTTTTAACAGAAAGAAGCCTTTTGTAAGGCATTTGACTATTGTAAGGGAATATAACCTGGTTCTGATCCAGCAGGACTGGCACAACCTGGAACAACTCCAAGAGAGGCCAGTGAAAATTGCTGAAATCTAAAACACATGTTGTCTTCAGAGGGCAGGCCTTGGCATTGCATGAATGTGAAGGTAGAATCTGAGGAAACTGCAGCAGCTTCTTGTTTATGCAGCTTCTTAATGTGAAAAGGCTCTGATCCCATAGACAGAGCAACTCAGCCAGAGCCTGTTTTACTCTATGCTTAAGTTCAAACTCAGCACTGCTTAAAACTGCTTAAAACACAACATCTTCCAAGAACTTCATAGAGGTCACATTTACAGCTTCCTGGGACAAAGTGATTTCTCTGACAGCTATTGGTCAGGCAGCTGGACTTCCATATTGCATGGAAGTATAAATGCACTGTAAACAGGCCATTGACTTCAAACCAAACTAGGACTTCGATGAGCAAATCACCTACCCCCTCTGAAACCATGTGACAATAATCTGCAAACATAGGCAATTTTCCTCACCCTCTCTCTTCTCTTTTACAAGTCTTTTGCATCCCGGCACTGTTGTTCAAATATTTTCCAAAGCTGAAATAAGTTTGGCTTAAGGACCAAAGAATTTACCAGTCAGAATCCTTCCTAAAGCAGAGTTACAAGCAGGAGAAGAAAAAACACTCTGAAAGAAGCCAAGGAATGGCTAAGCCCAATATCATTCTGCCTTAGGAAACCCTCCTCAGAATGGGTCTTGCTTCAATTTTAACATGTGGCAGCCAGGGATGCCTTATAAACCCCAAGATCAGGTATTTGAATGCAGCCTCTGCCCACACCTGCACCCAACACAAGCACTCTGCTGGGGTGAGCCACACTCCACACCCCTAGAGGCACCGTGACAGCAGTGCCAAGGAGGCCCTGGATAATTTACAAGGCTAGAAAATGCTGTCACAGAGAATATTGGTCACACACAACAAGGGGCTTGTGGCTATTACAGCTGCCTGAACAGCTGTACTCTCATGAGGAAAATTTCTAGGTCAGAAAGTCTGACCAACCTTCATTAGCTGGGAAGATACACAAAGGAAAAGATCACTCTGTAATTGCCCTGTTTCTTAATCTTTTCCATGATGCTTCCAATAACAGTGTTAAAAACAGTATATGAGCTACATAAGTCTTTGCTCTCACTCTATATAGCCACCCACGAGTGGAGCAGATGGAAAGCCACAATCAGACTACACTGGTATAATAGTCTGGATGAGATTCTCCTTTCATACTGCTTTTACACACCTGAACTTCACTTACTTCAATACAGCTCACTCCTGACTGGCACCAGTGTATGAGGTAATAAACCAGGCCATCAGTTTCAACTTAGCAATGACACTAACTTATAACCAGGTTTAAAAATACCAAAAGATGATCTTGACAAGATCTAACCAGGACTCCAAATGTATTGGGTTTGGGTTTTTTTTCACATCGCAATACTTTCTCTATAGGGCACAACTGCAGAAACAGGCCAAGCTAATCATGAGAATAAGTGCTGCTAGTGCCTGCCTCTGCACAGTCCATTAGACTTCCTAAAGAAAAAAGAAAAATTGTGCAAAGAATAGACAGCCAATTGCATGTGAAAGAACAGAAATACAAAAATAGATTAAAGATGGTGGGACAAAAAGACACTATACACACTTTGATAAAGTTGTTTGCAGTGAGCAAACAGTACAACTCAGCAATCACCATGCTTTCTAAATAGTTCCATACCACAGAATGAAATTACATGCATCATGAGAGCCTCACCTTACAACTTGCCCCACCTTTTATACACATCACAAAAACATCCTCCACAGAGAGTGTCTTCAATACAGCAGAAAATTAAATTAGAGCATCTGCGAAAAATTCTTAATCCTTATGGTGGCTTCTAAAGCTGATAGAGTTCATCATAATTCCTACAGTGTCCTGATACTTTTCAAATGCTGGTAATAACATGAAAGGTTAAAACTGCAATTTGTCCCACATTACTGAATCAGCAATGTGATTACCTCCAGGCCAGTTTTAAATAACATAGGTGGTTTCATTCACTCATCCATCTCCTTTAGAAAACAAGTGGCTTACAAAATCAGTCTGTTAAGGCCTTTGATTTCCATTCTTTCAGCTACAAACATACTTCACTATGCAAAATAGGTCATATCATGACCTGATGCAAACAAGCATTTTCCAAATACTAAATAAAGATTTGGGCTTTATGAGGTTTTTGTACATTAATCATGAGGCAAATTTTGAATGGGTCTGCAAAAGGCAGGTCACTGTTAGTATTCCAAATGACATTTTTATCATTTCCAGCCAGATCTACTGTAAATCACCAAACTCCAGAGGTACAGAGTAATGTTGAGCCATAGATTTCACAAGTCATGACATGTGACAACCCCATTCTCATTGATAGTTAAAAACCTACAGAGCTGTTTTGCCTGCCCTCATATCTCTGAGCTTTTAGGTTTCAGTGAAATATTTTTCTTAGCATGTGTCTACAGGTACAAATTTTCTACAGTACATTTCAAAACATCATCAGCTGAAAAATATAGTAAGCTTACTTAATACCAAGGTCACCTTGGATTTACACAAAACACTTTTATGAGAGATAATACATTTTACAAACACTAAAAAATAAAAAATAGATTGCATTCTTTTTCTACAAGAAATATCTCTTCCTAGAGCCAAATGATCTTTGTTAAAATAACCCGCAGCTGCAGTGTAGTATGCCTGACACATGAACAGGGACCTCTTCAGAAATAACTTTGTGTCAGAGTTTGTTATCTTTCAGCATTAAGCTGAAAAGCTCCTAAAGCTAAAATGTATCACCACAAATATTTTAGGTTGGCACCAGCCTGCCAAAGGAAGTCGTTCTGTTCCCTATTGCTTTGCCCTGCCTTTGAACAAGTGCTCATCCAGTTAGACAGTGAACCCTGTTGTAGAATCCTTTCAATTTAAACTGGGAAGCTATAGTTTCTTTAGCTTAATTAAGACCAAGTGGTCCATCAAGGAAGAAGACCTACAGAGAATGACAGAGAAATGAGACTGCTAAGACCAAACAGAGCACAATAACCAACCTCAAACAGATAGAAGTTTTCTAGATACAGGACTGGAGAAAAAATGCTCCTTATCCACATAATAACAATACATAAGAAGCAAACATGTCAGAAAAGCTAGGCATGAAAACCCACCCAAGCATAAAGAAGGTGGAGCACTTGCTTGTCAAGGCAATGGAACTGCCATAATGGAAGAACAGACCAAACACAAACCTGCAAATTATGGCAGATAGTCATTCTCTGAGAAAGATTAATAGATCAATGGACTTCAATGTTATTTTTAGCCATTTAAAAAAATATTTTACAAAAATCCAATGTAAAAAATCAGGTCCCATGCTTAAAACAACTAGCAGAGATATGAAGCTGTGTGCTCAAGAAAATACCTGTTTTTTTCCTCAACTATAACTCAGGCAATTATCCTTTAAGCTCTCATGGAAGCATTATAAAGTTTGCCCTAATCATATGAACACCTAGACAGAACTAGATGAAAACAATGGGACTTTCATTCCTCCAGTTTTCACTTTCCAAGTGAAAACTAATTCAGGTCAGAAAGGCATTGAAATATATCACCAAAGCCTCTTCCACACAGCCTGAATTCACTTCCCTCATGATATACATGATGTCTCATGGTTCCTCATGTTAGGAGATAGTACACAATGGAGTGGGTGTGGGGAGTTTAACTCTGGAGGGAGAGATCTGAAGCCAGCTGGAGTTTCATGAGGGACCGCAAGAAGATAATCTGAAAGAAGTGTGTCATGAAAATAATTTCAGGGGAGTAGCAAAGGCCGACAACAGAGGAATCCTACATCCACCAGCATATAAAACGAAAAACTTTAAGTTACGTAGAAATTCCTTTATTGTGAGTAGATTCGTGTGGGAGAACCTAATTCTATTTAGAATCAGTCTTAACAGAAACTCTCCAACCAGACCTGACTAGCTTTTAAAGACTAAGGGAACCATTAGGATCACCTACTTTGCTATCTGCAAGCTTAAAGTTTCCTTTATATCATAACAAAGTTTTAGGTTTCCATAAAGTTACTTCCAATTTATTTCAAGGCAAGGGAGATCAGCAGAAATCAAGGAGGAAAAAGACCTGGGAGAAGATATTGTGTTTTATATGTACATCCAAGTCATATAAATGAAAACTTAAAACTAAAGAAAAAGGATAAAAAACCAGATTATATCTGAAGCAATGTCCCAACAATATCAGCTGTGAAACAGGAGAAAAACATAAAATATGATTAAAGTGACAGCATTAATGGTTTCAATACAGACTACCAAAGACTTTGGACAGAGACCACTTACACCCCACTTGGCATTTGTTCCTCTATGAATCCACAAATCCAAATGTTGAGGAAAAAAAAATAACTATGTCAATTCTGTGCACCAGGATGCAGAATACCAACTCTGACTGGCGAACATGTCCTCGTTTACCTTTTTTATTTTTAACACCTCAGCCCAAGCAACCAGTTTTCACTGGGCTCCTAAGAAAATTTTCTTCTCTCAAAGGCCAGCTTTCCCCACAGAAGAAGACAAAAGTCTCCTGTCTGGCTTCTTGCTGGCTTCTATGGAAGTAGCAAACAAAACTACCCATGTATCAAAATTCAGTTGTCCAAATTAAGCAGGTATATTCATTTACTCCCCATCCTGCTCAATATGAAAATACTAATGAAAAACAACTAACAGGATTTTTGTTGCCTAAGTCTAAGCAGTTCTTAGGGATCCATATGAAAAAGCAAAGTGAAGTTAAATGGGCCTGCTAAGTGCTGCTAGGATCCTTGAGAAGTAAAACTGCTGTAAGCAGTTCTGATTTTAGCAGAAATGCATCTTTTCCTCTTGCTTCATTGTTATGGATGCTTCCTTTTTAATGGATTAAGAAATCAAAAGCTAAGAACTGCCTGGAAATGCAAATTTCTTATAAAAGGACACAATTTAGGGGCAGCAATCATCATGGAAATCACTGTTGCAGAATAATCACAAGATCATCAGAACTGAAAACACCCTGCCTGTAGTCTCTGCATGCTTAAGGAACCATTGTCTCCTCTTCTACCTCCATCTGCTCTTTCTGCCTTATTCAAGGACACTAATTCCAAGAGGACCCCTTCTCCGTCCCTCTTGTTCCTCGCCTGCCTGCTGGTTGCAAGAACCTTGAGCCTTCAGAAACAGTTGACCTATGTAATACCTGAGCAGCATGGTGGTGTAAGAGTGTAAGTGTATCTGAATGTGTGTTTTCCTCACAAATTCTCTCTCTATCTCTCTAATTTACCAATAAATCATTACTGCATACAAATACAGTTTGGCCAGTTATGTATTTTGGGCTAAAACTCTGGCTAACATCTGTGGCTGAAGCATTAGTTTTTATAACTGTTTGTATGTAAACCAGATAGACATTAGCAATTAGAGAACTTGTACCAGAACTATTGTAGAACTATGTAGAACTATTTTACCACTATTTTGACTTCTTTCTAAAACAGAAATTGTTTATTCAGAGATGTAAAAACTGTTATTAAGAAGGAGCACCTTACAACACATGCAACACATTCCAAGTGTAGCGAAGTCAAAACTGAGCTGACTCCATTTGACTGCAAGGAGTTATAGAATCATTTAAGCTGGAAAAGGCTTCTAAGCACAATTTACTCTGTTGCATTGTTCCAAGTACTGAAATTAAATGCAATTAACTATATTGATAACAGCATTATATTAGTAAGTGGTGTAACATGATGTTCTGGCAGGAGATATTGCCAATTCACATGAGCTGTTCCATTTGTTGACAAACTATATTGCACTGGAAATCCCCTCCCCCTGAAGTAAAGATCTGGAAAAAGTTTAAGTTAAACAGTATATACCCCTTTTAATTGTCTTATCTTTCAAGTTTTCCTAATGACTCACTGCTAAATGGAGCTACTTTCAGCTGGTGAAACCAGGTTGACAAGAACGTCTTTAAAATACACCATTTTCACAAAAAAAAACCACCCCAAAATATTCTGCCTCCTCCAAAAGTCCTTGCTAAAAATGTAGCTTCTGAAAAAAAATCAAAACCTTTTATCTGCCTGAAAACCAACAACAACTTGGCTTGAAATCTAAAATACACTCCCTATTTTTGGTTTGTCAAGGAATGTTACATCTTTAACCTAAGTTAAAGGATTTTGAGATGCAAATTAAATATTCTCTTCAAATAAGAATTCATTTTTCATGGAGAAATAGTGGAAAATTTCAACCTACTCTGCCATGCACCTTAGAGGACTCAAGTTTATGCAAATTCCACTAGAAGACTGAGAGGTATATTCCAAGTGTTTCCTTATTTATTTGGCACTTGGTTTGCAGCTGGGTTGGAAAGAATTATTGTCTTCAAAATTTTCAGAATTTCTAAAACTACAAACTTGCTCTTGGAAAATACCTTCACCTGAGTCAGTGGGACAGTTTGTATGGGACAAAAGCATGTCAGTGAGACACAGGAACATTTGCTAGTCCACTGCTTTTCTACTGCAAAAATCAATGGTAAAGTAAGATACTAGAAGAGTCATATTTTCCTATATGCAGAACAAGATAACCTTCATGCTATCTGCTCTGCATGGCTCACTTCCAAGGCCTTGGAAACACATATAAACAAATCCACTAATCTATGTTTGATTAGTAGGCTTGGTGTACCTCATCCTGTTCAGTTCTACAAAAAAGTCTCGCAATGCAAACAATTAAAAATGCAACATTACAGGTTCTTAATTGGATTTTAATTCACCACTGCTTTTGAGTGTGAATACAACTTTCACATTCCTTGTGAGACAAGAGTCAAAAAGTTGTTCTTAAAACTGTGCAGGATCCCTGCTTTCATTTATGCTGCTCTTCAATTAATGGAAGTTCCCCAACAAGACCCTTCATTTTCCTTGACTTAGTCTCTCTTGTGAGACTAAGATGGGTCATGTGAGGAAAAAGGGGCTGTTGCACAGCACTGCAGACAGGGAGAATATCTCTGGTGTGGCCCTCCAGAGGTCACAGGCTCTTCCGAGGGGCAGGTTTGTGGGGCACAACTCAGCAGAGTGGTGACTTCTCACCAAGCAACAGGTATGACTGCTTCATCACTTCTGTCTGCCAAAAACGAGGCACCAGAGCAAGAGGTAGTCTGGGACACAGCAGAATAAGCACACACTACAGAGACACAATAGGAGAGCATGAGAAGAAAGTCAAATTAAACTGAAAAGTGACACACAAAAAATCTGATAGTGACTACTGAGGCAGATTGGAGAAGACTATCCTATAGCTTGCTAATCTGTAGTGATTCAACTTACTGAATGGGGGAGAACTACCCCTGAAAAGGGCATTGGTGCCTAAAAATGCAGGCAAATATTTATCACAATTTTTTTGCCTTCTCTTAGGATAAAAAAATAAATCCAATTCAAACTGAAAGCTCTAGGTCTGACCTGGATAGATCTTTGTCTGGAGAGAGCTACAAAGTCTTTAAACTCAGTCTCAGTCAGTTTCTTGACACAGACATCCTGGTGCTTCCTCATGAATTAAGTCATGAACAGTGAAATCGATTACATCAGATTTAACTTAAACCAACTAAATCTGCATTTTTTAACATGAGAAATAAACCCCTATAGATGTATTACTACTCCCTCTTCTATAACACATAGTACTATATGTTCATGTATACTTATACTGCAAACTAGCAAATGATGGAGAGGGAATCAGGGCAGACCACTATATTCTTTACACCTCCATATATCCATCATTTACCTACCTACAGAATCATGACAGTACCTCATTTTTGAATGAAAAGAAACCGAAGGAAAAAAGAGATCTCTCTGAAGCAACACACACATCCTGTGATCTGAAGGAACCACATGCAAAGCTTGTACAGTAATGCTCTTTAGTGCATCAATTTCTGCTACTTGTTTTACAGTTATCATCTAGTCCACCACAAGATAAGAGGAAAGGGGGGCCAGGGGGAAGGGCAGAGGTATCTCACGAGGAACCAAACATACCTCATTCATTTCAGCAGCATTGAACTTAAGTCTCCAAGAGCTGGTAGACCATGACACTGTAAACTACTATTGCCCTAAACCTCCTTTGCTACTTAATCCACTCACAGAAATACACCTGTTCTTAGTTCTTCAAACACAGACTTCTGATTTCTTTTCTTGAAATCATGAAAGATGAGAATTTAGTACAGAAAACACTGACATTTAAATTTCACTCTTGTACTTTTGGGTGTAACAGTTCACTTTTGAGCTGCACAGTATTGAAGTCCAAAACTGGGGACCAGAATCCATAGAACATCCCACAGAAAACCAACAAACTTTTACCCATGCATCAGAATTCTAATATTCACATATTCTAAAAAGAAAAGTGAAACTAATCTGAAAACTATTGTTGAAAACCACAAAGTTGCAACTCAGAAAATAGAAGAGCACGTTAAATTAGTCAAAGTGTTCCAGAGGGATTTCACCATTCCCTGATTTGTGGCACTACCCACGTTTCACTACATGCAGTCATAATCTGTTCTACTGGTGCATATTAAGAAATCCATTATCCTGGCAGCAGTACGTTTCTTTTATAACTGTCATTTACTGTCATCATAAGCCTTCAGTGGCAAGAAAGACAAAAAATGAAATCAGATATCACGAAAGTGCTATGGCAGAGTAAGAGTGACACCAAACTGTTGCAAGGGGACAGAGGAATCATTTTTACAGCCACCAGGAACAGCACTGCCTTCATTTGCAACAAGTACTCGGCGGGCCTGAAGGCAGCCACCAGCCGCAGACTCAGCATCTTCTGTATCTGCAGGGAAGCGAAAACCAGCGGGGCGGCTCCCGAGGTAACCAGGCTATGCAGGGACGTCTCGGGGACATCGCCTGTCCGCCCCAGCGCGCAGCTACACGAGGCAGGGCGGGAGAGCCAACACAACGACTCCCAGCCAGCAGCACTTTCGGGCACCACCTTTGGGAAACATTCCGTGTGTGGGAGGAGTCACGACAGTCGCACCCTCGGCTCGGAGCTGTCGCTCCCCACGCCGCGGGCGGGAGCGCAGAGCTGGCGCTGGCAGCCGGCGCTGCGGGGGCTGCTCCAGGCTGCTCGCAGGCGCCCCGCCTGCTGCCAGCCCCTTCCCTGCCCCCGGCCAGCCTGGCAGCGAGCTGCGGAAGGGTCAAGGGCAGCCCGCGTCCCCTCACCCCACCCTCGCCGGCGGCGCTCCCCTCGGCACAGGGCTTGTGCCGCGCCGTCCTGCGCCCGCCCAGCCCCGCGGGGGCCCAGTGCCCCGGCGGACACCCCGGCGGAAGCGCGCCTTGCGACAGAGCGCGGCTCTCTTGGCACACCGGGGCTCTGCAGGGCACGGCTGAGCCTTCCCGGAGGCAGCTCCGCCGGGAGAACGGCCCGGCTGGGCACGGACCGGCCCGTCCGCCTGCCCCGGCTCCCGTGGCCCACGGTGCCGCCCCCGACTCACCTGCCGCCGCCTCCCGCAGGCGCCTGCCCCGGGGCTGGCTGGGCCGGCTCTCCCCGGGCTGGAAGTGAGACCGCGGAGAGGCTGAAACCACTTTCCTAACTTTGTTTTGAGCCCGGGTGACATAATCGGGCGAGGCGGGCTGTGCCCCAGGGGCGGGACGGCCGGCCCGGCCTCTCGCTCCCTCCCTCCCTGTTACCTGCAGCCGGAGCCCGGTTGCGCCACCCAGCCTCACCTCACCTTGGGCGGGAGCGACTCGCCCTCGGCGACATCAGAGAGCCAGGGGAAGTCGAGGAGGTTCAGCCTTCCCTGGTCCCTCTTGCAGCCAGGACTACGTGCCTGAAAGCTTTCTAGGGCAAGAGTATGGGAAACCTAAATGGCACAAGGGCAGGAGGGTTTGGCAGGGCACAGGAACGCTCATCCACAGCAAGCTCATAACGTGGTAACCAGTTGAAATGGACCAACTAGGATCGTCCCCACCTTGTCATTTCAAACGGTCCAGGTTCTACTTACTGAAGGTGGCAGCAGGAGAAAGAATTGTTTCACATTCAATTCAAAGATTTCACTTAGCCCAAAGTAAATTTCGAAAAAATCTCTGCTTCTGGGATTAGGTTTTCTGAGTAGTCCCACAGGAAGAGAAAAAGCTTTGACATAATTCTCATCACTGTAAGATCTCCCAACTGCAGAAGAGCTTCTAGGGCATGGTGCCTGAAGAAGGCTTCACTTGCCTCTTCTTGATCAGGTGATTTCGTTGCAGAGACATCTGTGACATCAACTTCACTCATCCGTTCTCATGTCCTTACCCACAATCTCCATAGGTTCAGCAACTGTCTCAAGGCAAAGCTCCATGCACCCAAGGCACTCCTTTTCACAGTATACAAGCCCTCCTACTTGCCTTGCCAATCCATCTTTCTTGAACAGACTGTAACCTTGCAGGCTTATCTCCTTAAAGTAAGCTACAGTACCAGAGCCCTGATAAATGGCAAATGTTGCACCTAGAAAGGGGAATGTGATGAAGACCTGCAGGTAGTCTGCCAAACACAAGCACATATATAAACCTGATAAAGCTACTTACAAAGCACTACAAGTAATCGTTTAAAAGAGTTATTAAATGTCAAGTTGATGATGAGTTTTTAACTAGAATGGCTTCTGCAAAGGGAAATATTACGTCACTCATTACTATGATTCTTTGACTATAGGCTTGAACAAGGCAAGCTTGAGCGTGGATTTACAGTACAGTAAAGTGCTAATTGACAGTTACTGCTCACATTCATGCTCAGTAAAAAAAGTAAATATTTGAAACTTGCTTACCACAGCAGCTGCCTTATATGTACTGTGGGCTAAAGGAGGCACACAGGTACTTACCATGAAGTCATCTGCAGGTTGAATAGCTATAATACTCTGCACATGCTGATTTGATTCAGGCTAACTTTTCTATTTAACCTTTTGCTGTGAAATTAAAATAGTGGGTAAAAGACAGAATTACCTTTCTTTTAAAGGTGTGGACAATCATACAAGATTCTTTCAGAGAAATGAAGGCACACTGTCAGCCACAAGGTACTAGACAAAATTCAGAAGCTTGTGGGAAAACTGAAGACAGCATACAGAAAGTTTCAGAACAGCAGAGAATTTGTCACACACATGGGGGGAAAAAGCTTACTGAAGTAGCATTTGCAGACAATGGTAACTTTAATGTATTAAAGCCCCAGGGAACAAAGCTTAACATTGAGGACTGTTTAGGCACCTTGTTGCAACAAATCATTTAATTTTCTTCCTTACCATTCAGTATGAGGCAGTTTAGACTAAATCTTTTCTGCAAGAAAGTTTTGGGGCCTACTAAGCGCTAATAGAAGAGCTGGTCAATTAAGTCTTCTAGGTCTTGTCTACACAACTAATGCTGTTTTTACACATATCTCTGAAGACTCTGGAGTATAGCCTTACAGAGACAGCTAGAAATGGGCTGTTGCTCTCTGTTTTCATTCTCTGTCATAGCAAAAAGTTAAGGGTTCTACTGCACTCGTGTACTGCTGTGCTTTCTTTCAGTGGTTGCTGATCATATACCTTCATATGCACTCCATTTCCCATCTGATGAAGACGGAGACGAAGACCGTGATGGACTTCAGCAGCCACAGTTTGTTCTCCATGAACAACCAGAATCAAATTCATTACAATATCTCTCTCCTGAAATGAGTGGATTGAAGCGCAGTAAACTTATATACTGTGATGCTGGAGACTACAATACCAACTGCAAAGAGAAAAAATAGCCCAAGAAAAAATGTGCATAGACGTGAATCTACTTATGAACACAGATTACACTGCAACACAAATTACAGTACTAAATGGAATACTTTAAAGAATGAAACCTTTTTCTATGGGTCTAAAATTGTCCTCTATGAAATCTAAACTCACTTGATTTTCTTCAAGGACTAAAAGTAGGAGATTTTGAAAAATACTGGTGTGCAAAACATATTGTCTGAAGCTAGGATCCTTCTGACTGCTATGTTTAATGTACAGTGAGTTAGAAACTGGATGACAGTTTCTACCACTGGGTTATACAAATGCCAGAACTACAAACAGAAACATGTGGTAGGCAGAAGACAGCTTGCAGCTCTTAAATCAGGAAATGCCAAGTGCAATATAAAAATAAAGCCACCACCCTTTAAATAAAACGGGCTGTATTTCACAGTTTATTTAGGGTGATGTGTGTTTATTTCAGTCCGCAAAGCCATCATACTGTTGGGATGCAAAGGGTCATTTTCTTCTGCATTTAGGCTGTCAGTAACAGGCCTATTTTGTCTTTCCACACTAACGCAGCTTTTAATTGCCTATGAAATTGCACCACCCTGAGGGAATTGCACAGTAACATTCAAAATCGTGTTTTCCTTCCTGATGCTCAGGAATCGGAGGAAAAGTTACAGAAAATAGGGTCATAAACATAGCGCAAGAAATTTACAGATTTACAGTCAATTTTACCAGAAATTTACAGTAAAATGGAAATTGCATTAAGTGACAGGTAGGAAACTGAAGTATTCCAGCTTGGCCAGCTCTACAGTCATCTTGCTTGATAGAGCAAAGGACCTGTTTGACTTCATGGTCATGTCACTTGCAGTGCAGTATGGGTTTGCTTGTGCCACACTGCAAGGAGAAAATGCAAGACTCTTCTAAAAATCAAGGTTTAATTATGAAATTAATCTGGCTGTCATCTACTCCAACCACTTGCTCACAGCAGAGTTAGCTTGAGCAGGTTGTCCAGGGTCTTGTCCAACTGGATTTTGAAAATTTCCAAAGATGGAGACCCCAAAATCTCGATGGGCAACCTGTTCAAGTGCTTGGCATTGCATACATTAAAACATTGTTTTGTTATATTTAGAAGGATTTTCCTCCTAATTGTGTATTTCAGTTGTGTCCATTGCCTCTTGTCCTTTCACTTTGCAATACTAAGGAGATATTAGCTTTGTCTTCTTTATACCCTCCAACCAAGTATTTATATACGTGGATAAAATTACCTCCCAAGCCTTCTTTTCTTGAGGCTAAACTCATGGTTCTCTCAGTGTCTCCTCAGATGGACCAGTCTCTTAATCATTTTAGTGACTGTTTTCTGGATTCACTCCAGTGCATCCATATCTCATACTGGGAAACCCAGAACCGCATACAACACTCCAGATGTGGTCAAGTGCTGAGTAGAAGGGAAGGATCATGTTCCTCAAATGTGCCAGAAACACTCCTCCTCATTGCAAGTTACCTCACAATGACAGTGGCCAGCTCCCTCCCTCACTTCTCAGGGATGCAACCCACCAGGTTCTATAGACTTAGGATTACAGAATATCTCAAGCTGGATCAGCATAAGGATCACTAAGTCCAAATCCCTGCTACCCACAGGACTACCTAAAAATAAACCATGCAAATAAGAGCATCATCTAGATGCTCCTTGAACTTTCACAAGCTTGGTGCCATGAGCAGTTTCCCTGGGGAGCCAGTTCCAGTGACCAACCACTTTCTCAGTGAAGAACCTTTTCCTAATGTTTGGTCTGAACTCACCCTGGAGCAGCTTCACTGCATTTCCTCGTGTCCTGTTGCTGGTCACCAGAGGGAGGAGATCAGCCCCTCCTTACACTGCTTGCCTTCAGGAAGTTGTCGACTGTGATGAGGTCACCCCTCAGTCTTCTTTCAGATCAACAAATCAAGGCAACCTCAGCCACTTCCTCCCAAATCTTGCCTTTGAGACCTGTCACCACCTTTGTCACCCTCCTCTGGATACACTCCAATACTTTTATATCCTTCATCTATTGTGGCACCCACAACTGCATACAGCACTTGAGGTGAGGCTGCCCCTGTGCAGAGCAGAGAGGAACAATCCTCTCCCAGGACAGCTGCATCAGGCACCTGTGGCCCTCCCGGCTGCCAAGGCACTGCTGACTCCTGTTCAGCTTGCCAGGATCCCCCAGGTCCCTTTCCACAGTGCTGTTCTCCAGTCTCTCATCCTCCAATTTGTATAAATAACCAGGATTACTGTGACCCACATGAGGAATCCAGCACTTGCTCTTCTTAAATTTCAGTTAGTGATTGCCCAGCTTTCCAGTCTATCCAGATCTCTGTGCACAGCCTCTTTACCCTCAAGGGAGTCCATAGCTCCTCCTAGTTTAATCTCATTGACAAACTTACTTACTGTACATTCGATTTCTTTGTCCAGATTGTTTATAAAAACATTGAAGACGACTGGCTGTAAAATGGAGCCCTTGGGAACCCGAGTGGTGACTGGCTGCCAGCCTGGTGTGACCCCATTTACCCAACATATTATGGATTTGCTAGCTTTGTGCTGGGCAATTGATTCAGAAGGATACTGTGAGAGTAGCATCAAAAGCTTGGTAAAATCCCAAAACACCACATCTACTGGCTTCCCCTGGTCGATTAGGTGCGTGACCTTATAATGAAATGAAATTAAGTTGGTTAAGCAGGACTTTCCCTTTGTGCAGCTGTGCTCACTATAATCAATGACTGCATTTTCTCTAAGAATAACCTTCTCCATAATTTTACCAGGCACTGAAGTGAGACTGGCAGGCCTGTAATTACCAGGGTCTTCCTTCTTACCCTTCTTGAAAACTGGGACAAACATTGCCATCTTCCATTTAACTGGAACCTCTCCAGACTCCCAAGACCACTGAAAAATAATGGAGAGAGGTCCTGTGATAACATTGGCCAGCCCCATCAGTATTTTGGGATTAATCCCATCAGACACCATAGATTTATGAACAGCCACTCTTGAACAAGTTCAGGGGCAGCTGGGAGTTTATCATCCCCTCAGTCCTGGTCTTCCAACACAGGGCTCCTGGGCTCCCAGGCCCCATCATCAGTGTTAAAGGCACAGGCAAAGAAGGCATTAAAGGTCTCTGCTTTGTTTATGTCCCTATTTGTGAGGTGACTGACCCTGTAATCAACAGACCAGTGTTCTCTCTGATTCTCTGTTTGCTGTTAACATATTTTAAAAGCCTTTTTTGTTGTCCTTCACAGTGCTGGCCACCTTGAACTCTAGTCAAGCTCTGACTGCATGAATTTTCTCCCTTCAGTGCCAAACAGGGTCTCTCTAGTCCTTCTGCATTTCCTGGTCTTGCTTCTAGTGTCTGTACATTTGCTTTTTGCCTAAATTCTGTAAGAAGATCCCTGCACAGCCAAGGCAGCCCTCTGCACTGCTTGCTTGACTTCCCTTCCTTTGGAACTGCCTTGTGCTTGGTGTGGGTGCTTGTGATTTGGATGCTTGAGTTCAGTCAGGAGCTCCTTGTTCATCCATGAAGGCACCTTGACACTTTTGCTTGACTTTCTGGATGCTGGTATGGCCCATTCTTGTGCATAATGTATAATAAACTACAAAAAAATAACAAGAAAGGTATTTCTTTCCATAAAACCTTCATTAAAAACGTTTTCCTTAAGCCATGTGTAGCTCAGCCCTGGCACATGAATAATTAGAGCTATTGCATAAACTGGCACTTTCTCCAGTATGGCAACATCAGCTCTGCAATAAAGCATGAATTGACAGGTGTGTTTGTGTGTACCAATACCTTACAAAGCAAGGAGATCTACATTGCTTATTTGCTCTGTCCCTCAGAAAACAGCATTCATTCTTCCCAGCTGCAGCTCAGCACTTTGTACCTCTTGTGGCTTTAAAGGAAACCAAATGAGCTATCTAATACACAGTGACCTATTTCTTCCCCCATAATACTGAATGTACAGTCTTTGTGCATGCTCATGTCTATCATGCTCTTCCAATCCCTTTCCCTCAGGGCTAAGCAAACCCATTTCTGAAATATTAAAAACCACAGTATTCCCAGGGGAACATTAAAACCAGTTCTTCATGTTGATTTTTTTTTTCCTATCACATTTTACAGCCATGCTCTTCATATTTCTCAAACTGAAAAGAATTAGCATTTAATTTTTATTTTAAAAGAAAAACACCATTTTAGTATGTTTCCCTGTGAGGATGTGGAGCCAGCAGTACAGTGGACGAACTTCTCTCTCAGTCTGTGCCATGATACCGCTCTAATTTTACTCAGTATTCCACAGTTTGCTGAACCATAAACCAGTCTTAAAAACACTGCCACTAAAAATCTTGATCTTCTCTCCTAAGGGAAAGGTATCCTGGACCAAAGGCAACATTAATTATATACCGCCTTACCAATTCCCCCCACAGTTATGCTGAGGTGGTAAACTGTGTATTTTTGTCCACAAGCTGTCCATCTGTGATGAAGCATTACATAGATTCCAGCCCTGAAGTGCACTGATGGCTCAAGGCTCCTTCCACTCAGGGATTTTCAGTTTAAATGAACAGTTATTATAAAGAGAACTATATTGTCTTATTGAATGCAATTCTCATAGAGTATTAAATTTATTCAGTGAAGGATTTTTTGCATCAAAGAAAAACTTTCAGAAACTTACCACCTTCATGAGCATGTTTGATAGAAACCTGTTCTTCACAGGGAGACAGAGCAGGTTTATATTCTGAAATTGGCAATCCATCATATTTACCACCAAAGCTGCTAAAGGCCAAAAAAATGGCCTTAGTTGCAATAACTAGTCTATGCACACAATAGAAGACAATTTCTTTTCAGAAATGAATTGCTTCATAGAGTAGACAATTTAGAGCAATAGCAGTTTTCTCCCATTTGTTAACACAAACCATAACATTTTTGCTCCCTTTGTCACACTAGAGTGATCAATTAAATACAGTAAATTTGATACCACACCCTTGCCGCGGAAGAAATGCAAAGACAAGATGTATGCAATGCCACTGCATTGGGGATATTTCAGGAAGCATGCTGGCCCCACAAGAAGCCAGCCAGTTATGTTTACAGCACACAGCAACACTTTGCTACGCCCATGCTCCTTGCAACAGTGCTCAAAAGAGGTGCTGTAGCTACATCTCTCATTTCTGACAGCTCTGTATCATTTGTGTACCACTTCTGTAAGTCTGCTCTCATCACAACATGTCAAAAGACATGAAAATTTGACTACAAGTCCCCTGACTCTCCATCCAATACTCCATCCCACTGGGAATATATAAACATTACTAAACATTCAGGAAGATCATCAGCATGAAAACTGAGTTCAAAAATTTTAAAGGACAAATTTAAAGCAGTAATATTTTTATATTCCCTCCCCTTCTTGCATCCACGACCCAGCTCTGGTGCACATGCACACATGTGCACCATTTCACTTATGTAACCATTTTTCTCCCATTGATTTTTTTCCCCCAGCTTTTCCATCTCTTATGCTTGTCTTATCCCATTGCTTTGGGTCATATTTCTCACATAAAAATAAAAATAAAAACAGTTTTAAAATATCAGTCTGGAGCTGCTATTTAAGTCACTCTCGTAAACATCCAGTAATTAGCTGATAAAGCTTTGTCAGTATTCTCAACAGCTGTCTTAAAATCTGTGATGAAAGTATTTGTGTCAGCCAGTCCTTTTATAGAAATAAGACTTTTAAAAGTAATCCCCCTAGTTAATATATAGACAATAACACAGTGTATTCAATATCCAATCATCCTTTGAAAGGCTTATTTGCACCAACTGTTCTCAGTTGGGATTACTTTCTTGGACAACTTTCATGAGCTCAAAGGTAGCTATTGACTGGAAAAAAAGATTACATGTATTAGCTGCTTGGTCACCTCCAGGTCTGTGACCAAACACATCACTTCATACAATAAACTAAGTAAAATTAGCATATTCCCACTCAGAATTAGTTTTTAACAATGATTCGGATATTTCATCTGTTTCACTTTATGACAACATGAATGCAAGCAAAGCATGGGAACAGAACGAGGGAGGTGAGCAGGCCTTATGTTTTTCATGAAACCAGAACATGAGTCAGATACCCACTACTTGTATTGGTTTATATTACACAGTTTTATTAGTCCAAGGGAAGAAAACCATATCAGTGGAGAAGCTGAGTAAAGATAAGAAATATTTAAGGTTGTACCTTTTGGAGTCAACAGGATTTAATTCTCTCTAAATTAAATTTGCCATTTATTGGCTAGAAGACTGAAACAGGAAATGGATGCAAGTGCACTTAGTTCAGATACAAAACATAATGCCATTTCCAGTACTGCCTTCCTGATTGGCACAGTCTCCAGACACGGACCAACCAGCTTCCAAATGCTGATACATTTATCCTTTCTTATTCTTCTTTCATCCCTCTCTATTGCAAAAGCTTTTCTAGAAAGGAAAATACTGTAAGAAAAACACCTGAAAGACATTCAAAGGCAATAGACAGACAAAATATAAATATGGAAATTAATGACATTTCTAGTTAGCCAAGTCAATAGCTGAGCTTCAGACTTGTTTCTCGCAGTGGAGTCACAATCTCTTTTGCAAGAGAGTCTAAAAGTAGTAGCAGTAAATTAATCTTCAAGTCTGCAAGTAAGTGTGCAAACAGCCAGAACCAGCTGGCTTGCCATCCTTAACCTGACAGCAATATCAAACTCTTAACAGCTCAAAGCACACAAGGAAGAGAAACTCATTTTATGCTATTCCATGGAACTGATTGCTTAGTCCTTTCCCCATACTTAGACTCTCCCTTTATTACAACTTTTATTACAATTTTTTTCTGGCTTATGGCACTATACACTCTCCAATTTCTGTACATTCAAGTAGGCCCTTTCAAATTAAATACACGTGAAAGAACATGCAACTTTCCAGCCTTTGTGCTCATCTTGGCAGCCTCTTGTCCAGGGATCAGGATGGAAACTGCGAACAATCCTACAAAGTGCATTCATTGCCATAGGAGTGAAATGTGACCTCTCCAAATAAATCCCCAGGTTAGGACAAATGTGGGACCATAATTGCTAGGCATGGGGTGCAATTATCTGTATGAGTACATGGAAGGAGAATGTCTTCCCCTTTAAGGGTATCTGGTCAAGGACCTTTTCTGACACAACAGGGACAATAAAAAAAGGAGGAAGCCATGAACAAGAACATACAGGGTTACAATCCTGAATGACATGATAAAGGAGGCAGTGATGAGACCCAAACCTGGTCAGTCATATCAATTGATAAGGGTGCGTCAGAGTGTGTGAAAGTTAATTTGAGCCTGGATTTTGGAACTGGTATTGGGGGACCAGACTGTGAGGGGTGCAGGAATCAATTGAGTGGGGCATGCACAGGGCCAGGTGGAGCAGAGGGGAACAAAGGGGCTACAGAGTGGGGTATAAGAGAGGCCAGTCAGCTTTAAAATGGGGCTGGTCAGGACACTTGTCTGGCCAAGCCCTGTGTCTGCCCAGTGCAGTCTCGCCTTGCTTCTTCTATCTTATGAAATCTTTTCTTAGGCATCAGTGGATGCTCATTCTGTGTCTCCCTAGAACACACTGCAGGGACTCTGTGCCAGCTGCTGTTGAGCCTCTATGTGCATGAGGGGAATTTGATGCCAGCTCCAAGGGCCAGACCTGGGGGGTGGGTGCCCCTGGCCTGTGGTGCCAGTGCCTGGAGTGAGTGGGGTCTCCATGTCAGTTACTGGAGCCAACAGGGGGACTGAACCCCCAGCTACCGGGGCACGAACAGCATCTGTTTCCAAAACCAGGTGTCAGTGGGACAGCATGAGTGAGGCAAGCTGAAAAAGTCACATCAGAAAACCGTGTCAGTGAGTGCATCTGTCTCAGTTAAACAAAAGCAAACAAAAAAAAAAAGAAAAAGCAGCCAAGCAACCAGATTCTTATTTTGTGTGCTCAAAGATTATGTCTCTAAACTCCCCCACTGATTCTGCAGGGTTGTGGCAGCAGGAAAAAAGCAAGAGAAGCATGGGAGAAGCAATTTTTCACAAAGCTTTTGGTGACTTATAAAGAGTAGATGGCTATACTGGAGCAGACCTATGCTTTTTGCAAGTCTGCCATTTTGGGCAGTGCCTAAAAATAGTTACAACTCTGACGGACATTGAGGTCAAAGGAATTTTAAAACTGACACATGCTCATCTTCCTGAAAGTAATTTCCACTATGTAGTCTGCACAAATTCACCTGAGCCTTCCAGCTATGATCTTGTGTGCTGATAAAGGTTTAAAAAGGATGAGAGCTGGCCTCAAACCACCAGCTGAAGCAGCATCCAATGCACTCCTGGAATTTAAATCTCCAACTCCAGCTGGCACATTATGTATCTCACATCTAGTTTGGATGGGAGTGTACTGGGACATCTAGTAAAAAACAGAGCTGTATCCTTTTTTTTTTTTTCCTTCAGATTCTAACTTAAAAACAAGAGTTTGTGCAAACTGACCCTGTAAATGAACTGGGATGCAGACACTCTCTCAAACTGCTCCGGATGAAATTAGATCTGTTCAGCAATAACTGAGTACACACCTATTCTAAAAAGCAAAGGTGGTCCAGGAGGCCATTATGAGCTGGTCTGACTTTTCTATGCCATCCTGAAGTGCTGTGCTCATGTGAAAACATTCTGCCACGAGATTAATTTAGTAAGAAAGCTTTACCTCAGATCAAGACACATAAGATAGTGATATGCTCTCTTGCACAGCTGTAAAAACAAAATGGAACCTAAGTTTCAGTACATTAAATAGTAACAGAAAATAGCAGGTTTCCTCCCCCAGAACCAGACTAAGATCCCTTGTCTTTTCTTTAACACCCTATAGACCAAGAAATTATTTTCCTCCCTTCCTTTCTCACTGTTCCTTTTATTAAGTCCAACTATTTCCTCTATTGGCTACTTGTACAGTTCTGGACTTTGCTTGCAATAATACTCTCTCCCCTTGCTAGAAAAACGATGGTTATTTTACAGACATCTTCAATAACAAAATTCATCAGCACACAAGCAGACACCAAAAAGGAGAACACACTGAACATTGAAAGAAGAGGTAAAACTTCAATTGTGCAGTGATTTGGTAAGATTAAGATCGTGCCATTCAATTTGAATTAAGCAGCAAACAAGACACCACCACACAAACAACTGGAAAAGTCTCTGAGATCAATAAAGATTACGGTACCTTGTGTCCATGAGATGCTACAAAAAGAAACTTCAGTTCTCTTACCTAGAAAGGTCAGTTCAGATCTCAGAAAAAAAAAAAAAAAAAACACCAAATCAAAGGAACAACAGCACATGTATTTGTTACTTTCATAAAATGTATTCTCTGTTGAATACTGCATAAGAACAAAAAGGAATCAGTAATACACAAATTCCCTGCGTGATTTGCTATTATTTCATACAATGTGGGGAACAAAGTGCCTGTTGCAGAACTAGTGTAGTAGTGAATCAAACACAAATCATACCTACAAGAATAGAACCTAGAGTTCCCAACTGGGATCAGAAATCATACTTCCTAAAATAAAGGAAAATGCATTTTAGCCCTAAATGGTTTAGGGACACGAAAATTGCCATGAAATTACAAACAGAAACAGATACACAACTTGTGCAAGATCCACTGACAGGCAACGGTAACAGCACTCAGGAGAAAGAAGAGATATTTGTGTCCTCAGTTATGATGCCAGATATGTTGTCATCTTCTGCTCCCACTTCCACTGGTTTCATATGACTTTGAGCGAACCTGCAGAGCCTTTTAAATACAACAGATTTTAAACACAGCCTTTGATCCCAAAAAGTCCATTAACAATTCTATAATAGACCAATACAGATCATTCTACATCTGCCACAATTATATACTATTTTTTGTTACTGGCCATAGCCAAAGAAAAAGCCTGGAAAGATTTCAACTTCAACTTTGTCCATTAGTATTACTTAGGTCCTTTAACAAAGCACATTAGGGGCACAATTTCATAGCAAATCATTTAACAAGTCAGTGTCTTTCACTGTTACAGCCCCTTCCTCGGGCTCTTCATGTGTTTAGGAACTCAAGTTTGTTCTTTACACAAATATTGTCTCTTTTGTTCTTTCTACATGTGAAAAACACTCTTTAACTTTACAACCATACCAGTTATGAAAACCTGGTCAACACAGCTGTTAGTGAAAGCCTTCTATTAAAGTGTTTAAAAACTAAAGAATGGCATCTTATGAAATTTTAACTGTTAGTTTAACTGCATTATTTGCAGTTCAGTTAATCTAAACTTTGTCTTCAATAACAGTGAGTACATGGGCACTGAGTGCATCTTAAACACCGACCAGACAGGAATCACAGCAACGCATGGATACTGTAACAAGATGGCAAAAATTCTATAGGGCAAGAACTCAGAAAGGTGTATGGCACTGCTGATATCCCAACAGTGAGCCCAACAGTTACATACCAAACAACTAACAAATGGGCCTCATTTCCATCAAAAACAAAGTTCAAATCCTAGTGCAAGGCTTTGTAATTTTCTAAGTATATAACTGAAGCTTACAGTCAAATGTACCTAAAGCTACACCTAACAGTTTTGTTGAACTTTATCTGGAGAAAACTGATTAAGGAGTTATATTTTTTTTTAGGTTTAGAATCCAAACTAAGAGACCTCCAAACACAAAGCAACATGTACTACAGAACACAGACACGCACAGACATGTAGCCATGTCCTCTGGGCTTTTGCTGTTGTTGTTACTTTATGTTTTATAGGCAGTCTTTATAAAAGATGAGTTTCATCATATGCATACTATATTAGAGGCATATTTCTACCACAGGAATAAATAATTTTAATGTATTTTAGAAAAACAGAACATAAATCTTGCCTTTGAAAACTTACCAATGTTCAATGTATTTAAGGCTCACTAAGCAACTTCAGATTTGTAATAGTCTCTACATTTGAAAAATGTATTAGTAAATTTTACAGACTTTTAAAAACAGTTCACCAGTCTCTCTTAAATATCTAATAGCTTCCCTCCAATGTATGCTGGCTTTTCTTTCACCTCTCTTTCATGCATCATGTTTTTATGTTGTTGTCTTTACAAAAGGAACAGAAGTATCAAAAAGACACAAACAATACTCAGTTCAAACTTAACAAAATTCTATTAAGTACTCAGGGTAGATTTGGTTGGCATCGAAGATGACAAAGATCTTTGGGTTCCAGGTGTTATCCACACAGCTGTCATACAAGTTCACAAAGCTTCCATCTTTTGAAGGCGGCCTCATGTACTTGGAATCACCGCCAATATAGTCACCAGTTAATACGCGAGCAAGAAACATGACTTTATCTGGTCTATGCAGATGAGGCTGCACATTCACACCATGAATCTGGAAAGTATCTCCGTGCTTCATACTCTCTTTGCAGAAATGGCTGGAATATGATGCATCTCTTGCAAAATAGGTCCCTTTCAAATTAAAAAAAAATCTGATGACATTCTTACCACGACATCTTGACTACTAGAGCATAGGTGTATCAGGATGATGAAACGTGTCAGTGCTTTTACATTCATTAGCAAGCTTTTAATTGTTAGATTATTACAATATGAAAAAGTATTTTTAGTGTGAACATTTTAGTAGGGAGATTGTCTTTGATCAACACTGCTTTGCTGGGCATCCCTTCCCCATGCTCCCTGCTCCTACCAGTCAGCTGTGACAATTACATTCTTTACTGCATCCTTAATTACACTTGCCATAAAAGCAGGGCTGTATTTAACAACTCTTGGGTAAACATAGGGCATGCATCACCAAGTACACATTATAGGGAACACTTCATGTTGAACTGCTAGCACTACCAAAATGTTGTATGTGACAACAATCCTTACCTTTCCCATACACAGCAGCATGCATCCCATTTATTCTCCAGTCGAAGTTATGAATACATATTGCTTCTACAAATTCATTACTGGTGCCATGAAACAGCATCTGCTCGTTAATTGTTGGGACTCCTCTCTTCTTCTTCAGTTGAGCCTTTTTCCTACAGAAAACACACAATAAATACATAAATAAACATGTAATAAATAAATAAATAGCATTATGAGCACACTAAACTACTACTGTGAAAACACTGCTGAGGGGACAGACCTAAAACACTCTATGTATGCCACTTTACAAGCACCTAGATGATTCCAGTTTATAAACAGGTCAGAATTCTTAAGGCACATGTTTAGAAATCACACAGTTATGAATGCTGCAGACTATTTTCTGATGCAGTCCAAGATAAGAAAAATGGTCTTCCTACACCAATTTTATCAACATTGTTCATTTGGTATTAGTTTCAGTGTGGTCATTTTCTGCAGATACATTTTTAAAAGAAAGGCATTTCCTGTACATTTTGTTCTCTCCACCCACCTAAATAGCGTGGTGGGAGGGATAAAGTTGGTGGATTATAAAGTACTATTACCTAAGTAAACCAGGAAAAATTGAGCTAAGGGCTAATAATGCTGAACATCTGAAACTTCTTCAATCAGGAGCTCTCTATTGTTGGCTGCTGATTTCTAGGATACATAAATGTATCCTAGAGTAACTTCTCTTGAAACAGGGGAATGGAACAAATTTATAGACAAAGTGAATAATCTATTGTCAAAAAATGTTCTGTAGGAGTCCTTCAGTATCTCTGACCAGTTTATTTCATAAAGCCGATTTAGAATTGTAATTAATATGGGAGCTATTTTAAGAGGCAAATGTGTTTTGACCACTACAGTGATGCAAATAATCATTCAAGCAATGATGAAATGTAATCCCTTATCTTATCAATTAAACAAAACATTTTTCAAAACCATGAACGTTTAAGTAGCAATTGTTCTTCCTAAGTAGTAGAATACACCAGGCACACTGGAAAGTTGGTTCTGCAGAATGCAGAAATGCCACAACAGAACATTTGTTTAATTTGGAACAGAAATCAAGGAGTCAAGCTGTTTTAAAAAGCATCATCTTAGCACCTTCCACCAGCAGTGACAAGCTAATCCAGTTCAACAAAATTAAATTGATCCAGCACTCAAAAAATTCTCATATAGCCAATTCTCTCAATAAGAGGAGAAACCTATGGCAAAACTAAATGCCCAGAGACATGCTCTTTGTACACATGCAAGCACGTAAACTTTCTCTAAAAATGGTTAGCAATCTCACTGACCAACACCTTTTTTACTTGCTGTACCTCTCGACAACTCCAAACTGAGATGCATAAACAACAATATGCTAGACTAAGCACCATTTTCTTTCTAACATTCCTACTTGGGATACCAAAAGAAGTGAATTTGAAATGCTAGAATACCTATTTCTTTGTAGTACACTACCAGGCAATAATTTCTTACCAGTGTGTGTAAGGCTGCATGGAGCTGTTGTGACCCAAGGCCAAGACCTGGCACTTCACTTTACTGAACCTCACACAATTGGCTTTGACCTCTAGATCCAGCCTGTCCAGATCCCTCTGCAGAGCCTTCCTGCCCTCCAGCAGAGCAACACTCCCACCCAGCTTGGTGTCATCTGTGAACTTAGTGAGGGTGCCTTTGATTCCCTTGTCCAGACCACTGATAAAGATATTAAAGAGGACTGGCCCCAACACTGAACCCTGGGGAGCACTACTTGTGACCAGGCACCAGCTGGATGCAACTCCATTCATCACCACCCTCTGGGCCTGCCCATCCAGACAGCTTTTACCCAGCAAAGTGCACCTGTCCACGCCATGAAGCCAGTTTCTCCAGGAGAGGGTTGTCGGAAACAGTTTCAAAGGCTTTACTGAAGGCCAGGTAAAAAACATCCCCAGCCCTTCCCTCATCCACTAAGTGGGTCACCATGTCATAGAAGGAGGTAAGGTTGGTCAAGCAGGACCTGCCTTTCCTAAATCCATCCTGGCTGGGCCTGACCCCTGGCTGTCCCGCATACGCTGTGTGATGGCACTCTAGATAATCTGTCCCATGACCTTCCCCAGCACTGAGGCCAAGCTGACAGGTCTGTAGTTCTCTGCATCCTCCTTCCAACCCTTCTTGTGAATGGACGTCATGTTTGCTCACCACCAGTCAACTGGGATCTTCCCAGTGAGCCAGGACTGCTGGCAAAAGGTTGAAAGGGCCTCAGTGAGCACTTTGCCAGCTCCCTTGGTATCCTCGGGTGGATGCCATCCAGCTCCATAGATCTGTGTGTGTGTTGGTGGTGCAGCAGGTCACTGACCACTTCCCCTTCAATAATGAGGGCTCTGTTCTGCTCCCTGTCTCTGTCTTTCAGGATCTGTGCGCCCAGAGAACAACTGGTCTTACTGTGAATGTCTTCTTGCCTCAGTGTTTAAGTACCTCAGCCTTTTCCTCATCCTTTGCCACTGTGTTTTCTCCACAATCAGTAAAGGATGGAGATGCTCTGTAGCCCTCCTTTTGCGGATTTATTTCTAAAAATACTTTTATGGCAGTGGCTAAATTAGGTTCTAGTTGGGCCTTGGCCCTTTTTCCCTGCAAAACATCACATCTTTTAATACTCCTGAGTTGCCTGCCCCTTCCTCCAAAGGTCATAAACTCTCTTTTTCCTCTGAATTCCAGCCAAAGTTCTCTGTTCAGCCAGGCTGATCTTATTCCTCAACAGCTTCTTTCAGCACACAGGGACAGCCTGCTCCAGAGTCCTTAGGATTTCCCTCTTGAAGAGTGTCCAGCTTTCCTGGACTCCTCTGCCCTTCAGAACTGCCTCACAAGGGACTCAGTCAAACACTCTCCTAAACAACCCAAAGTCTGACCTCTGGAAGTCCAAGACAGCAGTTCTGCTGAGCCCCTTCCTTACTCCTCCAAGAATAAAAAAAACTTAATTAAGAGTAGGATAACTCTCTTAACCATTAACATGTACAAGGAAATTCACTTCTTCACACACATTAATGTTACAGCTTTAAATAAACGATAAGCGACACATATTTTTAAAAAATCATATAATGATGCAAAATTTTAATATACATCTGGTTTGTTATTTCCTCACTACTTAATTTAGTCTGCTTGGTTTTATTAGTGCAAAACATCTTTAAAACTTTTGATATGTACTCCTTCTTACAAGCTACACAAATAACTTCCATCAAATACAACTGCTTAAGATAGAACTGGACACTTCCTACATCTTCCAAATCAGCACAATCTGAAGAGGCAAAAGCCAAGAACTTAGAACAAAGTTTTGTAGCACATTAAACTTCAAGAAATTGCATGAATACATGTTAATTGGACACTTAATTCTGTCCTACACTTCATGAAGTTGAGAAATTCAACAAGACAGAAATATTCATTTGCTTTGTTCAGTAAAAAATAAAATAAGACAAGCCTGTCAAGAAATCATTTTACAAAGAGCTAATTTTTGTTCATGGGCATCAACCACACAGATATTCTGAACATCTTTAATACATCATTTTTCTCTGTGTTACACCTTTATGTAATGCATTTCTACAAGTATTACATTTCTGCACCTGTAGAAGTTACAGAGCCTTGAAAATTACATTTTGAGTAAAGAGAAATGACAAATAATAAATAATTTTAAAGTTAAAAAGTAACATAATTTTTCATTAATTGTAAAAACAAACATATTTCTGCTGCATGACTTAAACTTTGCTCCATTAACAATCCTAAGACTGTTGGGTTTAGAAATAATCTCACCTGCAAAAAAACTCCCACAAGTCTAGATTTTGTATTCTCTTAATTCTTTTAATTCGGTGGCTATCCATTGTTTTTCCAAAGAGACTAGAAACTTCATTATATTCATTTGTTTTCTTTTGCAATGGAATAAGCTGGAAAAAAAGAGGTTAGTACGATTTCAATTCGATGCATTATTTCATTGTCACATGTTTTTGACCAAGTAGCATCCCAACTCTTACCTGGTATGGCTCCTCAGTATTTACATTCTCCCAGTGTGAAGGCATAGGGATAGCCTCATTTTCACAGATGAAACTTCAAACAAAAAAGGTAAAAATACATCACTTCAAAGACAGGAGGCATTTTCTTCCTGTCAAAGTCCTGCTCCAAACAACACAGTACGCAAAAAAAGCAAACCCCCATGAATTTTATACAGAGCTACTAAAAAAGAGTGGTTAAAGAATACACAGTACAAACACAGCAGCTCTTAAGCACTAAAACTGGGACTAAAAGAAGGAATCTCCTGAAAGTAAAAAATGTCATCACATAGAAGTAAGAGTACTGAATGTAATTATACAAGAACAAAAAAAAGTATATTGCCACATCATTGCATGCACTATTCAGCAACTATCTAGTGAAAAAACAGTTGACACTTCAAAAGAACTCTTCTTGAAAGTCAGTGTAAACACATTGCTACATATTACTACATTTCTTATGACAAATTTATTTTTGAATGTATAACCACATGACAATTCAGAACTAAAATTATTCCTCAGAGACTATTTGGGGGAAAATCCCCACATATCCCATGTACTCAATTTTACCTGTGCTAGTAATGCTGCGTAGTTCAGTTTACTGTTTAGTGAGTACCAGATTTACATCAGCACAGCTTTACATCTAATGACTGATCAAATGAGAAGAAACTGACAATCTAAAGCAATTAGACTCATAAAAGAATTGCAAATTTTTTTTAACTCAACTCGTTTTAGTGTAAATTACTCAAACATAGACAAGAAATAGAACTCAATCTTTTTTTGCTGTTACAATAATACTTCTAAAATCATTTATGAAGTCAATGGAACAAATTACTCCATTTTTTGGTGCTGCTTCCCTGCAGCAATTCTGATTTAACAGGTACTCAGAGCAAGGGAAGACTTCAAAAGCAAATAAATATAAACAACAAAGACAAAACACTTTTGTTTTACTTTACTTAGTAGTACCACGTACAAAATAAAAATAAGGAGTCTTCCTTTTATTTCCTTACCTGAATGAATTGATTGCAAAGGGAGCTCGCTTTATTGGACGTTGCTTAAGGGTAGTTAGGTTGATTTGTTTCATCACTGAGCATAAAACAAGTATTAGGATGAAAGTTTTGGGAATTCATCTATAGCATATGAAACATTTAAGTGTCATTTTTTAAAACAACATTACTACACCCTAAGTTGCTTGACAGGAATTCCTATTTCAACAAATCAGTAACAAAGTAACAAATCAGCATTTTCAATAAATGTTTCTAAATGCATTATCATTTATATGAGTTGGAAAAATGTGCAAATATTACACACACAAAACATTTATTTTTAAAATATCAATCTAACATTCAGCCCCACTAAATCACAGACAAAACTTCCACTGACTTTAACAGGATGATGAAGAATACACGATCCTTAATGTAAGACATCATGACCCACAGACAGTAACACAAAAACTGTCCTTTAACATTGGCATTTAGTGTTTTTATTCTGGATGTAAAACATAGTTTTTTATAAACAGGCTTTTCAACACAAGCAAGCATAAAGCTCCTTGTATTGTTAGGTGCTACTTTACTGCCATTGCTGTTTCACTCAGTCCCCACTTTCTGTATTTGAAATATTTGAAATTTGAATACATATATTGGAACATGTATTTATTTCCTTTCTTTCCTATGTTTGAGCAATAACTGTTTTGAAATTTAATCAGAAAATAAACTATCTATGAATGGAAAAACTAAACAAAAGTTATTAGAACACACCTTTGATCAAATAACAGATTTATAATTAGTTACATACATTAAAAACTTGTAATAGTCTGTAATTTACAAGAACAGCACAAATGAGATCTTTGCAATCTACTAGAAAATCTTTTTGCCTATCTCCTTGTTATTCTGAGAACAGACTGGCTTCAACTACCTGCTGAATTATTAAATCACTTTGATGCCAGTATTTTGCAGAAAGCTTCCTTCATAGCAATGTTTCTTATACAGACTGAATGGAAGAGCTTTTCTAAGCCTGCAGGCAGGTGGCACATTAAAGAAAAAAGATTCAAACTTTCCAGTTCAATAGATGTGTGCTACATGCCACCAGCAGCTGAAGCAAGCAGCAGGAACTCAACAGAGTGATACCAAACAAGACATGGTACTTTATTAATAAACTACACCAAAAAATCTTACAGGGCAGCTGTTTCTAAAAACTCCTATGTACTTTCCAGTACAGAAGATATTCTCAAACACATGCTTTTACACCAGATATGAGAACCATAACTTGCTGAGTGAACAATGCACTGTTGTATCTGACACCTATTATTTAAATTTACTCTGTGAAAAGAGACATACCTGCAAAGTCCAGTGTGTAGTTAAACTTTGCAGTCGTGAAAGACAGAGAACCATGTGGGTTTATTCGGAAACTCCTTTCAATATCTTCACTGCTAATAGAGCAGTGACTGTTTGAGTCAGTCTTCAAAATGAAAGAAAAAGCACATTCAGACAAACTCAACAATGGGCAATTTGATGCATGGAATCTATCAGAGACAATATAACTTCATAGGTATGTACCTGAAACATATGCCATTTACCACACTCAGCCAAATAAAACCAGCCCCACTGGGTGTCAGAGGTATCCATCTCTTCAACTGAACTTTCCATCTTGGGAAACACATCTTCTGATGGTCCTTGAAGCATTTCCTGAAACATTCACACACATACACAAAAAAAAGTTTTGAGACCTTTATCAAAAAAGCAAAATAAAGTGCATTTGCAATAATTAACAAAAAAACCCTGTTAGGCTGAGGGCAGATCTGTGTTTTCTTTTCTGGAGAAAAACTCTCAATTTGCTATTTATCCACTATTATTCTTTAAATTAAGTAAACATTTTCTATTATCCTTTAAATTAGTTAAACATTTTCAGAAGTTCTCTAAATTGTAACATGTGCCAGTAAAGGCAAGAGCTACAAGACTTTATCAGAGAGAGGTGCAAAATTTCATAGTGGTGGTTGTAGCACCAAGGGCATTCAGGTATCTACAACAGGCTCTCCATTACACACTACTAAGGAATGAGATGCTGGGGTTACATCCAACAGCCTGATGAAAACATCTACTAGATAATCACCAGCAGTGAACAAATCAGACCAGATATCAAAAGCTGTAAGAAAAAAAATTAAACTAAGACAAAGAATATAATTATTTAACTGTGCAAGACCACAGTAAATTATTCCTCTACACTGCATGAAGAACAGTTTTCACCCTAATGCATCCACTTAAAAATGACACAGTAAAATCACTGGTACTCTTTACTTGTATTTACAGAGAAGGCTCACACCAAAAGCCAGAGTGGCTCCCACACAAGCAATGCCTACCATAGTTGGGGTTCTGTAGGATGGAAGAAAGAGAACTGAGGAAAGAATATAGCAGAGGTCTACAAAATCATGACAAAACCAAGTAGGGAATAAAGAATCACATTTTCTTCTGACATAAGGAGGAGACACCTATTAAAGGTTGCACATGTCAAGTTCAAAGTAAGTGAAAGAAAAACTTCATGAATCAGATGGCAACCTGTGGAATTTCTTTTCATCATATGGTGTCGATACTGTAAATTTATAGAAATTCAAAAAGCAGCTAGACAAGTTCAAACCTATCAGGAGCTATACCAGAACACCTTTAGAAGAACAGTCCCTGCCAGGTAACAGTTCATTCTTCATTCAACAATAAAATTCTGAAAACTCTGGAAGTGCTCACTCTACTTGATGTATTTCCTAACATGTGAACTATCTGCAACAACCTCCCCAAGCAAAAATTCTAAGTAAGTTCTGGGGAATCTTTCAGAGAAATAAGATTGCCCCACTACCACAAAAGGTCAGCAATTCATCCGCTCTATTTAATCAAAACACTTTGGCCCTCTTCCCAAAAATGTCCTCAAGTTCACCTTTTCTTACAAGAAGTGAAACAACACTCTCCAGCACAAGGAAGTCAAACAATATGCAATTAGTTACCCTGGATGCTTCAGTTGTTTCCTGGTCACTTCAACCGAGAAAACAAGGAGAGACCTGAAGAAGACAAATACTGCAGACTAAAAGTAGGCACCCACCACTTGGCCAGTGCTAACAGGGCAGTTGAGAGCAGAAGGCACTTCTAGCACTACCCTTCACTCCCCATTTTTCCCAAGCTAGACCAGTCTAGTTGTCTGAAAAAAAAAATATGATAAACCTCTTTGTGGTAACAGCTAGAGACTGTATTCTTATCATCAAAAGCACCAAAGGGTTACAAAAATCTAGACACTTAGAGAACAGAGGAATCACAAGTGGACCTCCAAATCATCTCTAAATTGCAGAATCTGAGGGTAAAACTACATCAGTAAAAATGGACACCTACCCAAGGCTCCATAGACGGACTGCTGCCTCAAGTTCAACACAAAACTTACATCAGCTGCACAGAAAAAATATTTTGAAAGAGATAAGAAAACTGTTCTCTACTTCAGAGGGCATCTGCCAACATCTATTAGCCCAGGCAATAGAGTCACAGAGCCTTCATTCACTTGGTGTTAAAAGCACAACTGGCCAATGTCTTTTGGTGATAATCTTTCACCTTCAATTTGATTCTTCCTCCTGCATAAGTATTTGGCTATGTTCTAGCCTCCTGAGAGAAGGCAGAGGTAGTCTGCACGCTTTTAAAGAAAAAGCAATTCATGCTTTTTTGGTAATGTTTTGTTTCTTCATATTCCCATTAAAACCATCAGACCTCAGCTCCATCTCAGTGTTAGTTCTAGGCATTGACTCTGATCGATCAAATCAATAATGCCTTTTGAACGAGAGGACACGTCTTTACAAGCACAGCAGGCATGTAAACACACTGTGCCTGTCAGCACACCTCTGGAGGCAACTCCGCCTCCAGAACACACAATTTACTAAGGACAGAGTTATTCCCATGGCTTTCAAAAATCTTACACTCAATCCACATATATTACCCTAGTCACAAAGTCTAGGGTGAGCAGGTAGATTCCAGGATACTTTAGAAGTATGGAAGAAAGACTTAAGGCATGAACATGTAAAGCCATAAAAAAAAGAGCTCTGTTCTCCAAGGTGACACAAGTCCAAAATCCTGGAAGGAATTACTAATTAAGTCAAAATCAAATCCACATCATTTACTAAGCATCAGGTAGCATTTTGAGAAGGCCTCTCAACTCCCACTATGAGCACTATTTCTACTGGTCCAGGAGTTACCAGAACAGCTCAAAGTAAACAAATTACTCCAACAGGACAAACATCCTCCTAAGCAGGATGAATGCTTGTTGTGTGCTGTGTCTGAATGGCTTTATTACTACTGGCAATGCACTTCCTATTTCCAGAAGTACTTTATGTTCAACTGATATCCATGCTTTTGTGTGTAGAGTCACAGAATGGCTCAGGTAGGCAGAGACCTTCAAGACCATCTAGTTTCAACTCCCTGCCATGGACAGGGACACTTTCCACTACCTCAGATTGCTCCAAGCCCCATCCAACTTCGCCGTGAACACTGCCAGGGATGGGGCATCCACAGCTTCTCTGGGCCACCTGTGCCAGGGTCTCACAACCCTCACGATAAAAACACGGCAGCATCCCAGTGGGCTACTCTGCATTCCTGAGCTGTCTGCTTCCACCTGGCACATCGTGCTTTATTGCCAAAGGCTCTTCTGCCTACAAATATCAACCTGGTACAGCACCCTGCCGGGAACACAGGCAGTGCTAAGGGAATCTCTGGCTCTTCCTCAGAGAACACGACACCTGATGAGGAGACTTGCCTGAGGTGAGCCCGCAGGGCTATGGAGGGGCGGCGAGGAGGAGGAACGGCAATAGCACCAGTACGGGGCACACGGTGAAATGACAATGCCCTTCCCACCTGCGTCCCACGCACCCGCTCCGTGCTGCCGGGGGGCACCGCCGCAGCCACGCCCGTAACCGAACCCTCCAGAGCTGAATCCATTGGCGCTCAAGGGCACGGCCGGGAGACCGCGCCGAGCACGGCACCACTACCCCTCCACGGGGGCCGCAGGCCGCTCCCACACATACGGCGGCCGCCGCCTCCCACCCCCGCGCCCAACCCGGCAGCGCGCTCGGCGGCGGGCGGGGCGGGGCGGG
>VZRZ01003045.1:537-11228 GCA_013398175.1 Climacteris rufus
AGGCTGTTTCCACTCGTCACGTCTATCAAGTGGATCCTTCTATTGATATCACTGCTTTTTATTACTGCTTCAGACCTCCGTCCTACAGGTATCATTGGCCAGTGGAACAAACAATGGGCTGGCCCTCTGCATATCCTGGAATGGGTCTTTTTACCTCATCAGCCAAAAAAGACAGCACCCACATTGTTTGAATTGATCACTTGTCTGATAATTAAATGCCATCATTGGTGTTTGCAATTGACGGCAGCAGACCCTGCTACGATCGTTGTTCCAGCATCGCAGGACAGCTTTGGATGGAGCCTTGCTAATAGCGTTCCTTTGCAAAGTGCGCTGCAAAACTTTTCAGGGCAGATTACTTATTACCTGCCCAGCCACAAATTACTACAGCTGGCAAATTCAACCAGCCTCACCTTATGGCCAAAGAATAGTTGGGTGCCAGCTCACGGACCCACCGTCTTCACTGATGGTTCTGGGAAAACAGGCAAAGCCATTGTTACCTGGAAGGAGGGATCTGAGTGGCAGGTGCTGAAGGGCCACAAGTCAGGCTCTGCGCAGCTGATTGAATTGAAGGCAGTTGCCATGGCTTTTCAGTGGTTCTCTCAAGTACCTTTGAATTTGGTCACTGACTGCTTACGTAGCAGATATAACTAAATGTTTAGATTGTTCATTTCAGAAGGAAGTCAATAGTGTGATTCTGTTTTCACTATTGCAGACTTTGTGTAATGCAATTCAAGCTTGAGTGCACCCATATTACATTCTGCACATTCGAAGCCACACCAAATTACCAGGTTTTATAACAGAAGGCAGTGCCAGGGCTGACATGCTACCCAACCCTATGTGGATGGCACCTCAGGCTGACAAAATTGCACAAGGCAAGGCATCACACAACTTCTTTCATCAGAGTGCACATACCCTGCAGAAGGAGTTTCAATTAATGCCAGCTGAGGCTCGTGACATCATCAGCACTTGCGCTGATTGCCATGGCCTTGCCGCACCTCTGCCACCGGGGATAAACCCTAGAGGCCTAAAGGCCTTGCAACTCTGGCAGACGGATGTGACGCACATCCCTGAATTTGGGCGGTTTAAATATGTGCACGTGTCTATTGACACTTTGTCCTCAGCCATGTGGGTGTCTGCTCATAGTGGAGAAAAGGGCCGTGATGTCATTGCCCATTGGAAATTGGTTTTCTCGGTCCTGGGCGTGCCATCCGCTGTGAAAACCGATAATGGTCCTGCCTATGCCTCACAGAAGACATGGCAATTTTTGCACCTCTGGGGTGTAGACCATAAATTTGGTATTCCACATTCTCCTACTGGCCAAGCCATTGTCGAACTTGCACATGGTACTTTGAAGCTTGTCTTGGTAAAACAAAAAGGGGGAATGCATGGAGAAACCCCACAGAGCCAACTGGAAAAAGCTTTGTATACCATTAGTCACCTTACAGTGCCACCAAATTCAAATAATCCTTTTATCTTGAACCATTTTCTCTCATTGCAGTAATCAGGCAAGACGCACTTTCCCCGGGTGAAGGTCTAGGTACAGAACCTACTTACTAACACCTGGGAAGGCCCACATGAACTTATTGCACGGGGTTGTGGGTATGCTTGCGTTTCCACAGATACTGGGGTACGGTGGCTGCCTGCAATATGCAAAGGACCCTCAGAGGACTTCAGGCAATACTTTCCCTTTTGGTTTTTAAACAAAAAGAGGCAATGGTATCGGCCCGGAGCTGTCTGCCTGAGGCTGCTTGTGAGAAAGTCCTTCTTTCCCATGGGAGGTATGAAAAACAATAAGATAAGCACCTGTTGTTTTCCACAACTGTTGTGGGTCTGGGCATGACATGTTTTGAATTGGGTGGTGTAGAACCCAGCCAACCATACTGGGGGTGGTTGGACCCTAGCAAATCATCTACCTGGGTTCCTACTATATAAAATGGGAATAGGACAATAAACGGAGCTCACTCTCTGCTCGCTACAGACCAAGTTGTGTTTCCGTGTCCTTATTGTGCCATTGTGACAGATAACAGGAAAATAAGACAACACAGTGAAAGATCATCAAATATTTCATTAAGTGATGACAGTAAAGAATTAAATATATATGAAAGTATTATCACAAGCAGCAACTACACAATTTAAATGTAGGCGTGTGATGACTGTCCTTTAAGATGAAGGAAGCACTTAAAAGGGAAAAAAAAACCTTGAAAATGGGAAACATCAGCACATACCCATATTTATCTCCAGAAGAGATGAGTTAGAATCTAGAAACATCAAGGAATATTTTATCCCAACAAAGCAGAAGAAAATTCAGTGACACTTCTAAGTTTCCAGTGTTGTCCTCCTCCTAAAAGTGTCCTAGCAGGCTGATAATGGACCTATTTGGTCTTTAGTGACTAAGGGAACCGTGCATAGTTCTAAATTATGCTAGGAGAACATTGCAGAGTAGCCGGTTTTTTCCTCCTAGTAACTCTTTGCTCAGCTTTGTTGATGTGTGGGATCTAAAAACCTGGTTTTCTTCTGGAAAAACAAAGTTTATGCAGCATACAAACACTGGATGCAACCTTAGCTGACAAGTGAGCTAGACAGCTTTCAGGTCCAGTGGGAAAAAAAGAGGCGGGGGGGGGAAAGGAGGTGAATCAGACATTTTCTCAGCTCTGCCGTGAGTAATATTCATGCAAGGCCATGCCAGCTTTGCACCTGTTTTTCTCATTTTCTATTCAGCTTGTCACATTTGTTTACAATTTGTCTTATTTTGTCATTTTCTTTGTGCTTTCCACTCTATGCCAAACACACTTGGAATTTATTTGCAATTCAAGAAATGTATTGTTGATGAAGTGGGACAGTTTTTGATGGGTACCCCAAAGGGAAAGGAAGGGACTTCTGCACATAGTAGAGGGGAGAGAAATGAGACAACTGGTTGAGCAGAATCAAAATATCCTCCTTGCCCATCAGTTGCACTAAGGGAAAGCATTTAATGCTTACAAGAAGTTTAATCCTTATACAACAGGCAAGGGACAAATTCACTCAGGAGATGAAGAATTATAAAATCCCTTTTCATGCACACATAACTTTGAAAATAATCTAACATAGACTTTCATGAACTGGGAAGACCTGTAGCAGGCCCTTGTTCTTCCATGCATGTAGCATATAAGAAAAGACCAGTAATTTTCTATTTTAAAACATTAATATTCATATGTAGACTTTCTGAGAGATTTATATATGTTTGTTTTGAAGCAGTGTTCTGCCTGGAAAAAAAATAAAAAAGATAAAGAAAGAAAAAAGAAATGAACATAAACCCCAGAAAACCACCAAAACAAATGAACAAAAAAGCATAGAGTGCAAAAAGGCAAATCCCTAGTGGTATTTATTCATTTAAAATCATGAGGAAGATGACAATTTACATCAGATGTGGATCAGGCCCACAGGATTTAATATGTTCCAAAATAATTTAGAAAGTGTTTCTATTAATGTGCTTCTCTGGCATATGTTAGGTTTCAGCAAATAACTGCTTTTGTTTTCAGAGTTTATTTTAGGAATTAGTCACGGATTTTATTATTGAATATAAAGGTTACCAGATCTATAGTGTAACATGGTAAATGAAGTGGTAAGTGAATTCATGTTTGGTAATTTCCCACTTTAATTAGTATGCATTAAAAATGGTACTTTGCTCCATACTACAATTTTTGCTTGCTATAATAATATTGAGTTTACAAAAAAGCCTGTTTTGGTGTGCATCTGCATTGTTTTGACTGCTGTGTGTACATGACACATGAGGCTGGTAGAAGGGTTGCTTTACAGGGTCATTCAAAAATTGTGGCCTTGGTCTCCCACGATCGTTTCTATTCATCTTTCTGTGAGAGCTGGGGCAGGGTGTGGGGGTGTCACTTCCAGAGCACATGGCCACATGCCAGTAAGGCTCAGTGAATTCTTTCCCTCTGAATTTCTTCCGCACATTCAGCTAGATAGATTATGCTTCCCTGTTGTTAGCTTGGTCCAAACCTGCAGAAGTCAATGAACAAAAAGACTCACATCTATTTCAGAAAGAAGCAGGCCCTCCAATTGCTGTTGGTCATTTCACCCCAGAAGTGGCTTCCCTGTCTTGTTCAGAGTTTATCACTTTGCTGAGCCCTTCACATACTTTACAATTTATTCAGATTAAAGGGTCGGCAGCCCCTCTGCTCTCTCCATTCAAATGCATGTGAAAGTACCCTTACATCATGCTACGTGTAGCAACATTAATTTGATTGCTCAAGGCAACACAGAAACTCTTTACTGGCTCCTTCTCCTTCATTGTGGTCATCTCTTAGCCCAACATTAAGCAATACGTTGTGCTAAAGAAAACATACTTTCCTTGGGATTTCCTGGTTGCTTTTGAGCATTGCACTTAATACCAGATTTTGCAAACCATTCCCGTTTAAAGACAGCTGAAACATGCACTTCACTGCTTCCTTCAGCAACAAATTCCTTCATGGAGCAGAATGCATCAGAAGACCATGTATATGTTGGGTATATTTCTGATCTTACTAAAGGATCTAAAGATATTTACCTGCTTCAGAACATAAGTGGGAGATCCATAAAATAAGGCTGGATTTTAAAAAGTGACGTGAATAAATTTGGTGTTATTTAAGTGCCTGGGGTTTTTTTTCTGTGAAGTAGATCTAGCTTTGTTAGGACTGGAACTACATGATCTTTAAGGCCCCTTCCTAAACTACCTTTTGGAATGCTTGAATTAAAAAAATGTCAGAAAAAAGTATGTTATGCTGCATGTAGTGTATCTTATGTTTATTATGTCATTCAGTTTCTATTTAGTGTCATTTAAATACTGAAAATATTACCACTGTTTATTGTTATTATGATAGTTGTTTTATTACTATATTATTATTATTACAGCACTTTTATAGCATCTATTTTCCTTCTGTATCTCAGAACACCTATTTTTAGCTCACTTAAATTAAGATACATGAAGCAGCTGAAGATTCATAAAGTTACAGAAGGATGAGCATGAATGATTTGCGATAACAAAATAGTTTAGCATTAACCAACAGAGAAACAAGACGCAGAGGTCCTATGAGGAGAATGGAAAATACACTCTGGAAGCCACCAATGCAGAGACCTGCAATTTGCCCCTTCAAGATATAGAGCTGAGGAGTGCAGAACTGCAGAACAGGGTTCAATGTGGAATGGGAACAAGCATTTTGCTGGTCTATTCCTGGTTTTTACTGAAATGTCAGGAATTAATTAAAAAAAAAAAAACAAACCAAAAACGTATTTAGAAATAAAAAATAAAGAGGAAAGTTAACAGAGTTAAAAATTACCTAAATTGATAGTAAGCTGGGAGAGGCAGGCGAATTTCTTGTCTCAGTTCTAAATTGTAATAAAACCTTTGCAGACCTATCATCTAATAAATTCAGGAGGAAAAAAAAGTAACCTAATCCAGAGCCTTCTTGTTGAGACTAAGTTTCTCTTGATAGTAAAAGCAATAGCCATTCAAAATCATTAAATATATACTTTGTGCTACTGAGTAACGCAACACTCATCTCCCAGTTTAGCAGTAAATGAGATGGGGTAAGGTAGTTTAAAATAGTCTCTGTATTTTTATTTTTTTCCCCTTTTTCTCCCAACAAGCAGCTGAAGAAGATTTCAATAGCATTTTGAGATGTCTGGAAGAATTAATGGGACCCTCCCTACGGGGCAATATGGGCTGCAGCAGCGTCCAAAAATTTCAACATTCATTCTTCATCTAATGCAGAAATGATTGTCCTGTTCTAGGTCTCTATTACACTGGGGGTCAGCAAGGATAATCATAATATCTTCTACTACTACTGCACATTTTAAAATGCAGGTTTCACCTCCTTATCTTCCTGCTTATATAAGCTTGCCATATTATGGAGATACTCTGGGGAACATCTATACAATCTCACAAGGATCTATCTCCATTGACTATTTTTATTAAATAATAAAATTATTTAATCTATAATTCACAGCTGTTTCAGGGATTCTATTCTTTTCCCATAAAACAAACTGAAACAGAAAAGTTTTTGTTGGTTTGTTTCTGGTTTTTTTTTTTTTTTTTTTCAAAAGACCTCCCTACCTCCCTAGCACTTTGCATTAGTATTTGCTTTTTCAAAACCAGCTCATTCTCTTCCTCCTGACCTGAGTATTTCTACCTGCTGTTGGGTTTATACCCAGATATTTTCTACCCTACTAACCTATGTTTTGTTAATTTCCTTTCCTTTCTGTCATATGACACTTACTGCTTCAGCTGTGCTTTGCCTGCCACTTAAACCACAGTTCTTTATTTGATTTTTATTTTATCAAGCACATGTTAATTTCCTTCTCTTCCCCTCTGTGTCACTGCCTTTCCTTTTCTCCAGCAAAATTCTCAGGGTCAAAAGTTATGCCTTTGCTCCTGAGCATTAGGATATTTTACAGACACCCCTGCTTCTTCAGACCTATTCATCTTTATCTTCCACTAAACAACAGCACTGCAAACTGAGTGTGAGACAACACAACTGAATGATTGATGCTCTCCAAGTCGTGAGTTTCTTTTCCTCGTTTATTCACACAGCCACCCTCCTGAGTTAAGGGTTTTGGTTGGTACTTGCCATGGTGACTGGGAAAACAAGGGTAAGCTGCCAAATCCAGCGACTGTTTTCTTGTTCTCATATTGCATTTCCTTATCGGTTGTGACAATGTGCCACAATTAATGATAGCAGAAGTACCTATGTTTGATACCATATGCATCATACTTAGTGGTGATGGATTAGCAATCAAGAAAATTAATTCTGCTTTTACAAAGTAACATCTGAACTTTGAAGTTCGGCAAAAGCTTTATAGAGTAGTGCAGATAAAAATTCTCCTGGAAATAGGACAGCCATGTTTCCATTGTACCTACATAATTTGTTCTGGACTGAGCCCAAACAGAATGGTATATTTCTCAAGAAAATACAAGGATCACTTATAAAAAATTGAATTTTGGGTATCCTGTGATTCTCAGCAAGACTTAAGGATGACCTTGGCTAAACAGTTACAATTTTTGTGGGTTTAAATCTATAAAGTAGATCATTCCTTAGCTCAAAAATTAACTTTTTGAAAAAAAAAATTGTTAATAAATTTTAAAACCTTCCATATTATGGAGACAACTATTCTATTGCTAGAATATCAAAAACCCAGTGATGGAAAATGTTATTCTGTCAGTCAGGGTGTTCTCCTTACTTCATAGCCTATAATATCTTTAGACATGCCCATAGAGAACAACAACAGGTGGAATTTAATACAGTTTTGAACACCGATTTTTATAGCTTCCACCAAACTCAGATCATTTACCTTACTGGAAAATATCATACCAACTGTCACTGTGGACCAAAATTATGTAAAATATTTCTGTTTCCAGATACCACTGTTATCTGTTTGAATTTAAATAATGTAGGTTATGATCATTTTAAGATCTCAAATCACTCTAGAAAACATATTAGATATTTTCAAGAGATTGAAACTCCTTGGAAACTCATTCTCCAAACACAACATTGGTATTGATTCCTTAAAAAAAGCCTCAGTGCTCATTGTGACTCTAGTTTCTTGCTGCCTTCCTTTTGACAGAAAGGCTGGAATTTATTTTTATCTTATTTCAGACAGGTACATGCTAGACATCAGCATTGCAGGCAACCATTCCTGATTGTCTTTATTCTCAACATAAAAATGAAATTTAGGGAGGACATAGCATATATAGTTGCCAAAATTTATACATACACTTGAGGATGAGAGACGTCTGTCCATGGCATGGGGGTAGGGGGTTGAAACAAAGTGATGTTTAAGGTCACTCTGATCCAAGTCATTCTACAATTCTATGTTCTCATCCTGCATTGCAATGGCTGTAATAACTTGATTTCCAGTGGTTGTAAAAGCTGAGGGCTACTTCCTCCTGTTACCTTGATGACATGAACCTCAATTATTGTATCTTTATTTAGTTAACTCTAAAGTGAAAGAAATGTTTTGTTTACCAGGTATAGATGGGTAGAAACACATGAATGCCAATGCAGCAAATAAACTGAATGTTTTATAGCCAGTATTTTCTTAAACTAAACAGAATTTCCAAATAAACTGAATTCTGTGTTCATGTTGGAAGTTCTAGGAAGCATCTAAAAGAGTCTATCTTGTGATAAAGAACTGGTGAGAGTGAGAAGTTTTCCTCAGTGAGAAACAAATGCCTGAAAACAGAAGACCAAACGAGTGGATGTGATGCTTTGGAAAAAGAGTGGGCTCCTCTTCTCTTTTAGTTGAGAGTTTGGAAATAGTATTTAATGAAGATATAATGCCCTTTAGTAAACAGTACCAGGAGAACTGAGTACTTGAATTTTTCATATGGTATGACTTCATGTATGTATGTATGTATTTATTTATTTATTTAATGGAAAAGTCATAAATATGTATTTTGTTTTTTCCATTTCCTGACATATTTATTTATTCAGAGATCACATTTAGACAGACAGACAATGGTGATTAGGAGTTTTTTAAGGAGTTTCCATTCTTAATAAATACTGATAGTTTTAACCTACTGAAAGATTGTTTATAACAGTTTATTTCCATTACTGTTGTCCCTAAGTCTGGCTCTTAGAAACAACAGGGCTGATAAACCATGAAAGAGCAATTTATGGAAGACCCTGTAACCTGGATTGCTGGAAAGAAACAGAAGTAAAGAATTTTAAGAAATGACCACTATTGATTGCCTCATACAGTGGATGGCATTTTGCCTTCATCTTCAGGATAATTGGACAGAGGGATTACAAATCCATAGCAATAGAAGGCTTTCCTTACTAGACAGTTAATACACTATAAATCAGCTAGTAGGAATAGCTCTTGTGTTGCAGACTATGTTTTCATTCAGCTCATTTGCACTTCAAAGCTGAAGTCGATAATTCAGCTCCAAGTAGGTGTAATAGGGGGATATTTACCTTTTGTAGGATATGAATGCAAGCTGAGAAAATCTCTAAATTCATTTGCACAGGACATTACCAGTCAGATTCTGGTACTCAGACACGCAGCCCAGTCTCCAGCTGAAGTCAAGAGGTGAGCTTGGAGCTGCTCATAAATCCCTCAAGGTCTGTGTGCTGTGGCTAAACAATGTTTTCTCACTATTGGTGATCAATCGTTTTTTGCTGAAGAGGTAAGTATGGCCTTTGTTTTTTAAATGCTAAATAATCAGTCCCTTGCTTGTCTTGTCATTGTCAGGGTGGATGGAGGTAGGAGCCTTTTGTCCCAGCATCCTCAGAAGGTAGGAGAGAAGACAACTCAGAAAGGCATGACTGAGCTCCTCAGATCATGTGTCAATGCTAGGTAAAATTCAGTCAGGTTTGAAACCAAGGACATAGAGTCAACAAAAAAAGGAAAAAAAAAAAAATTAACCTGTGGTGGGTTTTTTTTTCACCCACGATTTTATGACATTTCTCCCAAACAAAATTCCCATCATAGCAGTGATGAAGAACATACATAATTTGCCTATTCTTATGCTCCCTACACACATGCACACACACTCATTCACACACATATTAAATAACAACCTTGTGCAGGACCTGGACAATATTATATTGCCACACATTGTTTTGTGAGGTTTTTGCTACCTGCATTATGTCTCAAAGCACAGAGAAATACACATCCTTTCCAGTGCAACTTGAGCTTTAAATGAAGTGAATGTGCAGGCAGTTTTATCATTCCCATCTGGCTCCATTTTCTACTATGATAAAAAATGGAATTGAGGTTAGGCAGAAATGGTCTGAAGTATCAGCTCCCACAGAAGATGAGGCAGGGTTTTTTTCCTCTGTGATGATGCTTTTCAATATTAGAATGTTTCTCAGGATTAGGAGATGAGAAAGAAGACAAGAATGGGACTTTATTCCATATTTTGTAAATGGGAAATGAAGTTCTACAGTTCAAGCACCACAAGTTTCCCTCAGAGGCCAGCTCTACACTAGTACAGTCTGAAGCTCACTTCAGGCATTATGGCTGGTACCCAAATATTCATTTTAAACAGTCTGTTCCATTTGCTGACTTTTAATTTTTTCCCAGGAGAGCTACAGCTCCCAGTGTGAAGAAATCAAACTTCATGGCAATGAACTTGGTTTTCTTGCCATGAAAGGGATCTTTTTTGAATAATCCTCTGACTTTCCTTAAAGTAAATAGAAAACCTCAATTCTGAACTTCCATTACTCCAATAGGAAAAATCCACTTTAAAATGGAGAGAAATACTGCTTATGTCTGGAAGTTTCCCTTAAGAAGCAAAAATGGAAAAGTAAAGGAGCTAAATTTTGTGTTAATATGGCATCAGTGGGCTAATAAGACATTACTGGACATTCTTGCCTGATGGATACCTAGGGAGGTTATAATTATGGATCAAGGACTCCTAGCTGGGCACAGAAAAACAAAGAATTAAAGGTTTTGGGGAGAAATACCAAAACATTAGCAGAAATTGAGTGCTATAGTTCTTTATCCACTGAAGAAACTAATGCCTATTGAGAAATCAGTTTCAATGTCATTGAGTTTGACAGCATGTAGGGGTCATGCTTAGATATTTCTGCGGAATGTGGTCTTGAAAAGACATCCTGAGAAGTCTCAGGAGTCTGAGTGGATAAGTAATTATTAATGTAAAAAAAAATAAAAAATGAAAAGACCAAAAAAAAAAAAAAAGAAATGCAGTCAGT
>VZRZ01003045.1:17427-75817 GCA_013398175.1 Climacteris rufus
CCCTTCGCTCCCCTCCCCCTCCTCCTCCCTCTTCACTCCCGCTCCCTCTCCCCAGAGGAAGGTTGCTGATGGACCACTCTAGAACACAAAATCCCTCCTGTCCTGAAGCAGCAGTTTCACCATAAGCAGAAGTCCAGGTTTTTTCTTCGCTATCATTCAAATGACCTTTCAGTGGCATCTGAGCCCACACACTGGCACTGAGAAATGCCACACTTGTCAGAGTTTCCTGCAGGGAATCAATCAGGAATTGCTGTTTAATGTGTGAACATGAACGACAATAAGCAGAGATCACCTCTGTGAATCACACAGCACCCCAAGATAATATGGACTGCTTTTGTATTTTGCTCAAGAACAAGGGAAGATGATCCATGAGTTTCAGGCACCATAAAATGTAACCCCAAATGTTTAGTTCATCACATCTCGCTGTGAGGTGCAGAATGAACCCCTTGTCACAGTGCTACGTGTGAATATGGTGACCTGGAGGAGATATTCCCTACAACAGGGAATATCCTGTTGGGAAGGGACTCCGCCAGTTTTCACTTGAAAGAGGAGGGGGAGGAGTGGGCCAGGGAACATCTGACATTTTTTCCCTGACTCTTTTGAATATAAAATACACTACCTCTGGTGAAAAATCACCCTGCCTATGTGAGTCCTGACACACTTCCTGACAGGAGAAGGTGACATAACTATTTGACATTCAGGGCTACAAGGTTGCTGGGCTGTAATCTCTAGTTAAAATTGAATCTTGTACATTGCCTCCTGACAGTACAGCCAGACTCTTGATAATTATTTGGAGACTACAGTATTTGGATTTTATTTTGCCTTTTGAAGTGAAAGGTTAGTTGGATTTATTGTTCATCACTGGTTGCAAATAAAAGGAGAGTAAACTTTCCATTTTCTTTTATAATGATTAATACAGCAGAGTAAAATCTTTGGGTTTTTTTGGTTTAATTTTTAATAAAAGTAGTCTTTAAATGTGGGAAGGGAGAAATTTTATGTCAACACCCTTTTCAATATTCCACTGTGACTGAAGAAAGGACATCTTTGAGTTATCCATCGATTGTTAAGTTGCTTGTTGCCATGATATAAGGAAGAGGAAAACACTACACAGATGCCACAATCTATAACAACATGAGTAACAGGAAGATTTCAGACAGAAGGAAAGGAAGGTCAAATTCACTTAAGCAAACAGTCAAGGCAAAGAAATGAATTTAAACTTTAAGACCTGATGTGTTATTGCATTTGAGGTTATTTCCATTGTTTGATGGGTCCTGCATATCTATCTATCTATCTATCTATCTATCTATCTATCCATCCATCCATCCATCCATCCATCTATCTATCTATCTATCATACTTATATGTTATGGAGGAAAATTTTTTAGGAGGAAGACATCTGATGAACACTTTAGGTGTCACATATTACCCATCTTTGGAACTATGGATTTTCATGGCTTGAGAAAGGAAGACCTTTGGCCCAAGCCACTTGTATTAATTATTGGTACAGATTAAGAGAATTTTTTTTTATCACAACACATCACAATCAACAACAAATGATTAAGACCTGAGTATCTGAATCTTAAAATTAGTTGTAAAGGATGGTAGAAACTGATAAGTCTTGATGTTGCTTGTCATACTGTGTTTGATCTAGCACCAGCACCTGGAACTTAATACCTATGCAAGTAAAATCCATGTTTGTTTAAGTGGTAAATAATGATTGTTATTTTTTTTACCTGACTAGAGCTTTCCAAATGCACAAGTAAAGGCAAAGCTCCAATGGTGTATGTTTCAAAGCTTGTAATAATGGGCAATGTACAACAAAGAGCAGGAAATACTGAGCTTAAAGAGCAGCCTGAAGTCCTGGAGACATCCACAGAGCTAGATTTGATCCCTTTACAGCACTCAAGTGAATAAAATGTGAAATAAAGAAAGGAGAAATGACTCATTAAGGAAGCCACCATGAAAAAAGTCTACTTTTAGTGTAAAATATCCACAAGAAGTCTGCAAAAGCATTAGCCTCAGTATACAGAAGTTCCAAATAAATGAAGAAAAAAGGAATGCTGGAAAATTTTCTCTTGGCCCCAATATTTATAAGAATCACACGAAAAATAAAGAAGCTCAAATTCCCGTGAAGGTTCATGAAGACTCTAAACATCTTTTGAACACCATGAGTACCAAAATCTCCCTCTTTCCCTTATCCTCAGATCCACAAACAAAAAAATGATTCTCATAATTTCAGTTGTCTTGTCATAACTGAAGAAGAAATGCATGTCACATAAACAGTTTTCAAGATCTTTCCCTGTGTTTTGTGCCCTTGCAGAAATTTGCTTTCTTCTTGTAACTTTCCTATTAACTTCAAAATAAAGAACCAAAACCCCCTTTTCTTCTCATCATAAAATTTGCATTGCTTTGCAATATAAATCTGACATGTTTAGAAATAGAACTGAAGAAACATTGTCCAGGTGTTTGAAAAGCTATGTCTGATGTCCTGGTCTGTGGAAAGGAATCTCAAGTCATGGAAAAATGTTTTTTGTTTTGTTTTGCTTTCTTTTATTTTAAATGGCAATGACGTGGCCTTTCCAAGGCAGATTTTCTTTTCTTTGTCAGTAGAGGCTTGTTCTTTTTTTCTCATATATATATAGCAATTAAATAAGTATTGATAGTGAGATTTGAATGCTGTATCTCTTTTCCTCAGGTGGTACCATGCTGTCATTTCTTCCTATGGATAGTTTTGCTGAAACTATCTGCTGAAAAAATGCATGTAAACTGCTGAAAGCATGTAAACTTTCTAATTTTCTTTGACACTGAGACTGTAAGACTCATGAAGACATGTGCACATTCTTCTTTTATAATGAAGCTAGTTTTTCCACTCACAGAAGAGTGAATTACCAAAATCAACATAATCTGAGGCACAAAGCAATGAATTAACAGGACATCTATTTCTGCCTCACAAGGCTTTTTTTTTTTTTTTTTTTTAATGGACGCTCCTAAGAAATAATTGATTTCTTGTTTCTTTAGTGTCTGTTCTATGAGTACAAAAAATGAACACCAGTACATGTAAATTTGTATGCCCAACAGTACATACATACCTTTTGGTTTAATGCAAAACCACTTCCTACACACACACGCACACACACATAAAATACCATTTATCATGCTCAGAATTATTGCTTGAAATACAAGAATATTTCACTGGTAGAAATAGAAGATAACTTTTTACAATATACCAAAACATGAAAATAAGTACCTGAAGCTGATCAAGAAATGCAGTTAGAAGAGTTAGGTTCATAATTGCATTTTCTCTCCAAAACTGGTGTGTGTTTTTGTAAATCCTATTAGATGCCTCCCTGAACCTCTGGAACCTAAACACAGCTGTAAATCTGACTCTCAAGCCCTGCTTACATGAGGCTGGAAAACTGCCTCTTCCATTGTATGATTACTTCTAATTCAATCCATGAAGGGAGGAACACAGATCTCTAAATCTGCCACTGATACAGATTAAACAAATCCCAGATTGTAGGTCATACTTGGTGACATTTTGGGAGACAATAAAGAATTGTATTGTTAGGAGAAAAAAGAGAATAAAGTAAAACAAAGCAAAAAAAACAAACAAACAAGCAAAACCCCCACACAACAACAACAACCAAAAAAAAAAAAAAAAAAAGGCCAAAAAAAACCAACAAGAAAACCCAAAAATAATTTCAGTGAGGTTAAATAATAATACTTCATATAAATGCATATCTCTCGTCTACCTCTTTATAACCTCTTTTGAACTACCTGATGTAGAGAAGACAAAATATTCAAGTCCTAGCTTTTATAAAATAGAAGGTTAATAAAGGAAGCAAGAATGTACCCTTTTTCCCTTTGAGGGAGGAGCAACCATGCAAATTCACCATTCACCTCTTATGAGAAAATCAGTTCTGAGATCTAAATTTTATTAGTGTCTCATAGTCAGGAAACTCTTCAGTCAGAGCTCATCTCTTGTCAGAAAGCCTAACAGCATGCCACAAAACTGTGGGAAACCAAACATCACAAGCTCCTTCACCGGGGAATGGATATATTTTTCACCTGTTTGAGGTTGTTCAGGACTGTGTCCAGATGTTTTCAAAGCAGACAGGGCAGTTAGAATCAATGTTCTCTTTCCTCTGCTTCTGCTTTGTACCAGAAGAAGGTTCTGCAAGGGTCCTTTTGAGTAGTATCATTTAAACTTGACAAAAAATGAATCACCTTGATTTCCAGAGCAAATCAATGTTTTTCTATGCAGCTGCTTTCCGTGTTCATTCATTGACTGTGATCCTATATGCACTGGTGTCAATGAAAAGACTTCTATTATTTGGGATTCAGCTTATCTGCCATGGAAAGTGAGACATTTCTCAAGGATAGAGGCAAATCAAGACTGACTTTTAAAGGAAGCTGGACATACATCTTGCAAAATCCCCCTTCATGCCACCAACTGGGCAGGAGACTTTTCAAAGTGTTCCCAGATTAATTATCATTCAATGAAGTGTATTGATTGCTTTTCATCTATTCCTTTGAAATATTTTGATTCTTAAATCATTATGGCTGTGAGTTAAGATAAATATGGCACCTAGCTTTACTCCCAGGTGGGTAACCTGTAAATCATGGTGCAGCTGGATGAGTTTTTGTTGTTATTGTTTTCTTTTCATATGCAACTCAGTGTGCCTTTGAAGAACATCAATAGATTTCTTTGATTCTGGAGCAACAGTACTAAAATACTCAATAGATGATTGAATAAGATGGTTTGTAGGGAGAGGTTTGTCAGCAGCAGCCTCAAGCAAAATACAAACATTATGCTACTAGTTTTGAATAGATTTTCTCTATCTGCTTCTAAGACTCTCAAATTTGGTGGTCCTGCATATCAGTGTGAATTTGAGCTGTCTATTAATCACAGGAATATAAGATGTAAAATCAGCACCACAAGTATGACTCTCTTTTCCATCATTTTTCTATATTTGATCTTCAAAAATTTTCTCATTCTTGCTGGGCACTGTCAGATTCAGTGCTTGTCATTTCAAGTCTGTTCAGATGTTCTTTATTGTCAGTCACACAGACACATCCCAAAACATACTTACACATACACAAACACATGCAAAGTACTTATCTTCATTTGTTCATTAGATTCTAGCAAAGGTTTTAGCAAAGGACGAAAAAGAAACCCCAAAACTATATTTTTCACCTCCTCCTGTTTTAACATATTAGAGTGACAAAAGCTTTCCTGACCTCAAAGGACTCTTCACTTGTTTTGAAAAGGATAATTTTTTCAGCCTGTTCTACTTAAGCTTCTTTTTAGGTATTTGCAACTTCACAATCCCATTCACAAACTGTTGCCATGGTAAATAATTATATCACAGATGAATTGTGTATGCTCCCACTTCATGGCTGGAAGAGAAATTGTAAAAAGAGAGGTGAGAATGAGAGAGGGAAAAAATCAAAATCCTTTAAAATTACAGGGGAGAGAGTTGAGAAATTATTACTTCCTCGTTAACATAATTAACTCCATGAATTATAAATTGGTATTAGAACTTCTGACAAAAGGAGTAATTATATTTACTCATGTAAAATTAAACAATACAAAAAAATTAATGGGATTCACCAGAAGCTCTGTTAATTTTATCATAAAATTCAGAGATCCAAATAGTTCAGATTTAGAAGTGATTTAAGCAGCATAAACTTTAATGCTTCTTAGATGTGAATAGAGTGAACATGTTTCTTCAGTGTTTTATAATCAAACTGTGGCACAAAGCACATAAACCTCCAATTCTTCAGAAAAGGGAGTACTAATATACAGAGGCAGCTGCATTCTTCCTAAACAGGGACTGCTCATGGGCAAGTTTTTTGTTTTTGCAGGGAATTTGTACACAAATCCATACACACACAAAACTATGTACAGTTACACACATACTTCTCATGAGAAAAATACATCCTACGGTTGATCTCTGAACATAGGGAGAACAAGACTACAACAGATGCAGGTGGAAAGCAATCTAATCCATTGGTTTGTCTTTGGTACTACCCCTCCCATATTTCTTTCTGTATAATGCACATCAACCTCATGAAATGGGATCCTTCTTGATTAAATTTAGATGTATAAAACTCACGTCTGACATGGTTAGGCAGGCTACTTTGGGAGTGTAGAGTGGCAAACAGCTCAAAACAGTGATTTGGTCCATCTGGAATGAGCTCTGTACTAGATAGGATTGATTGCTTTTGGAGATGTCCTCCTTGTTTTTCCTCTAAACTAAAGGCACTTAGCCCGGATGCTCTCAAGGTAGTGACAGTGCCTTTATGTGAGCGAAATCCCTGCCGCCATGAGTTGCAATAGTTTTACAACTCTCCCAAAGGACAGAGTTCTAGCTACCGCAGACAACATGTTTCTGCTGGCTCCTCTAGGACAAGAGTTTCCCCAGGTGTGGTGTACTAGCGCCGATGAGAACAAAAGGCTACACAGAGGGCTCTTCTCTGGGATAACAGCCGTTTATTGTGAGTCCAGTGTTGCATTCTGAGGGTCCAGAGATATCCAGGTGGCTGAAGTAACCCAGAAGAAAGAGCCAGTAAGAAGCCCTGCAGGGCTCTTTTAAAGGGAGGTGGGACCAGGAAACACCCAATGGGAAATCATGTAGTTCAAACTGACCAGTGGAGGGGAGCTTTCCCGGGCATAGCCATATGTAGGATCTAAGATATGGGTACAGGCAACACAAGAGAAATACGGGATTTTACCACAGCTCAGGCAGAGGGTTCAGATATTGGAGGGAGAAGGTTGAGGGCTTTGCCTTGGCTTTCTTCCCACCAAAACCTGAAGCTCAAAAGCAGCAGCTTCTGCCACGTGAACTGCTACACTAAACCTAAAAGACACTTTTTTCTTTTTTTAGTTTTTAAACTCCTATTTAATTTTCCGACCTTATCTTTATAATGCAAATATCCAACAGCACTTCTTTTTTTCTTTCAATAGCTTAAACACTTGTCCATTTCCTAATAATTTAATGCTTCCTATTTGCTCACTGGGTTTATCTATTTGTTTATGTATCTGTCCATCCTCTTGTTTGTTTCTTTGCTGTTGCTTATTTTTCTGCTGCTTTCCCAGCAGGAAGCACTCATGCAAGCCTACACACACCGTGATGTATCTTATTAATGAAGTTTCCACCATATGTCTATGAAGTAGAAATACGATCTTGGAGATAAGGAGTTTGGTCTACTGAGCAACAGCCAGACTGGCTCCATGCAAGGGGAGAAAATGGCAGAGATGGTACCATGTGCTGGTGTTAAGGCAGCTGCCCATTCGAATTGTCCATGCGCAAAATATTTAACCAGTTTCTAAATCTTTTCTCTAATTCCAGCACCACCAAGGTGTCCATAGTCACTTTAGCTCATAAACCCAGATATTTTCGACCTTGAATGCATGTTCACCTTTGCAGTTATGTACACACCCCACCTCACACCTCCCACGACAATTACACTTGTGGACTACATTTAGATTTCAACAGGTTTTTGTATCCTGTATGAGTCTGTCATTCCTCAACTTGATCAGACACACCAAAGGGACTAGTCATTTCATCCAAAGCTTATCTGCATTTAGTATTTCACCCAGGGCATTAATTTCAATTTTCATGTTTCTACACTGTTTTCCCCCCCTGCTCTCTCTTTCTCTCTCACAACTTTGTGTATGACAAAAGCCTTACCTGCCAACTGTTGGGAAAAAAGTGTGATTTCTATTGAACAGTGCACTTTGGAATGAAAGAAAACATTGTATAAACGAGGCTGAGGAACTCATTCACCTGTGCCTATATTACTGTGAAATCAATTATGCAGGGCTCTTTCGAAAGTTACTGATTGTAGCAAATTGAATGGCCTCCATTTCAGCATAATTTGGAGAGGTTGATGTAATCAGAGACCTTACACCATGGTGAGATACAAGATTCGTGATATTCAGATGGGAAAAAGGCTACAATGGTTAAGCTTACTCTGTACTCTCTGCTTACAGGCTGTAATGCTTTCATAAGTACAAATGGAATTGTTTTGATGAAGGCAGAGATGGTTCTAAGGGGCAGGAAAAGGGGAGAAAAAGAGAGAGGAGAGGGGAAAAAAAAGAAAAAACAACAAACCTCTATCAGGTTATTTGAAATCAAGGTACTGTACTGTTAAGCGAGGCAGCAGTGGAATCTAATCCTGAGCATAATTGGTTGCAAATGAAACACTTTAATATCAAATCTTGAGTTGTGCCCTGGAGCTGCTGTTCAGGTTTGCATGAGCTACATGTAAGTGGAGGTAAAAATGTGTCTTTCTTTCTTTCTTTCTTTCTTTCTTTCTTTCTTTCTTTCTTTCTTTCTTTCTTTCTTTCTTTCTTTCTTTCTTTCTCTCTTTCTTTCTTTCTTTCTTTCTTTCTTTCTTTCTTTCTTTCTTTCTTTCTTTCTTTCTTTCTTTCTTTCTTTCTTTCTTTCTTTCTTTCTTTCTTTCTTTCTTTCTTTCTTTCTTTCTTTCTTTCTTTCTTTCTTTCTTTCTTTCTTTCTTTCTTTCTTTCTTTCTTTCTTTCTTTCTTTCTTTCTTTCTTTCTTTCTTTCTTTCTTTCTTTCTTTCTTTCTTTCTTTCTTTCTTTCTTTCTTTCTTTCTTTCTTTCTTTCTTTCTTTCTTTCTTTCTTTTTCTTTCTTTCTTTTTCTCTCTCTCTCTCTCTCTCTCTCTTTCTCTCTCCCTCTCTCTCTCTCTCTCTCTCTCTTCCTTCCTCCCTCCCTTTCCCTCTTTCCTTTCATCCCTCCCTTCCTTCCTTCCTTCCTTCCTTCCTTCCTTCCTTCCTTCCTTCCTTCCTTCTTTTTGCAAATGTACATTCTGTTTCAATCTGTTGGAAATATGTGGGACAAAGTAATTGCTCTTCAGCTTATATGCCAAGATATTCTGCCTTGAGAAGTTCTATACCTCAAAAACTAATCACATACAAACAAACAAAGAAAAAACACAGTTCAATAACAACAAAAATAAGCAGTTGCACAACAAAATCCAGCTCACAATGTCAGTATGTCTCTCCATGTTTTGTGATCTGAAGAAGTTTATTAAACCTATTGTGATATTATATAATGTCATTTTATTTGTACTGTCAGTGTTTGGGATGACAGAAAGTGATAGAAAATCTGGAAAAGAGGGGAAGAATATTAACACTTTGACTTATTAATTTCTCAATTTTCTAGAAAACTTCACAAACCTAATATGGAGGTGAACTTCATAACTTAGATTTATCTCTCTTTGTAAAACGAAATTACACCAATTACATCCTCCAAGAATATTTTGTTTTTGGAGAGGAAAAATAAGAGTGTTCTTTCTTGCAGTAAAATCTTCAGTGAACAGTTGAAATCACTTCGCACTGTGTTCAGGACACTTAAGCAGAGATCCAACAGTGCCTCTTGTCACTTTAAAAGATGTGATCTCTGCCTTTGCATTCCTTTCCTTGTTGCTCAGTCCATACTCTATACTGTCAACACTCTATACTCTATACTGTCAATAAATGAACCCTCATTTCTATATTTTCCCTTTTACATTACTAAGCAGCTTTTCAGTTTTCAGACTTAATAGGATTTGAATATAGAAGCATTAAAATTTTCATAGACAATATGGCAATATCAACTTAAGCATATTTTTTAGCTTTTTACTTATGCTTATGCTTATTTATAAAGAAAGCAAAAGCAAACAGACAAAGCTAAACAAAAATATTTAAACAGATAAGTTATCTGTAAACTGCCAGCCCTATCTCACAGATTTATGTTGCTTCAGAAATTCTTGGTTAGTGCAGCTCTCTACAGTGGTCCAAGATTTCAACTGCTGTGACTTTGATATCTAACTCTTTTCTAATAACCAAGAAATTATGGGGCTCGTGAATGATGAAAACCTGAAATCCTGGTGCTTGACCCAGAAAGGCTCACCAAATAAGTTCCAAGTGACCAGAAGTTCATAATATTTACCATAGGATCCATATTGACTCACTTACATTTACCATACACCATAACAGAGCTTTCAACATTCATTTTCCTTGTTACAGAAAAAGGAAAATTGACTTCTATTTGGAGAATTTCAGCTTCTTTCTTTGCATGATAAATTTCCTCTGTGGTACAGGTGGTTGCAGTGTCTTACCAGGGATAAAATATTAAGAAATCTGAGTTGTGCATATTTAATACAGCATGCACCACTGACTATGAATTTCATACAAGATGTAAAAAGAGTTAAATCATGGAATCATTATGTATTCTTGACTGAAATTCTATGCTAAGATAACTAAAGGATATCAGACTGGTATCATTTGAAAGCTTGACAGAAAAGAGCCACAGAATCCTCCATGTTCTTTATATGCAGAAGCTAGAAGACTTAATCTGTTGTTTATTCAGACCATTCACATTTGAAATTATAAAACTGTAGATATGTACTCCCAATAGGTGATTCCTTTCGCAATCTTAAGGACACAGTTCCCTTAGGATGAAGTTTCCTTAAACACACCCTTTGTCAGCATATGTTAACCAGCAGCTTGCTGCCCCGATGGCACTTCAGTACCACTGTAGAAAATTGATTAAAAGAAATATAAAATTAATTCAAGGTAGAATACTCAGAGAAGCATTAAAGTAAACTTTTAAATTTCTAAGGACTTTGGAAATTTTCTGACTCTTTGAGAGCTGAAGAAGTACTCATATTTTCAAAGTCACATGTACTACGCAAATTCATCAAATAATATATATTTTATCCATTCCTACAAACACTTCTTTGCCTCAGCTGCTGAAGGTCATTTCTGCTTGCAGCTGTCTTTCTGTGTCCTTAGCTAAATAGCTAAATTCTCTTCCAAATACCTCCAAACACAGCCTGCTTTATTTTGCTCATCTGTTTCCTTCACTAAAAAGACAAATCCAGAAAGCTGCCTGCATCTTTCAGTTACACCTTGTTCTTCAGCTTCTCCCTTAGTGCTTATTGCATGTGAGGGAGAGAGAAAAGAAAAGGTTACAGCCTCACTCGGCAATTACATACAACACATACAATTGAATGGCAGCTGGACAATGAACCAGCTACAATACAGAATTCCTATTAACTTCTTCAGCCCATAAACCTGGGGTAGTTCACACAGTTCATAACAGGAGCAACAGCTAAGCCACCCATCCCTACTGGCTGCAAGATTTCTTGAAAAAGTTACTCATTTACCTGCATTTCCCTCTGCTCTTAATGTGAGACAGGGTGAGAGAGGAGGAAAGAAAAAAAAAACAAACCACCATCCTGCTTTAAAATTTTACAAGGGGGAAAAAATTAAAACAAGGGGAAAAAAATACAATATAACCCAAAGAGAAGCATGTCTCTTGAAAATAAATATCTCCCAAGCTTATAAGCAGTGAGGCCAATGGTCATGAACATAGCAGATGTTTACTGCCTCTTCCACCCTCTGCTACTTTGGGATAATCACTTAAATATCACCAAATCCAGTCTGAATTTAAATTAGCTTCATATTTTCTTTCATTATTATTTCATTAAAAAAAAATTCATATGATTAGCCAATTAAACAGAGAGGGAGAAAAAAAAAAGAAAAAGAAGAAAAAACAGTAGGAGAGCAATAGCCTTTAATATTTTCAATTAAGATGCAGTGCCACCAATAAAAGAGGCTTACATTTTCATTTTATGGGTACCTATGGAGAGCATTATGACACAAATGACTCAGAGCAAGGTAATCATTTCAAAATATATTGTAGTGGAGGACTGTAAACAGTGCAGTGTATTAGCTTAGATGGCATGTGATGAAAATATCAAGTTTCCAGAAGTGCATTCAGCATTGGTTTCAATATTTCTTAAGGCATGCATTTGCAATGCATGCCTTCTATTATGGCAGCCAAGGCAATGTCCTTATGGAGACCAAAGCTCACTGCTGTGGTGGATTCTGTTCCTTGAGCTGTGTTTACAGGTCATGCTGACTTTTTAACTCTATCCAGGTATAACAGGCTGAGGCACCAAGCTGTGGAAGGGATTATCAACACTATAGAATCCATGAAATCACTTTAGGTTGGTCTAATTGACCTAGGGACAAAAGGGGTGTGCTGGGTTCACCCTGTCTGGGTGCCAGGTGCCCACCAAAGCTGTTCTGTTACTCCCCTCCTCAGCTGGGCAAGGGAGAGAAAATATAACAAAAGGTTCCTGGGTCAAGGTAAGGATGGGGAGAGCTCACTCACCATTACTGTTTCAGATAAAATGGATTCAGCTGGGGGAAATTAGTTTAATTTATTGCCAATCAAATAAAAGTAGGATAATGGGAAATAAAGACAAATCAAAAAACACCTTCCCCCCACCCCTCCCTCCTTCTCAGTTTTAACTTCATTCCTGATTTTCTTGACTTCCTCCCACCCAGTGGCACAGGAGGACGGGAATGGGACTGTGGTCAGCTCATCACACATTGTATCTGCAGCTTCTTCCTCCACAGGTGCTGGACTCCTCAAACTCTTCCCCTGCTCCACTGTGGGGTCCCTGCCATAGGGTCACAAGTCCTGCCAGCAAATCTGTTCCAGCATGGGCTCCTCTGTCCAGAGATCCACAGATCCTGCCAAGAGCCTGCTCCAGCACAGTGTTCCTGTGCAGTCACAAGCTCCTTTGGGCATCTCCCTGTTCCAGTCTGGGCTCCTCCAGGGGCTGCAAGAGGATCTCTGCTCCCCTGTGCCCTCCCTGGGCTGCAAGAGCACAGCTGCCTCTCCATGGGCTGCACCAGGGGCTGTAGGGGAACCTCAGCTCCAGAGCCTGGAGCAGCTCCTGCCTCTCCTGCACTGACCTGAACGTCTGCAGGGCTGTTCCTCTCACACATTCTCACTACTCAGCAGGCTGCTGTTCAGCAGTTTCTGGTTACTTTTCCTCTTCTTAAATACATTATAGCAGGAATTCTACTACTGTCACTGACGGGCTCAGCCTTGACTGGTGTTGGGTCCATCCTGGAGCTGGTATCGGCTCTGTGGGACACAGGGGAACCTTCCAGCAGCTTCTCACAGAAGCCACCCCCTGCAGCCCCCCTACTACCAAAACCTTACTGTGCAAAACAAATAAAGGGAGAAATCACACATTTATCAGCAAAATGTCAGTTAGGAACCACTATAACTGCCCATCCACAATTTGAGGAAATCAGGATGTATTTATCAGAAATCCTTCCATCCCTAATGCCCAGATAGGACCTCCATTAGGTGCTCTGTGGTAAGAACTAGAAAAGCATATTAAGGGCAAAAATACTGTGTTTTAATTTTAGCAAGAGATAACCACTTCCAGTAAACTCAAGGAATTGATTTGATCTTTATGAAGGTCTCTTTCCAGTTAAGAATATTTATCACTGAAATTTTAAATTTGGTGTTGTTTTTGTTCTTTAGGTTTGTTTGGTTTTTTTGGGTTTTTTTGGTTTGTTTTTTTTGAGGTTTTGTTTTTTTGGTTTTGTTTTTGTTTTTTTTTTTTAATAAGACAAAGTCTTGGGGCAGTAGTTACACTGACTTCCTCTGACTCTCTCATCCTTTTATTTTTATTCCCTCCCTTTGGAACTCCTTATTTTTGCCTTCATATAAAATGATTTACAAAATACAAAAAGGTTTAGTTCTGCTTGTTTAATACTTCCCTACATGATGACCCACTTCCTTGCCTGTTTCTTGTTATTTGTAATTTCTCCATGAGGAAGCTTCAGGTGGCATTCGTTTCAGAAAGGGTTTTATCCTGATCTGCCAGGTCACTTGCTTCTTCTTGTCAGCCTCCTCTTTTTTAATTAAAGTAATGAAGCAGGCATACAGTGATACCTAGGATGGTACCTTGGGGTGACCCCACCTTCATAGCTAACTTCCAGCTATGGACTCATGCCATGAGTTGTTTGTTGCAATGTTGTTCTTCCTTTCAAAATGAAACCAAAGGGAAGGATGTCTCTGAATATAAATGGCAAATGAAATTTAGCATCTGACAGATGAAACTCATCATAGTTTTTTTTCTATTTTGCCAAGAAGATCACATTTATGGCCAGCATTTCTGAAATTAAAGTATTTGTACTGGGGATCAAATCTTGCTGGAGTTATTTAACTGAAGAGTGAAATGTCATCTTTTCAATATAATGAGTAGAAATTGCATGATTTTGGATCAAAAGGGAGTTGTCATGATGAGCGTGGAATGACAGTGGAGAACTTCACAGTCTCCTGAGTCACTCTGGCAGATTGGATGTTTTTCAGAAAGGTATTCTATAACGGTAGCAGTATTTATGTATTTCACACTTCCTAACAAAAGAATCTGCTAATTTCCTCTGCTCTGGTGAATTATTACTGATTAGTTGTTCTGTCTGACCACAGATGTATGCTGGCATAATGAGTGGAGATATCAGCAAATGACACAAGGGGAGGATAGATGTTATAGGGGGTTAACACTGTGCTGTCAAAAGGGTTGCTTCATTAAACCGCAGATGTGAGTTCTTAATAACAGTTTTGGATGCTCTGTAATAATACAATTTTCAGGAATGGTTTAGTTTTAGATTCAAGTGAAAATCATTGGGCCTTTTATAGCTATTCCTATATTTCTACATTTAGATATAGGAAATGAGAGTGCTGATATGCGAAAATCTGACCTCAGACCTTCAAAATGGTGGCAAACCCATGAGCAGAGAGGTTGGCCATATGAATTGCCCATTTAGTCAGCCTCATATGTATGGCAACCTTTCACATCACTGTTCCTATCATTCAAGGTGACAGAAGATTTTGAATACATCCAAATAGAACACAATGCACATAAATATTGGACAGGTTCTTTGAGGGAAGAATGCAACAGTCAAAGAAAAAACTAGTGGTGAGGGAATTGCATATAGCAGGGAATAAGGGGAATATTCTCAATTTTTGACTCTGAGTTCAGTTAAATATCACCATGTGCTAATTTATTTGTTTTTGAGGCAAAGGTTCAAGGAACACTGTACACCTGGAGTAGGAGTGACAAAGGCATATACGTCAAGAACATAACTCAGAAGCAGGCACCAGACATAATTACTCAGTGACATATGCATTGTTTCAGTACAGGGAATGAAAATAAAGAAGAGACATTTATCAGGATGATAATCAGTCAATGATGCAATAATGGTGATCCAGCTGTACTTAGTTTGAACACCTCATGTCCAGGAATATATCCAGGTAGTCACAATTTTCATACTGATTATATAATGAAAAATGAGGGTAATGATTCAGGTTTGGCAGCCACAGGGTTCTCCTGAGCTGAGAAACTAATAAATGGACACTAAATCTTGATATACATATCACATTGGGGCTGTCAGAGCATAATCTTCTTCAGAAAAGTTTCCTTGATAATTCATTGCACCACAGTTTACTTTTCCCACTTGAGCAACACTTTAATAGCATAAAAATACTTAGTAATACATTAACACTTCCTGTGGATATTATGCTTCTGACACACTCAAATAGTATGTTTTTAGAATAGCAGAGAACATTTTAACTAAGGCCAGGCACTATTTTGTGCTGTATTATTTGTACTATAGTATGGCAGCAATTGCAATGATCTGTAAGAATGAGACAGCACACACCTTGGTTTGCAGGGGTTGAGAACCAGACAGCAGCAGCCCCGTTTATTGTATTGTCCTATTTTATAACAGGAACCCAGGTATATGATTGGCTGGGTTCTACACCGCCCTATTCCAAAACATCGTACAAGAACAATAACAACAGGTGCTTATCTTTATTATTTTCATACCTCCTGTGGGGAAGAAGGATTTTCTCGCAAGCAGCAAGCAACAGGCTTTGGCCTGTTACACTATAGGGACACACTGTTGTCCCTTATGAACTCCTTGCATTTAGATTTTGACACAGGCATGTTACCAGCTGGATTGAATGTGGGTGGAAGTTTTTTATTCTCTCCACCTGGTCTACATATTAAATGAGGAGAGAAGAGTTATTACTTGCTTTTGCTATTGATGAGAATTAAATTACCTCCCAAGACCTCTACAAAGAAATGAAGTGGGGTAGCTGCTGCAGCTACATCATACTTCCATTTTGGAAGATGACTTATCAGAAGGTAGACATAATAACCTTCTTTAAAACATTTTGTCATAATTTTGTTTGTTTGTTTGTTTTTGTTTTTGTTTTTATTTTTGTTTTTTTGTTTGTTTGTTTGTTTTTGGTTTGGTTTGGTTTGGTTTGGTTTGGTTTGGTTTGGTTTTTTTTTATGGAAGAGAAAGAGTGTATCAAAAGACCTGCCAAGTTTCTTGCACCTCAAGGAAAGTATACTGTAGTATAGTAAGCAAGTATAGTATATTTCTCCTCTATCACAACATCTGCTCTGGAGTCCTGTATTCTTATGCAAAGAGCCAGATGAAGGTTCAGAGTAATTTGCCAGATTTTCATGGTTTAAACTGTTCTGGAAAGATAGACTCTTTACTTAAATAAGGTTTTTGTTGTTGTTTCACATGGTAGTGTGAAGCAACCTCAATCAAGGACTATTATCTATTTCCATTGAAAACCTGAATGAAAACAGAGAATTTTCAAATGAAAAGGCTTTGCAGTCAACAAACTGTAAAACTACAGGCATGGATATGACTATTCAGGCAGTAGTTCATGCAAAAGGGAAAAAATAATGTAAAAATAGATGCATGAAAATCATCAGACATACTTATTGGTGATAAATTTTAGCAGCATACTCGGCAGAAGTTGCTGTGGAACTTCAGAATTGGTGGGAGGAGACCCAGGGCAATGCCCTCTGAACCTTCTCCCTCCAATATCTAAACTCCCCACCTGAGCTGTGGTGAAACCCCATATTTCCCTTTTGTCACCTCTATCCCCAACCTCAGGTTCCATATAAGGTTATGCCCTGGAAGACTCTAAATGGTCATATCATGGAAAGGTCTCCCTTCTGCTCTCCGCTGGTCACTTTGAACCATGCATCTTCCCATTGGATGTCCCTTGGCCCCACCTCCCTTTAAAAGACCCCTGCAGACCTTCCTCGCTCTCTTTCTCCTGGGTCAATCCAGCCACCTGATGTCTCTGGACTTCCCCCCTGGACTCTCACAATGCAACACTGGATTTACAATAAAAAGGCAATTATCCCAGAGATGAGCCCTCTGTAGCCTTTTATTCTCCCCAGCGCCTGAAAACCACACCTGGGGTAACTCTCACTTTCAGAGGAGCCAGCAGAAACAGGTCATCTGCTGTAGCAAGAACTCTGTGCTTTGGGAGAGTTGCAAAACCATTGCAACTTGTCCCAGCAGGGATTTTGCTCGCATATAAGGCTGCTGCTGCAGCAGCCTCGAGAGCTCTGGGTTAAGCATCCTTAATAAATGGCCTAGATTTGTCTGGAATCACTGCAGGAATCTTTTTCTATGATGATTTTAAAAGGCATATACTATACAAGTCTTGCATATACTATACAAGTCTTTCCAGGAGTGACGGTGTTATCTGTTGTAACATGGGACCTGAGAAGGCATTCAGGAAGGGAGATTTCAGATTTATTTACTGTGATTTCTGATTTCTCTTTGGTACTGCTGCACCACTCCAAACTTATTGTTATATATGTTTCTGTGTTTCCTGGGTCTACAGGTCTACTCACGTGCTCTGTGCTCTTCTCTTCATAACCATGACACTGATGCATCCCACATCCTCTCAGGTCAGGTATCCCTGCTGGGAGAGACCTATTCTCTATTACCCCCACATATATTTGCTCTTAATAAACACATTAGAGGGTTCTGTTTGTTGGGTTTTTTTTGATTGGTTGGTTGGTGGGTTTGGGTTCTTTTGCAAATCTTTCTGATTAATACCAACAACATGAAAATGTAACATGAAAGCCATTGCCTTTAAATTCTGTTTTCTTCCTCTCAAATCCCTACCTTGGAACACATAGTTTTTTTCTTTATATTCCCTATTTATCAACCACTTAAATACCTTGTGAGAGAGTGAAGCCAATTAATTGTCCATTTGATTCCTTGGTTTGCTCAGCTGTTTAAGGATGTCTTCTTTACATGGCATTTCTCGTTACAGACAGAATATGCTGTTACCCACATACAAGTATGGCATCTTTGTCTCTGAAGCAATGGCACTTAAACTCCAGGAAATTTTAATAGAATAGTTCACATTTAGCCTCTTACTCTTCTCTAAATACCTACTGTGAATGAGTTTTCTCTTTCCTGCTGCTTTGAAATGAACAATTAAAGTGAGTTCTACCTTGAGTAATCCTGGGAATACATTGACATTTCTGGGCTTGATGGAGGATATGTTGTGTTGCCACCATTTGGTTTAATTTCTCACAATAGGACAGTATTTTTCTTTCGTTAAAACCATAGAAGAGAAAAAAAGAAAAAAAAAAGAACAAATGGTGATAAAGTTAGATTGCTGAAAACAATCTGAGCTGACAGAATGGCTTAATTTAGATTTGAAACATTTACCATTAAGATGTTTCATTCAGCAAAGGGGCAAATTTTACCACAGGTGAAACTTGTGAGATTTCTTCAGATATTTACACATTACTTCACTTTTCTACTCCCATTTGCCTTCCTGATTGAATTCCAGCAGCTACTCCTATCTACACTGCCTGATGCAAAACCTATCAAAGTCAATGGAAATGGTCATAACTTTGCTGGGCTTTGCTCCAGGTCCTGAGCCGTATGCAGCTTGAACCAACCTTGACCTTAGCGGAGATGAAACAAGTCACCTCTGACATTGTATCAGTAGTTTTCTACAATCCATCAGTAAGATGTGTCACATATGCAGTATGAGTGAATCCACCTGCCAAGAGTGGTACTTTTGCTTTACTGGCTGATGGCCAGTCTGCTTAGTCATGCTATTTTCCCTGTATGATAAGAGAAGTTATGCATATTAGGCATTTTTTTTTCTCCTACTTAAAAATGACAGCCTGGGATCTAACTTTGCATTAACTGCTCATAAAGTTCTGCAAATTCCTCTCCTTCCTTTTGTTATTAGCACTTTAATGATCTTCAGATGGTTTAGAATAATGCTGAAGAACATTTGGATGACTAACAGTCCTTTCTGTTGTCACTGCTGGTGGATGTTTAAAAAAAGTTGACGCAGTTAAGAAATGTTCATACAAATTGTAAGGGGAAATGGATTGTGGTTTTGAGTTAAACGGCAAAGCATTAATACCGTCTCACAGCAGAACATCCTTGCATCTTTAGTACACTCAGGTCATAAGTATACACCGTAGTCTGCTGCAGAGCTGTGATTCACCTCAGGGGGTCAAAGAAAAATTCACTAAAACTGACAAAAAATTTACAGATTATACATCACATGTGCAATGAAAAATGGTTAAAATTAGTTAATCATAATAATAACAATTAAGAAATTTTGCCTAGGTTTTATCATCTATGTACTTGTTATTGAAAGATTCTTTTGCATAATGTGACCAATATAAGGCATAAAATGCAGGTATTTTCAATCATGATTATTTTTCCCTTTTCAAGGCAACTGACAAAATTATAAAAGAAAAAACAAAAAAAATCCCCTGAAAATATACTGTTTTTACAACCATAGTAAAACTAGTAAAATTAATCAGTTTGTGTCAGTGAGCTCTTCTAAATTCTTTCATATGAGTAAGAACATTTTTAACACAGATAACTTTTACTGTGTTTTCTGTACAAAATTCTTTGTTTAAGAGAAACAAACTAAGTCTTCTTTCAATGTCAACCATAAAAGTGTTGCTTTATAAAATTATCTTGCTTAGACAAGTCTGTACCCTTGACAAAGAAAAATTTTGTCTTTGTAAAGTAAGCATATTGAGTATGAGTAAGAAAATGGAGGCAGAAAGACACAAACCCCAAACCGTTGTTCCAAAGGATTTCTAACCACGGTTACTAAGGAATGTTAAGATTATTTTTGAACTGAAAATCTTCCAAGGAAAAACAGAAATTTTCAGTCAGTGATTACCAACTCAGTAGTCTAGTTTGTTTGTATGTGTTTTTATTTTAAAAAGATATGTAATATATTAGTGTTACAGAGTAGAAATGAATGCATTCTGTAATTTTAGTTAGTTAATAGTGTTTCCTACAGCAAGCAGAGACTGCACTTGGTGTCCATGAGAGATTGCACTTTGGGGTTCAGAAGCTGCTGTTCTCATGCTTATTCTGTGCTGTTCACCTCTGAGAGAGTACCTAGTAAATCTCTAGTGGGGATATACAGACCTTGCAATGCTTAGAATATCCTTAGAGAGGAAATCACCACATTAAACCAGTAATTATTACCAAGAAAGTTTTTACCAATTATTATGAATTTATCTATGACTTTCTTGGTTCTTGTCAGACTGAATGTTACAGGTCTTGCAGCTGACTGATCCTGAAGAGCTTTGAAGAAATATTTCCTCACATCTCTCTGATATACACAGCACAGATGGTTATGCTGATTTATTTATTTATTCCCCTCCAAAATATGAATTAGCTTTTTGCTTTAATCAAGTAGTCTCTGTGTTTGTACTCAGATCAGCATATATTTTAGGCCACATCTAACAAATTGTTCACAGAGCAGTAATTGTGCTTCACAGCTTCTACTTCCATCTTACTCTTATTGGTCATACAGGCATCGTTTCACAAGGTTAATTGATGAGACCAAACTCAGAAATGAGGGATCAGAAGCAGAATGACTCTGTGAGATTTATGGACAACAAAAGATTATCATAAGCAGTTCTGAGATGGGGAATGTAAAATAGCATTTAATGCTTAGAGGGGGGAGACCAGAAGCTAAATCATCAGAACTTTTTATGAACTCCATAGAAATTCCTAGGTCTTAGAGCATCTACAATATATATTTGCATGCAAATGATGTGCCTGTAAGCATGGCGGGCATCATTTAGATTTCAGTGCTACTTTTAGCTCCCATTGTTGTTTTCGTTTTTTTTTTTTCACAGTAATATTTTGGATTAAGGAGTGGAATATCCAGGTAATATGCAGAAAGGGTCTCATATTTTCATCTAAGACTTATGTCATAGACTGTCTAAGAAGTTTGCAGGGTTCAAGGTCCAAATTACTGTATGTTTGGGGATTGCACTCTGATAAGGAAATGGAATTTGTTTGCCATAAGGCACATGAGGAAGCTGACAGCACCATGAGTGTTCAAAGAACCAAGAAATTCCAGGATACAATCCATTCCTTGTGTATGTGCTGCACGGTTGATAAATGGATTGGCAGAAAGCTTGGCACATCTGTAAAGCCTTTGGTCTTACAGCACCTGTGTGTGCAATCTTGTAGTGTTTGTTTACTGAAGATAGGTGCCTTCAAGGTGCATCTGTATTGTGCAAGCTTCATAACACTGATTAGGGTGTCCACAATGATGTTTTGGCCAGCACTCCAGGTACCCAATAGCCAGTTTCAAACAATTACTCTGTCAGAACAAAGTCTTCATTTTTGTTTGTGTATTTGCTTGTTTGTTTGTTTCTATTCCCCTCCTTAGAAATATGTCGGGGAAATTCATTCAAATGATAGCTTTACTTGAGGGGAATCTGGCACCAAAGACTGAATTCACCATTGCTGTAAGGATCTTGTGTGACCTTGACTAAGTCACTTCTCCTCTTTGTTCCTTAGCTTCTATCTGTAAAATGGAGATAAATGCATTTCCATACCTCATGGGGGCCTGCTAAAACGCATTCATTACCAAGAAGTACATTTTATCTCAAATTTACACATTTTTTCTCTGCTGTCCTTGCTAGAAATCTGATTGTCCAACCAGTCCCAATGTAAACCCTCTTGCTTCTGAGTGGAAGCCAGGATCTACCTATTAAACTTTTTAGAATTGCTTATTGCATATTTTTCCTCTCTGAAACCACTAGGACTGCTCTTTTATCTACAGAATTCTGGAGTGAACAGGAAGATTTAATCATCCAGTTTGACTGATCCTGTATTTCTCATTTTGTGCTGTATATGGTTCAAGGAATGGTGTCACTCTTTAAGAACAAATTTCCCTAAGTCATCAAAATGTGGCCATTTCTTATGGAGAAATAGCGCTAATTAAATCAGAGACATAGATAGGAACACTTGTAGAGATCATCTGGTCTTACTTTTTCAGATTACTGAAAAGGAAGGAAAAACTTCTGGACTAATATTGAATTGCATCAAAACCATATTTTTATTATGTAATTATTTCAGGTATTCATTACTTTGCTGTGTTCTTCCAGATCATTGATTCTATCCTGAATCTATTTAATGTAATCTAGCATTTTTTATGTAAGTATAAATATACACATTCATACATACACACGCACATACATAACTATAAAAGTAGAGAAAGAAATGTTGGTGAAACATTATGAATGGACTACAATTGGGTTTTTTTAAACCAAAATGAAAATGTTGAGGGATGTTAAGCTGTTTTCAGCTTCTACTTACACTGCATTAATTTTTTTATTTTTAACCCCAAGCAAACAATTTTTTTCCTCCTTGAGCCTTTGTAGATTTTATAGCTGTGTTATATAGAAGTAGTCACTTGGCTGTAATTTCCAGCTTGGTTAATAGGCACTACAGAAAAAAAAACCTCAGATGTAGTTGTATCATTGGTTCTGATAGATTCTACTGTCAAATATAGGATGATTCAAGGTTCTCAAAGAGGGAAAGAAAAATAAGTATATTACTGAGTGGGCCAAAATGCATTTTCATTTCTGTGATACAGCAGCTGGGACAAGAGGTTTGGATGCTTTTTAGTAAGAGGCCACCTTTGACTTCAGCAGGGAGGTCGAAGATATGTGAGTGAAGCAGAAAACAAAATAAAATAACCTTTGCCAAGGAATCTGTCAGTGATGAACCTGCAGCTGGGATCTTATCTGCTACTGAGCTCCTCAGTAAAAAGCTGAAACATGGCAAGTGTTGCTCTAAGCAGCAGTGAAGAGCTGAAGAGTTGAAGGAAGAAGGCAATGGGGACAGCATGTGGAGCACTTCTGAGAACCTGATCTATACAGTCTGATTTTGCCAGGCATAGCTCTGTAGGCAGTGAAATAATCTGTAGATCATTACTGCCATCATTTCTTTTGGGCAAATTTTAGGGTGCAGAAACTGACCTGTTCCAAAGATGAACTTCATGTAGTTTGGATAGAGAAGAGTTAGTTGAGTGTAAAGAACAAGGGAAAGGTTAATTTTATTATCAATGAATTTAAACAGAAACAGGACTGCATTTAAAACTGTAGCCCATGCACATGTAGAGGAAATATCACTTGCAGTTTATTGAACAAGTTTTATTGAGCAGCCAGTTCACTTTATTTTTTACACCTTTAAAATGGTTCTGCCAGCTTAGTCACTGTTTATCATTACTTTAAATCAGGTAGCATTCCAGGGCATTATGAATATCCATACAATGTAAATTATTTTTACAGTTTTAAGGGTGAAAAGTGTTTATACTACAGTTGTTCACATTTTATTTTCTTTCTAACGAGAAACTTCGTTTTGACTGCTACAGAGTTCCCAGAAACAAGTAAATCCTCTGAAGACCATGTGACATGTTTCTCCTATCTTTTTGGTTATACACCTGCCATTTAAGGTACAGAGCCTCGTGCCAGATTTATTCAATTGAAAATGTGGGAATTGCAATTGAGCTAAATCTTAAATCAACTAAGTATATGAAAAATTATAACAATCCAACATTTAACACCATCTAGGTTTTCAGTCCCAAAAGTCTATCACACACAGAATATTGTTTATTCATATCATTGAACATAACTACTAGTTAAAATGTAGTTAAAATACATTGCTGTGGTAGTCAATATTTAACTGTTGGCAGAGTTCTGCAGCAATATGTTATAACAAATTCAGTATTATTTAAAGGCCAGTGCCCATTTAACAGCAGTGTATATGTCTGTTAGTTTCTATTACGATGAAATGCATGGATCTGTCTTACGTGAGCTGCATCACTGTTATTGACTCACTGATTATTCATCCTTAGTTTTAGCAGGATCTTTAGCCTCATGAGTTTAAACAGTCTTGCTCAGCAGATACCAACTGGGGATGGTTTGAATACATCTCACAATGTACTACAGAGCAGCCAAGAACTTTGCATTGCACAGATGCTTAAATAACACAAGAAGCACTGGCACAGTGATTAAAGAATTACATCAACACACCCTTAATATACCAATTATATAATGTTAATATACAAATGCACATTTGTATATTAACCTTGTAGGAAAGCCTAGATAAATTCTAACTTATAGTGGTACACAGCTCAGGCACTCAAACTGGAAGGTCTGTGGCCCTAGTCTCTCAACCCACCTCTAAGGAAAGATGCAGCTCATCCAGGATCTGAAAACTCTTTGGACACCAACAGCTCTTTCAGTTTTCTGCAAAGTAGAACAAGAACAGGAACGGAACAGGAACGGAACAGGAACGGAGCGGAGAAGAGAAGAGAAGAGAAGAGAAGAGAAGAGAAGAGAAGAGAAGAGAAGAGAAGAGAAGAGAAGAGAAGAGAAGAGAAGAGAAAAAAGAAAAAAGAAAAGAAAAGAAAAGAAAAGAAAAGAAAAGAAAAGAAAAGAAAAGAAAAGAAAAGAAAAGAAAAGAAAAGAAAAGAAAAGAAAAGAAAAGAAAAGAAAAGAAAAGAAAAGAAAAGAAAAGAAAAGAAAAGAAAAGAAAAGAAAAGAAAAGAAAAGAAAAGAAAAGAAAAGAAAAGAAAAGAAAAGAAAAGAAAAGAAAAGAAAAGAAAAGAAAAGAAAAGAAAAGAAAAGAAAAGAAAAGAAAAGAAAAGAAAAGAAAAGAAAAGAAAAGAAAAGAAAAGAAAAGAAAAGAAAAGAAAAGAAAAGAAAAGAAAAGAAAAGAAAAGAAAAGAAAAGAAAAGAAAAGAAAAGAAAAGAAAAGAAAAGAAAAGAAAAGAAAAGAAAAGAAAAGAAAAGAAAAGAAAAGAAAAGAAAAGAAAAGAAAAGAAAAGAAAAGAAAAGAAAAGAAAAGAAAAGAAAAGAAAAGAAAAGAAAAGAAAAGAAAAGAAAAGAAAAGAAAAGAAAAGAAAAGAAAAGAAAAGAAAAGAAAAGAAAAGAAAAGAAAAGAAAAGAAAAGAAAAGAAAAGAAAAGAAAAGAAAAGAAAAGAAAAGAAAAGAAAAGAAAAGAAAAGAAAAGAAAAGAAAAGAAAAGAAAAGAAAAGAAAAGAAAAGAAAAGAAAATTTCATTTCAAAGGGACCTACAGTTCAGTCTTTCTGTTTTAATATCTGCATCTCTTGAAAGGAGATGTGGCAAACCTGCACTGGAAAAATGCAGCTGTCATAGAGTCACTTTCTATGACTCAGAGAGAGTTAAAGTCTGAAACTTCAACCGTATCTCTCCTGAAATGTCTTATTGGCCAGAAGTTTGTCAGAGCTATAACAGAGACATAGGAATTTATCAGCATTTTTACTTCATGGAAAATAGCTTTTTGCCAATACCACTTATCTCACAAACTCCCAGTTGTAGGAATACCACACTTGCATTGTGGTCATAGCATACACAATTCCATAGTGAAGTCACAAAACTTTGTATATGCAAAGTTTTCTTTCCAAGGTCAAAACTTCTCTCCACTCTGTGAGGTTGCAAGGCCAATGTACAAATATACAGTCAGGCATCTCTTTCCAGATATATCTCCAGCATATTCCAACAGAGAAAAAATCTTGAACCGTATTTCTGTGAAATGCAAAAGACAGAGGAAACAGAAACAAGTTGCTAAAACTCAGAACACAAGTATGATCTGTTCCATGACATCTTCTGAGAAAGGGCAACTCAGCTGTATCTCTGAAGGGAATCTGGCTAGGATAAGGAAAAAAGGAATTATGGGACTACAGAAGTAAAAATTACTTTTCATTGTTTTAGGTCTCCTGGCCAGTGTTTACAGAATCACAGGATGGGTCAGGTTGGAAGAGATCACGGTGGCTCATCTGGTCCCACCTCCTTGCACAAACAGGGTCATCCCAGAGCACATGGCACAGGATTGTGTCCAGATGATTCTGGCATATCTACAGTGAGAGAGACCCTCTCTGGACAACTTGTTCCAGTGTTCAGTCACTGCACAGTGAAGAAGTTCCTCCTCATGCTCAGTTGGAACTTCCTGGGCATCGGTTTCTGTCTGTTGCCTCTTGTGCCATTGCTTGACACCACTGAGAAGAGCTTGGTCCATCCTTTGAAGCCTCCCTTCAGATAATTATACTCATTGATGAGGTCCCCTCTCAGCTGTTTCTTCTCAAGGCTGAACAGGCCCAGCTTCCTCAGCCTTTCCTCATAAGAGAGATGCTCCCATCCCTTCATCATCTTTGTCACTCTCTACCGGACCTGTTACAGGAGCTCCCTGTCTCTCTCAGCCTGAGGAGTCCAGAACTGGACACAGCACTCCAGAAGTGCCTCACCAGGGCTGAGTAAAGGTGCAGGATAATTTCCCTCAATCTGCTAACTGTGGATATACTTCTCAATCAATTAATAAAACTTCTTAAAATGTTAAAAGAGACACCTCAAATATCCTGTCAATTTGGTAAAAAAAAAGGATGGAAAAGAGATAGTCATATTTTTTCTCTGAGCAGAGTCAGAGAAAATGATACCAAGCATATTAAAACCCAAGGAAGACCCATTCAACTGGCTGTACTCATCCTCAGCATTTTTCTTTCTCAGATACCTTACTTGACTTTTAACCCTCTAGTCTCCCACACAAGGGAGACTCCCACATAAAGCATACCTTGAGATATGTCTGTCTGTGATGGGTCAGAGAGTAGACAACAGAAAAGCACACTGTTGCATAGAATAATGTTTCCAGCTAGCCAACTGTTGCATCATTTTCCATTCAATGAACACTCCAGTGTTAGCAGATTGCCTCCAGGTTGAGTGCACAAAATGCTGTAGGTGCTTTTTGTGGCTCACTGAAGGGAATGTAACTGACACTGACACTACCTGGAGCTGAGAAGACATTAATACAAGGCAGAAACAGTCATGCCATGGAAAACGAGTTTAGTCTGAGTGTGGGCTACAGATCCTTTTCTTTCTTTCCTTCAGCAGCTGCATATATTTTACCTGAGAGGTGACTGGATTGGAGCAATGTGTTTGTCCTCAACTTCAGTGGATTTTGTTCTCAAATGTGTCTACAGAATATGCAGGAATTGTTTCCTGAAAGGAATTTTACTCTAGGGACCACCTGTTTTATTCTTGCTTAGTAAATTTCGTCAGAAACATCTAGGGTGAAAGCCATAAGGCAGCATGAGGCATTTGTGTATCACACTATAATAGTAAATCCATATTTTTTTTTAAGGATCCTGGAGCAATATCTGTACAAATAAATTGAACTTGTTTAGTGCCAGGGAATATATCTGGACACAGGAACCTTATCAGCTACAGCATTATATACTTTGACCTGTCTACGACATATTTTTGACCTATGCCATCTAGAACTCATTGAATCAATTCTCAGACATGGATAAGGAGTTAGCTTAAGCCAGAGAGGATTTCTAATGAGTAGTTCACATGCAATTACTTTGTTTCAGAGGATAAGCAAGTTAAACCATTACTGGTCAGGCTCATTCTGCTGCTTTCAGAGCCCAAGAAGAATCCCAGGTGTTTTACACTTATAAGGATAGATGTAGCTGCTAGTGTCACAGAGACTTGTCACAGAGGTCTCACTGCACTCCTCTAATGTCAGAAAAGGTCTTGGTCGGATCTGCAATATTGCGTTTCCTTGAAAACACTGAACAATACATGCACATTTTCTCACCTACTTCTGCTGGGTAAAGTGTGCCATTTAAAAGTTCTTGTGACAATAAGTTCTTTGAATAGAATGAGGAGTAGGACAGAGTCCTTGTTGGGTTTACCACGACACAAAATAGATGTGGAAGTGGCAGATCTAGCTCTGAGTTCAAAGAAGTTCCTGGGTGTGCCACAGATTCGTCACCTGGATGAAAGCAAGGAAAATAGATACACTGCTTGCCGCAAAGAGACAGCCACCAGGTTCACCTCAGCTGACAAAAATGAATCACAAGAATTTCCACATCCACTTGTAGGCTGATACTATGAGGGGCTTTTTGAGGATGTTGGGGTTTTTTTGTTTTTTTTCTTTTTTTTTTCTTTTTTTTTTTTTGTTTTGTTTTTAATTTTTTCTTTTTTAAGGTACTGGCTTTATTGCACCATGAGTGATGTGGACTGCATACAAGGACATAAGATTGTCCTGAGTGACATAATGATGAATCAAAAGGATTGTGCTGATAAAAAGTAAATAATAAAAAAAAAAACAAAACACACTCCAAACCAAACTCAGAATGACCCTCCTGAAGACAGAGGCATAAAAGCAAGACATTAGGTTAAGAAGAATGTATGTGTTACAGTCTAAGCTCTCTGTTTAGTACAAGATACATAATTTAAGCCTCAAATCCCAAGATGAAGCCCAGTAAAAGCTTTTAAAAGATATCTGAAATGAACCAAAAAGATAGTCACATCATAAAATTATATGGGTAAGAGACTGAGATTCATGAAATATCTGTCTCCAGTATCCTGACAAAGAAACCGCTGTTGTGGTAAAAAGAGAAGAGAAACAAAGCATAGTTTCCATGTACTTCCACAATAACTACCAGGAGTGAAACTGGGCTTATCTTCTTGAATTACCAAAGCTGAAAAATACTAAAGACCAAAAAAAAAAAAAAAGGTGCAGAAATATAACCATGATCCCTAAGGTATCATGATTTTAAACCTGTCAAAGTCATGAAGTTACCCTAAACAGTAGAGGTAAGCTTGAGTGTCAAATATAAACATTCAGTGTTCAGTGAATTTGATCACCTTCAAACCTAGAATTATACAGAGCCTTAGAAACATATATTCACTTAGGATGGAAAAGACCTTTAAGATCTGTCATGTTCATCACTAAACCATATCCCAAATGCCACATCCACATGTTTTCTGAACAATTCCAGAGACGATGATGATTCCTGGGCAGCCTGTTCCAATGCCTGACCACCCTTTCAGTGAAAACAATTTTTATAACATCTAATCTAAACCACTCCTTGTGCAACTTAAGGCCATTTCCATGCATTCTGTTACTTTTTATGGAAATGAGACTAACTCCCATCTGTCTGCACCCTCCTTTCAGGCAGTTGTAGAGAGCAATAATTTCCCCCCTCATCCTTTTCTGCAGGCTAAACATCCCCCAACTCCCTCACAGGACTTGTGTTCTAGACTCCTCACAAGCTCAATTGCCCTTCTCTGGACATGTTTCAGCCCCTCAATGTCTTTCTTGTCATGAAGAGCCCAGACTAGAACCCAGGATTTGAGGTGTGACCTCACCAGTGCCCAGCACAGTGGGACAATCACTGTCTTGGTCCTGCTGTGTAGCAGCATACTTGGCAGAAGCTGCTGTTTTTGAGCTTCAGGACTGGTGGGAAGAAAGCCAAGGCAATACCCTCAACCTTCTCCCTCCAATATCTGAACCCTCTGCCTGAGCTGTCATGAAACCCCATATTTCTCTTGTGTATCCATATATATCCTGTATCCATACTTTAGGTCCTATATATGGCTATACCCTGGGAAGCTCTCCCCTCATTTTGAACTATGCGGTTTTCCATTGGATGTTTCCTGCTCCCACCTCCCACTAAAAGACCTGTGCAGGGCTTCCTCGGTCCCTTTCTTCTGGGTTAATCCAGCCACCTGGATGTCTCCGAACTTCCTCCCTGGACCCTCATAATGCAACACTGGATTTACAATAAAAAGGCAATTATCCCAGAAAAGAGCCCTCTCTGTAGCCTTTCATTCTTGCCGACGCTAAAACACCACGCCTGGGGTAACTCTCATTTCTAGAGGAGCCAGCAGAAATAGGTCATCTGTGGTAGCTAGAACTCTGTCCTTTGAGAGAGTTGTAAAACCGTTGTAACTCATCTCAGCAGGGATTTTGCTCACTGATAAAGGATGCTGAAGCTACCTCAAGAGCTCTGGGATAAGCATATTTACCGCTGGCCACACCACTGCTGACATAGACCAGGCCTTTGGAATTCTTGCCTGTCTGGGCACACTCTGGTTTATGTTCAGCTGCTGTCAGCTGGCATCCCCACGTCCTTTCCCACTCAAAATTTTCCCAGTCACTCTGCCCCAGCCTGGAGCTGCAGGGGGTTGTTGTGACCCAAGGACAGGATCCATCACTTGTTGAGCCTCAAACAATTGGCCTCAGCCCATGGATCCAACCTGTCCAGACCCTTCTGCACAATCTTCCTCCCCTCCAGCAGATCAACACTCCTGCCCAGTGTTGTCCTTAGATTGACTGAGGGTGCTCTTGATACCCTCACCCACATCATCAGTAATGATAATGTACAGGGCTGGCCCCAGTGTTGAGCCCTGGGGAAAGACACTGTGACCAGCTCCAGATGAATGTGATTCCATTCACCATCAGCCTTTGGGCCCAGCCATCCACACATTTCACCCAGAGTATGTACCCATAAGCAGCCACGTTACCTTTTGGCGTGGAGCACTTGATCCTTCCAGTTTCATGGTCTACCATTGCACTCTCTAGGAGCTGTAGCTTAGACCTACACAAGTTCCTCGTTCTGCTTCTCAGGTGACATGCAGATTCTTCAGTGTTAGATGGCCTGATACCTTCCAGAGTGCAAAACTTTACAGAATGATTTTGTGAAGGATTAAAACAAAAGATCCATTTTTTCCAAGACAAATCATTTAAAAAAGGAAACTAAATACATAACACTCACATTTTCAGAAGTTTTGTAATTGCTTGATTTTTCAGAATTTGAATTTCTGTCTTAGAGTGACTTTAACATTTATTTTGATTTTTCATACAAAAAATGGATATTTTGGTAATTTCTTAGGTAGACATTTCATTTAAAATGTATTTAAAATACTTAAATATTTAAATAATGTAGATTAAGGTATTTTCTTGTTAAGAGGGAATCAAACCAATAGTTTTCTGTACAGAAAATATGTAGGTGAACTGTAATGGACTGTTGAGCTTTCATCCAGAGAGATGCTTGCTCAATATACAAGGATATATTAATTACATTGCATCCGAAAAGGATATGTTCAGTAATTTTGAATATGTTCAGTAAATTCTAAGTTAACACAGTGCAGCACGTTTTTAGAAGGCATTTACATGTAAGTTAAATGGGTCATGTTACATTGTCACAAGGTTAAATTCTTCTCTGCACCATGCCCAATGTTTTCAAGTTCATTTCACACCTATACATTTTATTCTTTGTGGCACCTGAGAGAAATAAAATGAAATAGCATCAAATAATTCAATGCTAAGGAGTGCTTCTCTTTTAATAGTAAGAATAACAATATCTTTAAAAGAATGCTTATAAGTAGACAATGTGGAAAAGTAAGAGTGAGAGAAGCTGAAATTGGAAAACCATGAGTATTAAGAATGAAATAAAAATTATAAGCAAAACCCCCTTCTTTTACATTATTTAGTTTCTAGTGGGACTGATTTGTGATCACTAGAGTGTCTTTGTGGTGTTTTTTGTTTCACCACTATCTACTTTACCTCCATTATAACCATTTTTCCCTTAAAATAATTTATTTGGAAACCACCACCTCAGTATCTTATCTTTGACTCCTTATATCCTATGAATAATTCTTTATCCTGTATGTGTATGTCTCTATATCTCTATTTTCACTTTTTAAAAAAATATTAAATTAAAAACTTACTCAAAAGCAAGAAACGTCGTATGGAAGTCATCTAACCAACTCAATTACACCTGCCCCCTTATAACACAGAGAAACGAAACATGGTCACAAGCTATTTGATTTCCAAAATAACTAAATTTGTGGAGTCACCACAGTGTTTCAGCAGCTGTAGTTCCTCTTCTTGTGGAGCACTCACTTTAATGTGACTGCATCATGTGCAGAGCACTCACATCTGTCTGTTCCTGTGAGTCAGAACTCCTTCAACAAAACATTTCTGATCTGTCCTCCCCAATGCCTGCCCCAGATCCTTCCTCCCTCTATCATTCTTCCTGATAAGATGGTCGAGTCGGCTTTAGGAGAGCACTGGGTAAGTACCAGTGGAAGGTACCCAGAAGTTTGTACCTTTGCTTTGCTAAACTCAGGACACTTACTATTTTCCTCAACAAGTGAGCTAGTCCACGGTTTTAAAATGAAGGTTTTAGTGTCTTAGGGACCAGAATAGCACATTTCTGTTTTCCTTTGAATGCCTTTGAGTATGATATCACCAACGGGCTTTAAGATGCCTTTTACTGTTTCCAAGGTGGAGTAAATGCCCATGGTTCTTTTATGACAATGGAAACTCTCTGTGACAAGGAAAGATTTATCCTTTTTTGCCTTGAGATTATTAAGTAGCAGCATTTTGAGTGGATGAGACTCATGAGGGCCTATTTCCTGTGTCATGACAATGAGCTTTTCATGTTATGAGGGTCGATGTGAGGTCCCAGAAAACAGGCCAGTGAGGAATGGCCAAGGAGAGTCCTTTGTGCACTACATCTCTCCTTCATTAGAAAGGAAACAGCACTGGAAACATTAATGAGTATATTTCTCTGGTGACGTTCTGCGTTAATTTATATACATTAAGGAAAGAATTCAAATATTTCAATTCCCTAAATTTAGTTTATGTTGAAAATATTATCTAGAGGAATCCTGAGCAATATATACCATAAATAACAGATATTTTGGTTTTTATAATTCAAGCATGGTAAGATCTTCTATCTTTAAATTTTTTAGTAAGTGGTTTTATGGTTCGAAATACTGAATATTAAAGCATTTGGAGGGTAAGACGTTTAGAAAGTAACCGTTTCAACAACTTAAATTTATTCTTATCTTACTAATGGCTTTCCAGCAATGTAAGAAAGTGTATGAGTGTGAAGGAGTTGGAGGAGAAAAGAATAGTGCCATATTTTCCTCGTTTCATTCTGGAAAGACCATCTTGAAATGGTGAAATATGTGAAATATTCTGGTCTTCCAACTAGAAGCCCAAGAAAACCTGAGGAGAACAGAATAATTTCACAAAGGAAGTATCCTTTCTAGTTTTTTTATGTTGAAGTTATGGACTCTTTTTACTAATCAAAGAACATAGAAAATTCAGTTTGAATGTTATTATGCCAAAGAAGGAGAGCAAATTCAATCTTTCAACTGTAAAAAAGATTTTACTCCTATTTTAAATGTAAATCCCCAGACATCTTTGCATAGTGTCTCTACTCACCCCTTATAATGAATGGATTCTTCACTGCTGAAATCTTGAAATCTTTATCAAAACTAAGTGCCTTTCACTGATGTATGGTCTAGTTCAATGACAGGTTTTAAGATTAGGCATAGGAACAATGAAAGACTGTGCGGTGACTCATGCAGGTCAGATTACTTATCCACAAGGTCCTTTGTGGTTGTAAACCCAAAGAATCTAATAATCATATATAAAGGTGGAAAAGCCCATGGGTGAGAAGGGAGACAAAGAAGAAGAGTTATAATCAAACAGTTTTCTAAATTCCCAAAGGAAACATAAAATGATAAAAATGGCTTGAAATGGAAAAACACAAAAAGTATTCTGATTTTCTTATCTATATGCATACACACATATAACACCTTGGAGATTACCTTTAATTTGGAAGCTCAGAGATTCGTAGATTATTTTTATAAAAAGTTGTTGCATTGGTGCAGTTTCTTTTTACCTACCACAGCAACTGATGATCTGATTTAACCCCACAAAAAACTTTTTCCGCTATGCAAAATCATTGAGGAGATAGCATAGCTGCTTGTCTACAATGGCTGTTGGACACACAGCAGCTAGGAAGCAATTAATGAATCCTTGCAGGATAGAGAAATAGATTTCAACTCACAGGACACCAGTCCCCATCCTAGTATTGTCTTATGCTTGTTAAAATGAGATTTCTCGTCGCAGTGGGTTATATGGAGATCAGCAGTAATGAACAAACAATTTACCAGATCTCAAAAGTTGCACGACATCACACTGTTATTATGGCTTGACCTACTTGTTAAAACCATGTTAATGTTCATCTGCCAATGTTGTCAATGTTTCTACCACTGCATTTCATTCAATTTATTTGATTTAATAGAATTTAATTCTATTTTAAAACTATATTCTATGGACAAGTATGGAATGGGACAATTTATTCAGGGAACTGAGAAACAAAACTCCAGTGATACAGCTGACATTCATTCCTGGAAAGTTAATAATTTCAAGATATAATCAAGTAATGAAAAGAAGCGGGGCTTCATCCACCTCCCTGTCTGAGTGCAAAATTTTAGACATTACTCTAGCTGTGCAGTATAAGAGATAGGAAACACTTGTTTCAGGTTTAATGATTTTGGTTTGTTTGTTTGTTTATTTCTACATATTTGGGGAAAGAGTAATATTACAATTCTGCTTTCTTTTTCTCTCATTTACTATTATATGTGGGTGAGTAGGGGATAGTGAACAATAAATTACACTACTTAGAGATGTAGGCTAAGGCTTTTCTTGTCAGTTGTGTCAATAAAGTACACACATAACATCAGTTTCCCATTACAGACATCATTCAGACTCATATATTACTCAGTATAATGGGAAAGGGGCCACTAAAATGAAAAGAGAAATTGAAGTACAACCAGCAGCAGCAGCTGAGCCAAAAAGCAGCCGTGGTAGTGAAACATTTAGTCACTGCTGCTAGAAAAAGAAGTGCTGTCGCTATAGAGGACATACAGTGCCACATGCTGGGAACTTTGCAGCAGGTGGGTTTCTGTGGAGGGTACTCATTTCTTTATTTTTTTTTTCTTTATTTTTTTCCTAACACATTTGCGTTTCATTAAAAATTTCATTTGCAGCCCAAAGCACAACCCAGGTCATGCTATTGGCCAAGTCTTGTCAGCTGCTTTTATTGTTATAGTATAGGGCAGATGCCATAATTTGTTCTCAGTCTAAATTCTTGTCTTACCAAAAGTGCTTAGTGACTTTGCAATAGCGCTGTAAAGCCTCTTTCCTGGATCCTTATGTTCAAAGTTGGAAATAGATCTTGGAGCAGTATGGTTCACTCAGATGACTCATAGGACTGATATTCGTTTTCCAGGGAAATTTTGCTCTGCATACTGTAGTAGACAAACCTTTATTCAAGGTTCAATATCTTTATTGATGATCTGGATGAGGGGATCAAGTCTACCCTTAAGTAAATCTGTGGATGACACCAAGCTGGTTGGGAGTGTTGAACTGCTTGAAGGCAGGAAGACTCTGCAGAGGGATCTGGACAGGCTGGATCCAGGAGTTGAGGCCAACAGTGTAAGGTTCAACAAGATCAAGTGTCAGGTCCTGCCCTTGGATCACAACCATCCCCTGCAGCTCCAGGCTGGGGGCAGAGTGGCTGGAAAATGCCCAGTGGAAAAGAAGCTGGTTGACAGCAGCTGGATATGAACTGGAGTGTGCCCAGGTGGGCAAGAAGGCCAAAGACACCTGGCCTGTGTCAGCAACAGTGTGGTCAGCAGGACCAGGGCAGTGACTGTCCCACTGTGTTGGGCACTGGTGAGGCCACACTTCGAGTGCCATGTCCAGTTCTGGGACCCTCAAGTCAGGAAGGACACTGAGGTGCTGGAGCATATCCAGAGAAGGGCAGTAGAACTGCAGAAGGGTCTGGAGAACAAATCCTACAAGGAACACTGAGGTAGCCTGATTTAGCCTGGAAAAGAGGATGCTGAGGGGTGGCCTTATAACTCTACAACTTCCTGAAAGGAGGTTGTAGGGAGGTGGGGGGTCAGTCTCCCCTCCCAAGCAACACACTGACAGGGTGAGAGAAGACAGTCTTAAACTCTGCTGGGGGAGGTTTAGGTTGAATATTAGGAGGAATTTCTTCACAGAAGAGGTGAATAGACCTTGAAAAGGACTGCCCAGGGAGGTGATAGGCTCCTTGGAGCTGTTTAGGAAAGTCTGGATATGGCACTCGTTCTGGTCTAGTTGACATGGTGGTGTTTGGTCATGGGTTGGACTTGATGATCTCAGAAATCTTTCCCAAACTTGTGGATTCTTTGGTTCTTTAAAACTGATAAATTCTCCCTTATTTCAACTAATTCAGTGGGAGCTCCTGCAATACTTTTTTATTACTGCTGCTTTTGTTGTGCTGTTATTGTTGTAGAACCATAAAATCACAGAATAATTTTGGTTAGAGGGACCTTTTAAGGATTATATAGATCAAATCATTCCATCGGCAAGGATACCTTCTGCTAGACCAGGCTACTCAAAGTCCCATCAATTTGAGCTTGAATAATTCTTTTGGTGGGGTTATTCACAACTTCTCTGGATTACCTGTGCCAGTGTCTCACCACTCAGTGTTTCTTAAAAGACCAAAAATAGATGCAATTCAGAGGATCAGTTTTTCTCTTTGGATAACCAGTTGCTTGCTCTCCCTATTTAGGAGGAGTTGTAGCTTGTTCTGAAGGTTGCATATAATAGACAACCTCTATAAAATAAGGAGAAAGATACGGTTCTATCATCACTACTTCACAGAAATGAGAATACTAAAGAACAAGGAGGAAGAGCCTGAACCCCAAGTGATTATTTTAACATCTAAATGGTCTTTCCATAAAAATTATGAAGTGAGTGGAAGATGGAAAAGCAGCCTCAGTTCTGACTTTAAAGCTGTGAAAAGTAAAGCAACATTGAGGCTCATTATTAATTATAACACACTAGAAAGGGAGGGAGAGAGGTGGTGGAATTATAGTCTATTTTCTGAACTAATTCTTAGGAAAACTGGATGGCATCATCTGTGATTTCATAAATGTTCTGGAAGAAAGTGTAGTGATTGCATAATAACCCCATCAAAAGGGTGGTTGATTAGTTTAGTCAATTTGGCATACATTTCAGCTATTATTTTCATTTGTGAAGCAGAGGCTGAATGACACAGTTGTTTTTATCCTGTGCATTTTGCAGATGAGCATCCTAAAGCCTAAAGTGGTTCTTTCTTACTTCTCCACAACTTGGGACATAACTGTGACAACAGTGTTAGAAGATCAGAGTAAAAAAAAAATATTCAATACCTAAGGTTTGAAAGAAATTATGGATTTTTTGTTTTTCAACCACCTACTTAAAAGAGGGGCAAAATCCTACACAATTTATATAATCTTATAGAAGTGTTCAAAGTTGTATTTTTTGTAACTAAATCACTGAAATACCAATATCGCTATGTAGTTATTCTCCATGACACTCATCAAAAAGTTGAACATTTCCATCATCTCTACTCCTCTCAACTCTGTGATGGTATCTTTTGTTTGAAACTGAGGGTGTGCTGAAATATTTGTCCAGACACAATAGAATGTCATTAGCTCCACTAGGCTGAAATTTATATCTGACACTCTACTGAAGACTGGCTTGAATCATCCAATTAATATGAAATAACTATTTCATACAGATTTCATATCACCACAAATTCTGCATTTTAGAATTTGTGCTTCTCTTCTGATGAATTCCTTTATGTCCACCATCAATATTTTATCTATTTTATCCAAATCTGATTTCAATGTGCTCCTTTTGGTTTTGTTTTGTTCTTTTTTTTCTCTTGGTGGTGTGACAGTTTAAAAATAGCATTCCCCAGTTTAGTACTCCTATTAAAAAAATATCATCTGTTCCACCCTCCCCCTCCAACACAAGGTGCAAAAGGTAAAGATCACAGGTTAAGATAGGAACAATTTACTGGAAACAGCAATGAGATAAGAAAATGAACAGTAATGAACAGTAACAGCAACGATACTAACAAAAAGAAGGTGCAGGAAAAAGAAACAATTTACACTGGAAATCTACAACAATAATCTAATACAGATTGGTTCTTCCCCACCACATTTTTCTCCCACTGGAAGGAACACCCTTCTTTTTGGAAGTGAGTGAGAATTCCTTTCCTCCACTCCTGGCAATGACATGAGGTGGTATCAAACATATTAGGGTCCAGCCACGCCCGCTATGCCACACCCCTTCTTGGCTGTGCAAAATTTAACCCTGTCCTTGGCCAAAATCGGGACAGGTTTATAGTTGTTGGTTCTTTCCTTGATTCTGAACAATAAGTCAATGCCTTATCCTTCCTTATTCATCACTTTAGAGGAGTATTCACAATATTCATAGTTCAAATGTACTGCTGTGTTAGTATAACTCTGTGGAAGCCACATATATGTTTGTTCTGAACAGCTTAAATTGTGGGAAGAGGATCTTAATTCCATTTTCATATCTGTCAGTAGATTTGTCCTGGATGAAACTAGATGAGGCAGAAGAACTGAAATGACACTGTACCTAAATTAGGCGACCTTGGAGAATCTTGAATTTTTGAGGCAAAAACATAAAACCAGCCTTGGCCTAAAGCTTCATCAGCAAAAACTAGGCACTTATCCGTGTGCTTGTTACCAAAGGAAAATCAAACCATATGGACAAATACAATATCCTGGCAGTGTTTGCAACCAAATCTTGTGCTGTTCTTCAGTGGTGTCATGGCTTTACCTCAGCTGGCAACTAAGTACTATGGACCCATTCACTCCCTGCTCCCAAATTGGCATGGGAAGGATATTCAGAAAAAAAGGCAGAATTCAGATAAGAACAGTTTAGTAATTGTATTATTATTATTATTATTATTACTATTATTGAATCTTATGAAAAGTGAGACAACAAAAAGTCAGAGAATAACAAAATCCAAGATAAATCAGTGATGTGCAAGAAAAAATTGCTCACAACTCACTGATGGATGCCCAGACAGTCCCCCAGCAGCAATCAAACCCTTCTGGCCAAGTCTATACACTGGGTATGAGGCTCTATGAAATGAAATATTTCTTTATCCGGTATGAGTCTACTCTCCTGTCCATGTTAACCTTCGGTTTCATGCATGCATGCTGCTTGAAGAGCATGGGACACTGAAAAGTCCTGGATTAGAGTGAGCACTGCTGAGCAACAACTACAACATCAATGTATTATCAACACTTTTCGGATACTAAATCCCAAACACAGCACTGCACCATCTACAAAGAAGAAAACTAACTCTATCTTAACAAAAACAGGACAGTGGAGTGTAGGATCCTAGGGAGTGTTATGCTACACCTCCCAGACTGGATGGGATATACTCACTGGCCTGGGCTCTTAATGACTTGGAAAGTTTTTACAATTTTTTTAAAATATTATCTCTTTGACATGTCTTCTCTCCCAGTCCTTGATAGCACTCTGAAATATTCTTCACTCCAGGCATATTTTGTAGATTTTTCAGAACAATGTCTGAGAAGGCTATGACAGGTTCTAAACATCTTTATACATCACTGTTCTTAGTTGTATGTATGCTTATGGATAGATACATCAGATTAAAAAGGATGTAAAAAAAGAATGTAAAATGATGTAAAAGGATGTAAAAAAGGATGTAAAAAATAACTTGCTTCTTGCTGAAAGTCTTGTGTTTTCCCTAAATGGAGAGCACCAGATATACAGCAGAAGCAGAACAACTCTGCCATCATACCTTGTCAGAGAAGGAAGGCAATGTGAATTCTTCCAGCCATTTTCTTTTATCCATTCTTATCTCATTATGTCTTACAATGTCTTTTGCCTGTATTCCTCTTATTTTTCATGCATTTTGTCTTGTTTCTAGTCTGTCATTCACTTTTTCCCCTTTTTGTCTTATTTTTCCATTTCTTTCTTTCTTCCCAAACTACTCCCTCATTGTCAGTTTGCATCCATCCCCAACTCTGTAAAACAGTGCTTTCAAAGCTGATGCAGTTAGTGCATGTTGCTGGCTCTGAGAGAATGACGGACACAGAAAGCAGTGTCTAATATCAGAATCATGAGTGAAGATATGTTTTATTCATAAACCCCGCATCTCCAGTGAAATTAAAAGCAAAGCAAAGGGTCGAAGCTCTGAACCCTCTTTCCTGGAGCCTGTAAACCAATAAAGGCTTTATATTAGCTATCGATATCTATCTCTGACTTGGCTTAATAACATCTTATTCCCTGTTTTCAGCAGCCATCAATAATATTTCTGCCTGCCCGCTCAGGTCCCCATCTCTGCGTGCAATTGCATTATAAGGGTCTATAAGCCCAATTTGCTTCACATTCTTATTTTTGGAAAAGGCTGGCTGGCTTTTGTAATGAGAGCAGCTGCCAAGAAGGCTTGACAGAATTTGTGGCCCATCTGGCTTATAATCTTCATTCAATATCGCAGGAGCCTAAACTCCCAGACCAACTGATAAGTCAGAGCGTATAGGCAAGCAGTGGCAGTAATCTTCCTTGTGATTTCTCATTAAGGACAGGGACATCTCAGTGAATCTCTCATATCCTGGCTATCTCAGTTTTGTTCGGTAAGATTTTTTTTTTTTCCCCCCTAACGAGACCAGTGTTGTTCCATTTTTTAAAATTATGTTAAAAAAACCCGTGGCAGTTTAAAAAGTATTTAGGTTCCTTTGTATCATGTTTAAGAAACTAGGAAATCAATGGTTTGATTTTGCCTTTAAACTCAACAGCAGTTTGCCACTGTTCGTACTTAAAAGTATGTGTGCTGATATATTCCTCTCAAAATCACAGAAAGCAAGTCAACAAAGGATCCTGAGAAATTATCTAACATATTTCCTTACCACAATGTGGAATTAATTACATCTCCAGGATCCTCAGACTTCAGTCTTCTTTGTATCATCCTCAGACTACCTCATTAACTCTTTAAATTGTCACTTTTCAAAGGCATTTTCTCTAATTTCAACATTTCCACAACTTGCAACTTCTACTCCAAACACAGAAACCAGTTGACTACCCTGCATGTAGCAGTGCCCACACAAAGATCACCAAATCTTTCAGTCTTTCCTCATAAGCTGTGTTTCCTAAAACACTGTTCATCTTCACACTGAGTTCTCTTTGTGGACTACTAAATCACACAGAGATATCTGCACCCCACAGGCCCCTTGTGTGTTATGGAGGCCACTCCACTCCCCCTGTTGTCCCTTAACATTTCTTGCAGTCTCAGCTATCTGAAAGCTAAACCTTATTTTTAAAACTTACCACTTTGGCTCTTTCTAGGTGCCTAAACATTCCGTGAATGTCAAAGATGAATAGCTTCAGTGTGCTAATCATCTCATCTAGTTTAGAGATTTATCTTTAGAAGGTCTGAGATGCCTTTTGAGAAAGCAGACTTCCTCTGTTGATTACAGTGGGGACAAGCTATGACCAGAGGCCCAACTTTTACAAGACTATCAAGATCAATTCCTCTATTAGCAGAGGAAATGAATAATGTATTTTTTTTTCTTACAGTTCTACATGTCACATCTAAGTTTTTGATTTCTTGTAAGACAAGAAGTCCACATTTTTGTTCCATTCGGCTAGGCATTCATCACCCTTGAGATAACAATTGAGCTCATATAGTGGTTATCTGTAATATGTTGGCATTTTGTAATGCACATACTTTTCACAAAAACCTCTGAGATCTTCTAGAACTTTGTCACATATACCTGAAGAGAAATAGCCCAGGAGAAATTAAGGGAAGGGAAAACACATAAACTGAATAAATATAGGAATGAATATATGTTCATACAGTATTTTTCACACATTCTTATGACATAACTTTTAATGTGGAAAACCACTCTCAAAGCAAAAATAAATAAATAATAGCATAAATTAACATAAAATAAAATATGAAGAATTGTACCTTACTTCACAGAATGATTTCATATAATGAGGATGAAGAACATTTGAAAGTTGTATGAAAGTCATTGAAAAAGAGACCAGATAGTTTATGCAATTGAGGAACCTACTAGTTCAAATTTTTTGTCCCTTTTTTTTTTTTCTCCCTTGAGGTCAGACCTAATTTCAAACAGGTTAGGCAGCATTATAAAAGTGACCACACAGACTCTGTGCTTTAAAATGCATTCAACTGTGGTCATCTTCTGTTTCATAGCATAAGGTTTTATGGGGATGGAAAAAGTAAAAGTCCATTTAGAAGCTCTGCCAGCATGGCAAATAATTTACTTCACAGGTGGATCTGCTGATTTTTCAAGGGCTCATTGCAGTTCGGATAAAGATGCTGTTTAACTTCTAGCACTACTTACTGTTCTGCTCCCATATCATGAGAATTACAGGATAAGAAAAAGAGTCCAAGTCAAACAAATTTTACTTCATTTTTTGGTTAAATTGTTCTATACTCAAGTAGTTCCCCATAATCTTTGTTACGGTGGATGGATATGAGAAGGATACTTCCACTAGTTTTTCACATGAATGGCAAGTAGTACTTTTGAAGTAGCACATTTTGGGAGAAGCAAAGCTGAAGTATGAAATCAGTAAAGATAAACCACAATCTGGAAACTACGGATTACCTGCTTGCAGCAGAGAACCTCAGCTCATTAGGTTGCTAACTCACAAACTCATTAGCCCTCTGCTCATTAAGTACTTAGCTCCATTTAGTTCACTGCTCATCTTTCTGTTTAACCTATTATTTGCTCCATGTGCCATATATGAATCAGAGTTGATATAAAGCAGTTAATTTCAGTGTAATTCAACAAAATTTAGCTATAAAATTTTCCTCTGCTCTTGTGGGTTTTGCTTGTTTGGTTAGTTATTTTTTGTTTGTTTGTTTTTGTTTGTTTGTTTGGGTTTTTGGGGGTGTTTTTGTTTGGTTTTGTTTGTGGGGGTTTTGTTTGGTTTTTTTTGAGGGGGTTCCATTTTTTTTTTTAATTTGAATTTATATGATGAAAATATTAACATAAAAGCAAGCAAAAAGCAAGTCATCAACCTTTAGTGTACTTGAGAAAATAATACGGCAGAACAGATTTAATCTTTGTGTTTTTCTTCATCAAACTTGAAACCATATTTTCCTGAAATATCTAAAACTGCAAATTGGCTAGTATGTAATGAACTGATGTCTGTTCAGTTCAGGAATGTATGTTTCTGATTGGCAAAAGCATTCCAGCTCTTGCTTATAACATTAAAAACCTGAGTAGAGCTACTGCAGTTGAAAGGATTAGTCATGAGCCAAAAGTGAAGCAGAGTATGCTGCAGACAACTTAAAATTGAAAGGAAAATCACGACCTGTCAAAAAAAAAATTGCTAAACTAAATTTTTCAACTGGGATCACAAGGACTGAAAATGTTGTGGCAACCTGTGGCCTGAAAAGGTAACTTGTGCTTAAGTTTCTTCCCCAAAATCAGATAGACTAGAATGTACTATTACTAATAGTTTATGAGTTTCCAAGTAGCAGATGAGATCATTGTCCAATCATCTGAGATTTTTTAAAGGGCTTACTGCTCTGAAGAGCAAAATTATTAAAAGTCAGGTAGGCAATATACAGGAAGGACAAAATTCCCTCTCTTATCAGACTCCTGATTGGGAGTCTTCATTTCAGAGTTCTGGGATGGAAACCAGCACTTCAGACAGAGCAACCACCCACCAGCCCCTACATCTTATTGTCATGCATTTGTTACAAAAATAATCTTTTTTGCTCTTCCTTTTCCAAGAGTAAACACATTGGATCCCTTTTGATTTTGTGGTGTAAGATATAAGAAAAAAAATACTTACACGTAATTATGACAAAATAATAGAACGGTCTGGGTCAGAAAAGACCTTGAAGATCATCTAGTTCTGCCTCCCCACCATAGGTGGGGATGACACACCCCAGGTGTGTAGACCAGGTAGCTCATGGTTACATGTCTGATAATAATTTTAGGTACCACAGTTTGCTAAAGTGATTATAGCTCCTTCTTCAAGAGAAAGGCACCATAGAAACACTGATGTAAATCAAAACAGCATTTTCTATATTTTTTGTCTCTCTGACTCTCAAGGAAGGACATCATTACGATTTACAGAAGAATTAGGTGTTCATGTTTTGAGGTGATGAGATTTCATGTATTGCAGTGTTCTGGTTAAATTTCCTAGAGTTGTTCCTGTGGTTTATACTTGTCAATCCAACAGAAAGGTAGAAAATGGTGACAAGGGCAAGAAAGTACCAAAAATAGCACCAAATTAAAAGTAAATAAAATTCTTTCCAAATCCTCCTTACAGGATCTGTAGTAGTCTACATCCCTAACAATGTAAGAAGTGGAATGAATTTGCAGGGAAAAAGGGATGTGAGATGGAAAAAGAAAAAAAGGTTCTATAAAAATTCAGCTTCATTAATGGGAGATACAGCAAGAGGGGAGTTCAGGGATTCATTATCTCAAAAATAGCAGTCCAAACTGACAGGAGTGGGTGAAAACTTCCTGACCCCATGGACTAGTGGATTTCATAGTTACTTCTATTTGTCTTTTTAAAAGTTAGGAGGTAGGGGGGGAAAAAAGGAAGGGAAAGTCTGCTCTCTGGAGCCTTGGGGCTTTTCTGATACTGTGGAAAAGAAGTAGAGGGAAAACGAAACATAAACAAGTTAGAGTTCCTACCCACAAATAACCAATAGAGACCAAAAATGCTATTACAACTGTACAATAATTTAAGGTCATGGTATTCCCTTTTCTAAACCTGTGAAAACCTGACCCACATAAGGCATTAAAATTCATAACACATGAAAATTAGGAACTCCTGGAAGCAGTTTCTATAAGTACAAATTTTCACTGCCTACATCTAGCATTTAAAGGAAACCATCCAGATAATTAAAATGTCTATAAATGAAATGTCAAACTTAAATGTTTTTCTTCTTTTCTTTGCCTTTTTCTTATGAGAAAAAAAAAAGAAAAGTACCAATGCTTAGGGAAACTGAAACCTTTATTCTAAAATAATATAGCTTAAATACCACCATCTTTGCAAAAGAACAAAATAATTAAGGTTTGCAAAGTTAAATGGGTCCATAGGTCTAGCCATTTCACTGCTCTGTATATAAACTTTATGAAGAAGGGGACGTTTTTAATAGGTTTATAATAATATAAGTTTATAATAATATATTGTTTTAAATACTGTCATCATTTCATTATTTTAAACATGACTCAGAGTGCTTATAGCTGTCACTCCAGCGTTCTAGGAAGAAATTAATCATATGCAGAGAAAAAATTTGATAAAAAAGTCAGTATTTGGCAGGCTTCAGATTCCTTTTCATAACCCTCATTTTTCTCTGATAGATGGAACTGATGAAACAAGGAAATAAATCATGCACAATTAAAATGAGTAAAAGCTGAAAAGACTGTATCAGTGATTATGTTAAAGAAAATGGGAGGTGGAGTGAATTCAAACATGGGCTGGATTCCCTCATTTATCATTCATTGACACTGATACCTGAATTTTAATTGAAACCTCCCATGTGGTTGGCATCTGTCAGGATGAAGCAGGTTTGCAGCAGGAAGAGGGGCAAACTTTGTTGAGAGCTGTATTTCAAAAGTGAGAGGACACAGTAGGAACCCTTCTTATCTGTTGCCATCATGGTAGCCTGGGAATTATGCTGGACTCTAAGAGGGTTCATCTTCCCTTTTCATTATGAATGGGACTTAAATAATATACAGTACTTTTGTCTCCTCACTCTGCCAGGTAATGGATATGTTACTCTTTACGTTGTGGGAGATATAACCCATTCCCAGAAGCACAGCTGTGATGAAGAACGGCAACATAATTTACTAGCCAAAATATCTCTGAGGTGTTACCATTTGAACCAATATATTTAAACTGTGTTTTTCAATCATTATTTAAAAAATAGGGGTGGAGGAGGGGAAAAAATTACTGGTACAAATTTTTCACAATAGACTGAATATTTTTGCATTTTTTTTCTGATTATTTATACAATTTAATTACTTTCCATAAAGAATGGTGTGGAAAGTCAAAAAATGGGTCTGTTTTTAAAGGAGAATCCTTCTTGTTACTGGCAACGGCAGCAACACTACAGGATTTGCCAATTACATGGTCTTTTGGGAAAAGACCATAGTCTTATATAGTCATATGAGAAAAATAAACTAAAATAAAATATTCTAAGTTTTGAAAAAGAACAAAACAATGAGTTTAACAGATTAATTTCTTCTGTGGTTAAACCATGGCACTGATTGACCAGTTGGTTGCCTTTGTGTGGAGCCTCTTGGTTTTCAATTTCAAAACACCTAAGCCACAACTGGCTAGCTTATTTTTGCTTCTTCTCTGATGCTCAATGATGTAATATCATGTAGGAAGTAGGTAAGAACTGAATCCTAATTCAGTTGGGATATCTGCACTGAACACTTTTGGTTAGCAAGACTCTAGCAGGAAATCATTCAGCAGAACATTGTAACGTTTTTTTATTGACTGATGGAACAGTTTTCTACCATTTTCCCCCTCTCATACTAGAAAGAAAGAAGCGCAAATGTGACTCTGTTATGATTTTCACATTATCAAAAGAAAACTCCATCACCTGACTACAGTATTAATTGAAAGAATAATTTATGATACAGGTGATACTGGAACAAATCTTAAGTTGCACCAAAGAATACATAGGGAGAGATTACCAAGGCTGACTACTGAGATGTGAAAACTCAGTTCTCACCAGAAGCTTAAGGAAATTAAGCCTCAAAGCCAAGCACATTCAACAGCTTTACTAATATCCATCAACCACAAAAGAAAAACTGACCTGGTTGTTTAGAAACTAACCAAAAAAAACCCCAGTTTCCTTGTTTAACCAACACCACTAATTTCTTCACCATTTTCCTAGTATTCAAAATGTAAAATGAGGATAGTCTTACTCATATCTCAAAATACTACTGGGGGTATAATGTTTCTGTTTCTCATTTTTTTTAATAAGTTTAGATTCTCTGATAATGGAAGTCAGACAAAAGGATAGATAAACTAGATGAGTGAATATAAAGGGAAAAAAAAAGATTTTGATCAGTCTTCAGGTCTGCTTTCACAATGTCAACTGAATCCCTGAAACAGACGGGACTTTCCCAGGCTTGCATGTGACAAAAAGCAGCTAGCTTTCAATACATACTTTTTTTTCCATTACTATTAGATGCCTTAGCTGAGAGAACATTTTAATCCCCACCATTTTTTCCACAAGAAAAAAAATGGTACAAAAGAGAAAGGACTTTCCTGGAGTGATGAGGAATAAAGAGAGAACACAGCATTTTTTCTGTGCTCTGAAACCCAGAGAGAAAGCAGCACTGAAAGGCTGCACTGGCAATAATATGTGATAATATAAAAAATATTGCAGCTATGGGTGGGAAAATGATTGGAAGTTGGCATTTGTGATAAGAATATCAGTATTTGCTTGTGTTCTTTTATCAGGAAAAGACAATAAGTACCAGGACAAAAAAAAGAGAGAAATCTTTATGAAGAAAAAGTGTGAGGGTCTAACACCAACAGAAGAACTCTGCATAAAGCATGAAATTATGTATCATGTTATGTGTAAAACTTGGTCTTCATAGAATTGACAGGGTCTTGCATATTGAATCATATATATTTGCATAGTTAGAAAGTCTCTGCTTCTGGCTATAAATCTCCACATCCACAGGCTGGAAAATGCTTAGCAGCATCTGACAGTACTGTGTGTGTTAATCACAACAAATTCTGCTGGTTTTGTGGTACCCTACAACTGGAATTTGAACAATGAATGTGTTTCACAAAGTTTGAGCATTGTAATTCATTTGAATTCAGATGGTTATGGGTAGATTCACATAGACTAAGCAGTCGCTTCAAGAGTTTAAATTAAAGGTGATGATAAATAGTGCTGTATTGAGTTGTGAGAAAGAGTCTAATGACGTGCCTAAGGACTAACACTGGGTCCAACTTTATCTTCACTAATGATCTGTAAATGAGAGTCAATAGCACAGTTATTAAATTAATGGATGCAACTAAATTGAGAGGTGTTGCAAAGCCAAGTAAGGTGAGAAGAGCAATGTAAAAGGATATATGAGACATGGTGATAAAAGAACAATCCACGACTCAAAGCTGTAGCGTGGGATGAAAAGCAGATGGAGAATAGGTATATACTTGAGAAGTAAGAAAGAAACACTTGGGAATTAGTTCTGCAAAAGGAAAAAAAAGGTAGAAATCACATTGTTTAGCAGATTGGATGCCAGTTTGCAATGTTATATACCATTTAGAGTAGACTGAAAAATTATAGATTCACTTCTGTTTGCATACACAGAGATGCTATTTCAGGGACAAGATGTAGCATTTTACCATTCTGTTCAACAGCAAAGATAAGAGGTTTTGAGCAGTGAAGGTAAGAGACAAATTTTTACCCAGGGGAAAAGGTAAGACCCACTTTAGTTCCTCTTTACTTGGTGAAAGACCAAGGATTAGATTCCTCAGAGTACTCAGATATTTAGATAGATATGTGCCTAGTGAGATTTTCAAAACCATCTATGCATTGATTTTGATGGGAATTAGGCATATGTGAACAGTTGGAATACTCATTTGATGTCTATTTGCCTCTTTATGCATGTTAATAGCTATATAAGTGTTTAAGCTACTTCTGAAAATGGATCTTAGCTATTTAAATGAATTACGTCTTATGATGCTTAGGCTGAAATTGCTTTAAAAATCTAGGCATTAAAACCTGATTCCTGATATTTCAGTTAGAGTTAAATGTAGGAGTCATCTCCCATAACACTGGTTGCCTAAAATTTTAGCCTCCTGTCTAAGCTACACGTCAAGGCTTTCTGTAATCAATGAAGGGAGTTAGATACCTCCAGAGAGTGATTCATCCTAATATGGTGCCTAAGAGAGGTGACCCATTTCCACTTCTCTCCATTAACTGCAGAGACAAGCTAGATAATGACCCTTGCCCAGAATTCACTTTTAGCATAGATGAGGGAAAATCATCCCCACTGCTATGATTCTCAAAGGTAAACTGCAAATCCATTGATTTCAGGTTAACGTCACCTATAAAAGTAGAATAAAGCTTTGATTTCATCAGAGAGACATGGGATGTCTGTTACAAATATCCAGAATTATAAAAGAGAATATTCTATCATTGATACTGGTGTAATATTCAGCTGAACAATATTATTAGAAAGACTAATACTAAGATTATACTAAGCAAAAAGCTTAGTATATTTCAGGTAGTATAAAATAATGCTTATTTCAGATATTTATCCTTATTATTTATTAAAGTATTTTTTAAGTGGTCACCTGTTTTAATGGTTTTTTTTTGGAAAGAACTAGCTCCTGCTCAAAGCTAATTTTTAACTGAGCTAAAAATGCTGCTTCTATTCACTGTCTTTATAATGAATTTCAGAATAATCATGAGAAGCATTTGTTAGGTATGTCTTTTGATCATATGGAGTAAATTATAGCCCTGTTTTTCCAGGTATTTGTTATTCAGCTTTCAGCAGGTAATCCAGGCAAAACAGAATCTTTTTCCCAGATAAAAATAAGTTCCACAAGCAGAGTTTGGAAAGGAAAGAGAAGAAAATGTGACTGAAGACAATGTTGCCAGCATGGTGTTCTGTGCTAGCACATTGCCAAAAATAATAGCAACAGCTTTTCCTTTTTCATTTTCTCTTTTTTTTTTTTTTTTTTTTTCAAGGAGCTGGTTATAGAGGACCTTTTATGTTTAGACAAGAAAAAAATCTATACTAAATTCTTTTTAAACTTTTCTGCTTTGTTGTGTTTCTTTAAGTCTGTGTCCGCAGGGAGATGTAGTGCCTGTGGTTTATGAGAGATGGCAAAGATATGATTAAATTAGCCCTTCTATTTCAACAACATCAAGAAAGGTTGTCACAGTGCAATAAGTTCTTCCAATAGGATTTTGTTGCTGTTGAGTTTTGTTTTGTTTTTATAAAATTGACAATTGTTATTCATCAATAATACTCCATGCTTTCATACTAAAAAAGCATTTGTTCAAAGAGCTAAAACACTTCTATAAAGATAGCAGCGGCACCATTGTTTCATTTTAAAGATATAACTAATTAAGCAAAAAATACTATGAAGGTTTTCCAGGGTTGCACATAAATTCAGAGAAGAGAGAAGGCTTGACAGCAACATGTATGCACATTGGCTTCACAGAAGAAGGAAAGAGAGCAAAATTAACTTTTGAGGAAAAAAGTACATACTAAAACTCAGGTTTCATTGCAGCACAATGAAGATCTTTGCATGATCCTTTCTTTCTGCATCTATATTTTCTTGTTGTTTTAAGAGAACTCTTTCCTTTCACGTAACTATACACTTTCATTTTTCTTCACAAAAAAGAAAATAAAAAAAGAAATCTCATCATACTCTTCATGACTATTGCTCTGTACGCTTACTTATAGATGGCAAGTAAGTTATAGAGCACTTAAAAATGTAGCTGCAAGGCTATGTGAGGACGGAGGAGTTGCAAGGATGAATCTTGTTGTGGCATGAGTCTTCCTTTTGGAAGATTGAACACTGGATTTAGAGTTCTAATATGCTTTAATTTTATGAATTAAATTTTAAACATAGATCTAAATGTTTTATAAACAAATAAATGATTGAACAGTTTTTGAATACTAATAGTTTTGACATGATACTTAACTAGGCTTTATCCATGACCTAGACGTGGAAATTAGGTATGTTCCTTTTCTCATCCCTGGGGACAAACAGTCTTCTAAAGGTATATATCTATTTATACCTATATCAGGACCATTAATCTGAGGATTATACCCTTAGGCTATCTAAATTACTTGTTGCCTAAAGAGATGATAGTGTCAGATGCATGGACAATTACCCATTCTGCATATGCAAATTCATGCTCTAAATAATGATCTTGACATATTGAACTCTTACAGGTTGGTCTGATAGGATTTAACATACACAAATAACTTCCCTAGAGTTTTTGATAGTTCTCTAGAGTTTTTTTGTTCCACAGTTCAAGATATCTTTGGGAAATTAATTTCCTCTAAATTTGTATCAACTTCTCAATTGTCCATTTAAGAAGGAACACAACAATTCCATCATAACCCTTCTTTTATGTACTTCCATATGGAAGCTTTGCACTTAATAGCCACTTATGATGGAAAGAATGCTGAATTTTGAGAAATGAAAGCCCAGGATACATAAACACTTACTGAAATGAGCAATTCACTTCAGATATGAAAAATTATTGCCTTTCACTTAAAATCTTAAAGGACACTAAATTGTTATTCTACATGGAATAAATGTGCTTGTTGGTATAACAAAAACTACGCTTATTTAGATTAAACCTTTTTTCCTCTTTCTGCTTGTATTTCTGTTTTTGCTTTTTTCAGGATGGTATGTAGTCAATCTTAAGGAATAAGATCCTTTCTTATTTATTTATTTGAGTCTTTCAAGTCCTCACAACAGAAGGAAGAAGAGTGTAATCAAATGATAAGACCAAAGTCTTAGAATGCATAAGGTAAAAACTGGAATCGCACAATTATGATCATTTCTGAAGTTGCTGCAGCCTGTTTAGTTACTGTTATTATTGACTAGATTCCAAGTACATGTCTTTAAATGACATCCCTTTCCTTCATCATTGTATGGAAAGCAATATTGTTGCCAAGAAAGTACATCCTTGGTTATTAGATACTTCCATGGATTTTAAATGCAGTTTGGGACAGACTGTCTTCTGAAATTGGGACTGGAAATCTGGACTGAAATAAGTACATTAAGATGTTGAAAAAGATGGAGCAGATATTATTCTTAAGAGAAAAAGCTTGAGATGACTCTTCAAATGGGAAATTTCCTTGTGATTAGAAGGTTTAACTCCTTTCACTGCATTTCAGTCTTTGAATATTGGAGATGAGAGTTGATGGAATAAATGACTTTGAATTATACAGGCTACATCTTCATGTCAGATGGAAAAAGTGATTGAAGGAGCAAGGAGGTGGGGGGGAATATACTTGACCAACGTTCACTGTGACTTTAACAGGGCATCAGAGTGAAATAACAGAAATTAAAAAGTAGAGATGAATATCCACCAACCCAGGAATAATTCAGAATCTCTGCTAGTTTGTACTTTTTTCATTACTCTGTGTTAAACCATACTACATTATATTCACAGTAGTTAGCATCTGAGAAATCTAGACAGAAACTCATGAAGTTAATTGACTCCAATTTTAAATTAACACTCTTTTTGACAAGCATCACTTAAATTGTTTGTGAAAAATCTCAATTTACAGTATCAAACAATACCTAAACCCAGTCCCTGCTTGAGTTAAGTTTGATAGATATTGGATTAGGCCTTTAAGATGCAGCACTGCAGCCTCTACTTAGTTCATTAAGGGCATGATCCGATGCCCAGTGACATCAATAAGAGTTTTTGTATTGATTTCACTAGTTTTTTGATTGCACTGTAAATCCCCGATCCGAGAAAAGCTCTTAAGCCTGTACTTAAATTCATTGCTGGATCCAGTCACAGATAACGCCTGTTCTACTTCTCTAGATTCTTTGTGCAGTTTGTCTTTTATTGCTGTGATTAAAATGGTGAATGGGGACAATACTTTTACAAACTCTCTGATGTGTATAGAGATGAAAGTTACTTCCCCAACTGTTTTTTCTGCAGGAAAGAGCACAGGATGGATCGTGGCAGATCTATGGACTCTCTAAGCTCAGAAAAATATATCATAAAATATTTCATTAAGGTTGAATGTTATTTCATTTTGACTGTTTTTAGACCTCTAAATTGTTAAAAGAATTGAGGACTATATTGCACAAACTGAAAGGAAAAGAAAAAATCACCACTTACCCACAAGCTGAAGAGAAGTTAGCTCAGGAAGGAAAAGCTTTAGATCTAGGTTACAATAGAGCTGCAAATGCTGACAGATGACAAAGCATGAACTCTGAGCAGTGTTAGACTCGTCTAATTTTATAGATTTTAACATAATTATCAATGCTTTCCTTTCAGCTATTATGCCATTTTAATTGCATGCAGGTTATTTCTGTGGTTTATAGAGCTATATTTGCAACAAGAAAATGAAAGAAGCAAAATGAAAATGGAAGAATTATGCTAAAGAATCTACTGAGTTCTGAATCAGTGCTTTTTACTTTATCAGTAATTCATTTTTTTTCTGTTTTTGCCTTTATACTGATGGCTATTACAGGTCAATGACTGTCTAGGTGATTTTTCTGCTGAAGAAGTCACTTTGCAAAATTTTCAAGCTTCAAAACTTGAAGCTTGAAATGTCACTTGTTAAAGTTATATTTTTCATTTATTAATTTTGTTAATTCATCTAAATAACTAGGACTTTTCCATAAATAACTTTTCCATCGTCTTCTGTCTCCCTTTCATTTATGTCATGGTTTCTTTGCCATGCCCTACTCTAGACAGATGTTCACCACTAACCTAAGAAACTGAGAAATGTCTCAGGTCCTGTAGAAACCACCTCATTCAATGCATTTGTCTCTATTTTCCTCCACTTAGAAATGTTAGTTCATTTTCTTGTGCTCTGTGGGAATATATTTCAAAGCAGATGCATTTTAAACTTGAGCTGATTGCCTCCTTGGTTTCACTGATGCTGGGCTTTACTTATTGAGTGGAATTGGTTATCTCCTCTTACTTTAGCACAAGCACTTTGGCAGCATAGGAGCTTCACCATGACTAATGTTATTATAAAGAGGTCAAAATGAATTAATAATTATTAAGTGTTTATTGCCAAGCTCTGTAGGACAAAACCATCATCTGCAATGTGTGTGCAAAGCACCTACTGCAAGAGGAGCTCACCTTTGTTTAGTGTCTTCCAGGAACTACAGGGGATATATTGAATGTGATATTATCTATCCTTAATACGTGAAAGAATTTGTTCTGCCCTTGCTCCAAGCCATGCAGTTGCTATTGAGCTATGAGCCAAAAATAATAAGCTCTTGTGGGAGGGAAGCTGAATTATCTTGGGCTGAACAACACAGTAACTCCACCACACAGCTTTTAAATTGGCGCTCACTTGTGTCTCACACTGTGGTCAGAACTATCTCATACCTGCCCCAGATCAGCCAGGCAGATTGATCTTGGTACATATATAACTGTTAATAATAATGGTCTGTTTCAGTGCTTTTATTACAACAGCATTATATTTACCCTCCAGGAACTGCTATCAGAATCTAGTCCCCTGTTTATATGTACATGTATAAATATACTGACTGCCAGCAGGTGTGCTGAAGAAAAATAGGAGGGTTAGAAAATGTCTTGCAGATAAGGATTTCTTTTTAAATGTTAATTTTTAAGTCTTTTTCCCACCTGCCCCCAGTATGTCTGACTGTAAACTTCATCTTTAAACTTTTTTTTTTTATTATTATCACCGTCATAGCTAGAGCACATACAGGCAGAACATCAGTTTAGAGTGACCTTTCTGAAATCATAAGCAATTCTTTCTCTTTGTCATAGCAATAATAGAATGGATCAGATACTTCCTGAAGACATTATAATAGAGTTCAACTGTCTAAGCTGTACACTAATGAAAAATGTAAAATCTATCTATTCTCTACAGTGGTCTCTAGTAGAACAGAGACGCTGTCTTGCAGAGAGCTTTCCTAATGGTACATTGGGAACTGATATTTCTTGTACTGTATGGCAGATTTCAGCATGGGCAGGATATTTTTTTCTTTCCATTCTGTATGCCACTTCTGTAAAGACATGAATGCATTAATTAATAAGCTTTTATCTACCTTTACCCATTCTTTCCTAACTTCCCTTGCAATAGCAAACTACAGTGTGATACATAGACAGTGGAGAAATGTGATAAATGTGTAATTCCTTTGACTTTTTATACTAATCTAATCCTTCAGCAGGTGTAAATCAGTGAAGCTCCACTTCATTATATTTTTGCAGCCACAACCGTTGACTATCCATCACTTATCATTTAAGGAAATTATTGGTTTGGTTTTGTCTTTATGTGGAAAACATGTCAAACATTTTAAATATATTTTTTGGTATTAAAAAAAAAATTAGACTGAAACTTCTGCAAACAAGGCTTTTATGTCCAGTCCTACAACAAAGATAACCTTGATAGTAAAGCCTGTTTGATTTTCGAGTGTTCAAAACTAGGTTGGATGGAGTTTGGAGCAGCCTGATCTAATGGAAGGTGCTCCTGTCCATGGCAGTGGGAGTTGAAATGAGATGATCTATAGGATCCCTTCCAACACAAAGAATTATATGATTCTGTGATTTTCTTTTATCTCCTTAAGTAAAACAACAACAGTAACAAAAAAAAACAAACAAACAAACAAAAAAACCCCACAAGAAACCAAAACAACAACAAAAAAACCACACAGAGTCATTCACACATAACAGACATTTTCCCAAAGGCAAATGCCTTCATAAAAAGTATTAGTATACAACATTTTATCTTCATCCTGCAATTTTTTGGAGAATAAAGTTGTTCCTAAANAAAAAACCTAAAAGAACTAGCAAACACAGCATTTTCTCTATTTTTTTTTTTTTTTTAATTTTTAACAGACATGTCATATGCGTAATTTCATTCTTCTGCTTTTAATCTCTCAATTTGGTGGTCTAGGAAAGGAAAATAGTGAAAGATAATGGAACAAACTCTTTTAAATGACAATTTTATTCAGTAAAAATGAAAATGAGCTATTATATTGAGATTGAAAATATTAATTTTTGTATTGCAATCTTTCCAAATAGACAGATTTCAGAAGTTTTCCTTCTGTAATGTTCTCATTAGTTTGACTTTTCTTTGTGGTTTCAAACAAACACTTATAATGAAATACCAGTTTGTCCTGTACACTATTTTCAAGGCAGTTCTAATTTCTATTGGAGTTCTCTGGTGAACCTCCCAATAAGATTGCTAATTAGTGTCCATTTCTGTGTGATATTTCTTATCTATATCTTGATGTATTAACTTATAAAAAAAGGAGAAGACACCCTGTTCCCGATACACTTGTACATATCTCTCATTTCTGGAATATCAGTTACGTAATTCTTTTGTACAGAACTTCTCAAAATATATTTAACTATGAAACATACAATTTCAGACAGGAATTTTGAAATTGGATTCTCCACCTCTGCCATTAGTTTCATATGTTATTCTGGTTGTTTCAATTGGCTTCTTTTCTTTCTGATCTCCTCTTTTGATTCAGCCAGTGCATCAAAAAGTATCACATCAGCTACGATAATAATAATACCTGGACACTGTGGATTCCATCTGGATTTTCCCTGTTGCTTCCTCTGAAGGCTCGGCTCTGGCTGGGCAGCATTCCTGTAATTTTGACCAGATATTATGAGAAAAGAATATGACTGAGTTCTTGTTACTGACCCATGCGTGAGATAAAAGTGATCAGTCTGTTGCAATTGTTTCCATGGCTAGTCAGAAAAATAACCTATTTTTCTGCAAGTCAAAGAAGCTAAAATTAGGGTGGCTGAAAGACAACATTTTGTTCTGTGAAAAATGCAAACACATGCATGGTCCTAGTTTTATATAATCGTTGAGATATTTCAAATTTTACACTAAAATCCCGAAGTCCCTTCAATGGTTTAGTAAGGCTGTTTCAGTTTTACCAGGCATTAGACACACATTCAAAAAAACCCTACCAAATCTGGAAGAGGAATTTTGGTAACATTTTAACCAACAATGAATGTAAAGGTGAACGCCACACTTTGTTTTTTTTCAGAATAACAAGTATTCTAGACGTCAAAATAGTGAATTATGTCAATGTAGGCATTGGTTCACACTCTAAAACTAACCACATAAATCTGATTTCACCTACCCAGTGAATTGCTAGAGAAACTGGACTACTGATGGAGTGAGCAAAACTTGGTACTTGCTAATCAGTTTAATCACACAGAGAAAGTCAGTAATTCTCAATTATCTTGAGTCATAAAATCATAGAATATACTGAGTTGGAAGGGGGCCATCAGGATCATCAAGTTCACATCTTGGTCCTGCACATGACACTCCAGGAGTCTGAGATGAAAAAGCCTTTGGACAATGCTCTCAGGCACATGGTGAGATTCTGGGGTATCCTGCATAAGGACAGGAAATGGACTTGATGATCCTGATGGGTCCCTTCCAACTCATTCTAATTCTATTCTAGTCTAGTCTAGTCTAGTCTAGTCTCGTCTAGTCTAGTCTTCTAGTCTACTCTAGTCTAGTCTAGTCTATTTGCCTGAAAACATTTTCCAAATGCTTCTTGAACTCTGTCAGGTTTGGCGCTGTGACCACTGCCCTGGGGAGTTGTTCCAGTGCTCAGTCACCCTCTGGATTTTTTCCTGGTATCCAACCTAAGCCCTTCCCTGACACATCTTCAGGCCATTCTCTTGGGTTCTGTTGCTGGTCACCACAGAGAAGAGATCAGTGCCTGCCCCTCCTCTTCCCCTTGGGAAGATGTTGAAGACACCACAATGAGGTCTCTCCTCATCCTCTTCCAGACTGAATAAACCAAGTGACCTCAGCCGCTCCTTACATGGCTTCCCCTCCAGAACATTCACTATCATTGTGGCCCTCCTTTGGATGATCTCTAAGGGCTTAATGTCTTTTTTAATATTGTGGTGCTCAAAACTGCACACAATGTTCAAGGTGCTGCCTCAGTGCAGAGCAGAGTGGGACAATCCCCAGGCAATGCTGTGCCTGAGGCCTCCAGGACAGGGATATCCCTCCTGGCTGCCAGGGCACTGCTGACTCATGTTCAACTGATCATTGTCCAGGATTCCCAGATCCCTTTCCATGGCACTGCTCTCCAGCATTTCACGTAGTCACCATCATGGAAACGTGGTGGGATGACTCACAGGACTGGAGCACTGCACTGGATGGCTACAAGCTCTTCAGAAGAGATAGGAAAGGGAGAAGAGGTGGAGGGGTGGCCCTTTACATTAAGGAGGCTTTTGATGCCATGGACATTGAAATTAATGACGACAAAGTTGAATGCCTATGGGTAGGAATTAAGAAGAAGGCCAACAAGGTTGACATCCTGCTGGGAGTCTGTTATAGACTACCCAATCAGGATGAGGAAGTGGACAATTTATTTTATAAGCAGCTAGAGAATGTTTCAGGGTCACCAGCCCTTGTTCTTGTAGGTGACTTTAACCTAGCAGACATCTGCTGGGAACTTAATATAGCGAAAAAGAGGCAGTCCAGGAAGTTCTTGGAGTGTGTGGAGGAAAATTTTCTGTTGCAGCTGGTGTGTGAGCCTACTGGTGAGGGACTACACTAGACTTATTGTTTACAAATAGAGATGGGTTGGTGGGAGATGTAGTGGTCGCAGGACAATTGGGGCATAGTGACCATGAAATTATTGAATTCTCAATATTTGGTGAAAGGAGGGTGAACATCAATAAGACCTTTACACTGGACTTCAGGAGGGCTGACTCGTATTTATTTAGGAGACTTATTCAGGAGACTTATCCAGACAGTTCCTTGGGAAACAGCCGTTAAAAACAAAGGAGTACAGGAAAGGTGGGCGTACTTCAAAACAGAGGTCTTGAGGGCACAGGAATAGACTGTTCCTGTGCAACGAAAGATGAGTCGACAAGGCAAACATCCATCCTGGATGGACAATGAGGTTTTGAAGAAACTCAGGAATAAAAAGAGCATGTATCATCTTTGGAAGGAGGGCCAGGTCTCTCAGGTAGTATTTAAGGAGGTTGCTAGGGCATGTAGGAAAAAAAATGGGGAGGCCAAAGCTCAGTTTGAACTTAATTTGGCAACCCTTGTAAAAGACAATAAAAATGTTTTTACAAACACATTAATGACAAAAGAAAAAGTAAGACTGACCTTAGTTGCCTACTGGATGCAGAAGGG
>VZRZ01003046.1:0-18080 GCA_013398175.1 Climacteris rufus
GATATACTACAGGGGGTTATGGTCAGCAGGTCATCAAATGTTCCTGCCACTGCTCAGGGAGAGGAGTCCTTCCCCTGCTCCAGTGTCGGGGCCGTCCCACGGGAGGTAGTTCTTCATGAACTTCTCCAGCATGAGTCCATCCCACATTGAAGCAACAGTATTCCATGGACTGCTGCAATGTGAGTTCATCCCACAGGCAACAGTCCTCTCCAAAATGCTACAACGTGAGTAACTCTTCCATGGGTTGCAGTTCTTCAAGAACAGTCACAAGTCTTACTAGGAAACCTGCTCCAGCATGGGCTTCTCTCTCTACAGATCTGTGGATCCTGCCAGGACCCTGCTCCAGCACGGTCTCCCATGGGGTCACAGCCTCCTCTCAGGCACCCACCTACTCTGGCCTGGGTCTCCTCCATGGGCTGCAGGTGGATCTCTGCATCCTTATTGTCCTCCATGGGCTGCAGGGACACAGCTGCCTCACTATGGGCTGCACCAGGGCCTGCAGGAGAATCTCAGCTCTGGTGCCTGAAGCAGCTCCTGTCCTTCATTCTGCGTTGACCTTGGTGTCTGCAGGGCTATTCCTCTCACATGTTCTCACTGCTCATCTCTGGCTGCAATTATACCTGCTTAACAACTTTTTTTCCCCTTCTTCTTAAATCTGCTATCATAGACCATTTCATTGTCCCAGCCTTGGCCAGCGACATGTCCATCTTTGGAGCTACCAGAGACTGGCTCTGCCAGGAAGGAAGCTTCTGGCAGCTTCTCACAGAAGCCACCCCTGTAATTTGCCTGCTACCAAAACCTGCCCATACAAAGCCAACACATACAGCTAGTGCATAAGCAAATTAGATGCAAATCGTGCAGCTACTCTAGAACATGGTGGTATTTATTGGGTAGAAATGCATCAACAGGTGTGCTTAATGTCAATAATAGTTATCTGGAAAGACGTGCAGGACTAGCGAAGAGGTAGGCACAGAGCAGTGGTTAAGCAAGGGACATGAGGGTATTAGCTTAGAAATAATACTCTTAAATTGAAATCATTAGGCAAAGATTGGGAATTTAGAGTAAGGGGCGTGAGAACAGAGTTTTGACACTCAGCAGTGTCTGATACACTCCTCTGTCTTGGTTTTTCCTGGTGGATCTCTTGGATATTGGACTATGTAGGGTTCTGTGAGCTGTGAAACAGAATCCACAACAGAAACAGAGAAGATGGATAGAGCATAGGAAATTTCTTCTGAGTAGCTCTCCTAAAGATTAATTTTTTTTTTCTTTAAGCCAGTGTCCTGATTCCAACCAGGATAGGGTTAACTTTTTGCAGTAGCCAGGAGGCGGCATGGCTGAGACCTGGGGGGTTGTTCTGTATTACTTCATATCATTGCTGGAATCGGGGGAAGAGGTCCCTTCCAAAGAGAAGGGCTTCCTTCCGGTCGAGTAAGTAAGTGTGGTGCCAGTTCCGAGCCAGACAAGCAGTTAGATGACATTGGTTCCAAGCTGGAGAGAGCAGTCAAGTGGCACTGGTTCTGAGATGAAGGGAGCAGCAGGGTATTATTGATTGTCAGAGGTTACCACAATGAGCAGTAATGGGGTTTTTTTCTTCTACTCCCTGTCATTAGTGTTACTAATCTTACTGTTGTTTTCTTACTGCATTGACATTCCTAGTAAATTGTTCTTATCTCAACCCATGATCTTTACTTTTTGTGCCTCTAATTCTCCTCTCCAGCTCTCTACAGAGGTGAGGGGGAGCAAGTGAGTGGCACATGGTTGGGAGTGTCTCAGTGGGACAACTAAATTGAGGAGTACCACTCCTAAACCACAACAGCCAAAAACCCTGAATGCCATTGATATCAGATCTTCAGATTACTTGGAAAGGTTTAGTCATTTTACAAGAGCAAAGCAGGAACCTGACAATATACCCAAGTTGTTACATTCATATGGTATCCACACCATTTGGAAAGTCCAACTATGTCTTCCTACAAATATATCAATGCAAGGAAATTTGAAGCATATGTGCTGGCAAAATAAGCAGTTATCAAAGATGTTAGGAGCTCCTAGGCTTTCTACTCTAAGGTTTATATTGTGCATTCGTAGTAATAAAGTCATGACTTGTTTTCAACTCATTCTTGCTGAAACATGCCTTTCACAAATTGCTTTTCAAAGGCAGAACAATCCACAGTTTATTTTTAGAGATTTTTACTTTGTTTTGCTTTTTTTGGCAAAGGTGTTTTCACACCTGAAGAATGGGATGCCATCCAGAAGAACCTGGATAAGGTTGAAAAGTGGGTGCACAGAAATCTCATGATGTTTAGTAAGACCAAGCGCAAGATATCAAAGCAAGCCCTGATACCAGTACAGACTGAGAAATGTAGGGATCAAGAGCAGCCCTGCCAAGAAAGGCTTGGAAGTTCTGGTGGATGGGAGGCTGGACATGACCCAGCAATGTGCGCTGGCAGCCCAGAAAGCCAAACGTGTCCTGGGCTGCATCCAAAACAGTGTGGGCAGCAGGGTGATGGAGGGGGTTCTGCCCCTCTGCTCTGCTCTGGTGGGACTCCACCTGCAGTGCTGCATCTAGCTCCAGGGTCCCAGCATAGGAAGGACATATTCCTGTTGGAGCAGGTCCAGAGAAGGGCCAGAAAGTTATCAGAGGGATGGAACGCCTCTCTTATGAGGAAAGACTGAGAGAGTTTGTTCAGACTGGAAAAGAGAAGCCTTAGGGGTGACCTAATTGTGGCCTTCCAGTACCTGAAAGGAGCCTACAAGAAAGATGGAGAGAGAGTATGCACAAGGGCATGTAGTGATAGAACAAGGGGCAATTACTTCAAACTGCAGGAGGGTAAGTTTAGATTAGATATTAGGCAAAAAATTCTTTACTCTCTGATTGGTGAGGCATTGGAACTGGTTGCCCAGAGAAGTTGTGGCTACCCCCTTACTGGAAGTGTTCAAGGCCAAGTTGGATGGAGCTCTGAGCAACCTGGTCTAGTGAAAGGTGTCCCTGCACATGGCAGGAGGGTGGGAACAAGATGGTCTTTAACCTTCCAACCCGAACCATTCTATGATTCTATGATTTTTGTAATGCAGTTACATATAAATTGTGATAATTCCTTTTAAAAGAAGAAATCCGATCGTAATACAGTTTTACTCAGCCTTTTTGGTTTTGTTGCTTACTTCTATTAGTCTCATTATTTTTGTTCTCCTTTCCCACAGAGAACTTGTTCTGACATTGCTGTTTTATCAGTATGTTTCATCATCTTGTTAAAAGTAACGTGTATTAAAGAATATCACCTGTGTGTACCATCTTCTTAACCATTATTTAAAGTTACCTTCCTGACAATTAGTTTATCAAAAATAGTTACAAACTGAGCATGAAAATATGTTTTCTTTTTCTTCTTGCAGCCTGCAAATGATAACCTGCATACAGATGATGAGCATGAACTCAGAGGAGATAAAGAAAGCTATCTCTGTGCTGTGTGTCTGGATGTTTATTTCAATCCTTACATGTGCTATCCATGCAACCACATCTTTTGTGAACCTTGCTTAAGGATGCTTGCCAAAGACAATCCAACCAGCACTCCATGCCCACTGTGTCGCACTACAATTGCCAGAGTCTTTTTTCAAACAGGTATAAAACTGAAAGTTTTTACAACATAGAAAAATATTTGTAACTTTCCTTCCTGTATGCATGCAGAGCAAATTTTGGTCATGGTAATTCACTGTGAGATTTTCTTTCCATTTAACACCTCCTAGGACCATTCCATGCAAGCGCTCTTCAGTGTCAAGGAGCTCTTTAGGATGTGTACTTCTAAACTTTTTATTTCAGAAGTGAGATTCTGATATTTTGTATTTCTTTCATTTCTTCTTCAAAAATAATCACAAACTCTAAACATAATAAACATTTCTCAAACTATCCTATGCGAAAAGTATTTTTTGAATGCCTATCTTAACAGCACACAAAAAAAACCTGCTCTTTTCATTTATGACATTAAATTTGGACACTAGTGAAAACAAAGGCTGGCAGAGCCCTTGATTAATCTTCTTAAATTGTCCCATCCTGGCCTCTTATGCCCTCATGTCCAGTGTTCCTTACTTTTAACAGTAGGAAAACATGGTAGGTAAGGTATGTTTGGTGTCAGATTTGGTATAGAAATGCAAGAGTGTAAGTAGTCCTGCAGATAGAATATCTGGAACAGCATGAGCCAGTCTTTTATGTCCAGGGCTTGTATGCTAGATTCAAGTACCATTGATAGAATTGCACTATGGTATCTGGAGTTAGGTCATTTACAGCACTTAAAACTGTGCATAGACAGAGCACAAAGTAATAGAAATGACTCAGGAGTCATGCAGGAGTGCTTATTTCATTCTAGATGCTACAGAGATCTTGTAGCGATCTTCTTTAAACTGTTGTGAGTGCTGTGATGATGACAGGTTAGGGATGCAGACTAAAGTATGATTTCACATTGATCAGCAGAGTGGCCCACCTTCTGTTTCTGCACAGTCTTCCTCTGCTAAGGCATAATTTTATATGATTTGATGGCAGACCAGTTTGAGGAATTGACTGGGATAAATAAGAACTCATTTGTGTGTGAAGGAGGGATTTTTTCAGACAAACAAATTGCCCCAAGGTGATTCACTGAGCAGCTGGTGGTGGCCAGGGATAGAGACTGGCTATTCCTGCACTGACTGCACTGCAGCAGAGAAAATGGATGGAAAGCTGCAGCCTGAGCACTCTCAGCAGCCTGCCTGTCTGGCGTATAGAGATTTCAAGCTGTTCTCATTTCATTTCCTTAGTGTTTGATGCTCCCTTTGATTTGATGTACAGATGAAGTGTGTTTCACTGGTAGAGAGTTAGATTTTTCTAGGGGTATTTAAATTTTAAAAAAGCTATTTAGCAGATTTGCTGCAGAAAAGTACTACTGGGAGAGCACAAAGGGAGAATAAAGGTGCTTCCTAAAATGTGTTTGCAAAACTTTTCAACATATTTAAAGTCATCTAAGTGAAATATTGCCAGGATTATTTTTAGCCTTTAAGTACTTAATATACAATGTGTAAAAATGCCTGGTGGAAGGGAATTAAGAAGAAGGAGCCGTATTCTTCTGAGTGGTGCTCATTGCCAGGACAAGAGGCATTGGGCACAATTTGAATCACATGAAATCCCATCTGAACACAAGAAAACACTTTTCTTTCCTGTGAGGGTGGTCAAACAGGCTGGTCAGAGAGGCTTTGGAGCACTGATCAAAACCCAACTTAACATGGTTCTGGGTACCTGCTGCAGCTGACCCTGCTTGAGCAGGGTGGGTTGGACTAGTTGTTCTCAAGACATCCCATTCAACCTAAATCACTCTGTTAAAATATTAAATAGGTATGTAGTTTTTTTGAGGAAAAGGGTTTATGTGACTAAAGAGGAAATACAGTATCATAAATATGTAAATAAAGTCTACTATAAATAATCATAACAGTGTGTAAGATGTTTAGTGTTAACAACTTCAGATGAGAGAAATCAGCAGCAATTTTTATGTTACCATTCAGTATACAGCAATATATGCTTGACTTAGCAATATATTTAAAAATAGGTATACTAATTTTGCTTTGTTTTATTATATATATTAAGAAAATATTTTGAAATTTTCCATGCGTGACCTACTGAACAGCTTTTAAATTAACCAGGGAGTATTGATGATACTATCATATCCTTAGATAAATTAGAAAATCAGCACCTTAAGGTGGATGGTGCCAGAGCAATGTAAAGGAGAGTAATTTTTTTTTCACTCAGAAGACCTATTAAGCCTTTTAAAAGTTATGGTAAAATCACTGCTGCTATAGGTTTGTGCAGACAGCAAAGCAAAGTTGCTATTACTCTTTATATATTTCTCTAATGCTGCAGGTGGAATGTCTTATTTCCCTCACTAATTTATTTTGGGTGCTTTCTGAAGCTTTCAATTTGTATTTCTGCATTTCATTTTACAAGGATATGCCAAAAAGAAAAAAAATAAAGCATATATTCAGAAGTTCACTTTTTAGCTTGCACAGTTTTGCGGACTGAACATTCCTGCAACAGAAGGATCCATGTCACATGTCAAAAAAAGATGGAGGCTAACGGGTCAATTATCCATCAATTATGGAGAAAAGCATTGTTTAACTGAGACCTACAAAGCCAGACTTGACAAAAAGGATGCTTTCTCTGGTCTGTTGCCTTGATCAACTGAGCCTTTTTTACAGATTCCCTTAAGCATGAGTTCCAGTCCAGAAGGGTTGCTCTGATGATGTTCACCATGCATTCACATCCATTTCTTAAAGGCTTTCTTAGGAGCTTTTCTCCCATCAGGATAAACTCACATCTGATCAGTTGATAGGGTGCCCAGGATACACCTAAGACAACAGCTTTTGAGCTGATTGCATCAAGTAACTGTCTCTTTTAAATACCTCTCTTATGCATAGGCAAGGAGTGATCTTCTACATTTCAATTCACATAAAGTTTCATTTATGTTGTTTTTGAGAAGGGCTGGATCTGGCACTCATGTACAATAGATCCACCACTCTGGAGATTGAGGGTAGTGGTTGTACAGGGGAGGTCCAAGCACATGGCAAGGAAAGGGTTATATCTGTACAGACAGGTGACCTGGCCAGTCTGAGGGGATCTTTCACTGAAAGCCTAACCTAGCAGCCTTCTAGAAGCCAGAACCACTGCCTCTTCTGAAACACAGGAATGAGGTGCCTCACCAGAGATTTCAGTGTTTAAATTTGGACAATAAAATTGAAAGAACTGTATTGATTTTTACGGTCTGTAGCAGGAAATTAAAATGTTCTCTGTCTGTGCTGTGAGAGACAAGCAGAGTCTCATCAGAAGCCTGAATCTGAATAGTATTTAATTCAAATATGTTCAGTAACATATTAAGGTCTTTCACAAAAATTTAAAAAACACTTAGTGAAAAATACACAGTTTGTTCATTTTACATTTAGGAGAGAAAATGACCTTTTTTCCTTCAGTAGCAGCAGTTCAGATGTGCAGAAGCTCTATTCTGACATAATGAGATAGGGGATTTGAAGATTTACATGCTCTTCATGTATTGTGTAGGCCCATTCCACCTGCATTGGGACATGGTGAAATAAAGGATAATTTTTAGAATAAGACCAGCATGGTGCTTTTACTTCAAATCTGCAAATGTCTTCCTCTTACATAGAAAAAGTTACTGGAACCAAAGGGTATTTGGAATTTTTTCTCCTTTTTGGAGCCTGCTCACAAAAAGCTGAGCTTTCTTAAATTCACTAAATTTTATCCTTTCATAAAATATTTGCTATTAGAAAACTATATACCATTATATTGGATGGATCACATAAAGCAATAATACACAAAACTTCATAATTCTCAAAAAAACTGTAACTGTCTTTTCTTTCTTTGATGGTGCAGAAAGAAGTGTGGTAGCAGCTATTATTAGTATTCAGAGTCATGTTGGTTTGGAGAGACAAATTGGGTGGGGGTTTGATGGGCAGGGGGTTGAAGATTTTCCTGTTAACTACTAGCTTAGCAACCCTGTTTGCTATCAGCAGATCAATTATATAGTAGGAAAACGTTGTTATTTTTAAATTGTTTTCCATTGTATTGCTATAGATAGATTAGTTTGGCAGTTTTGAGTTGCAATCCATGTAGGTATTTCCCCACATTGTACCCCAAGAAGAAGTTGATTCCTTGAGATTGGTAAATAATGCCAACTCTTGCAATGTCATGAATCAATCTACAGATATTTTCTTAGTTCCTGTTAATCCAGAGTATTTTTTTAAATCACAAAAAAAAAAAAAATTCAGACTCTTCCCCTTTCTTTGTATTACTTTGCATTATGGATATAATTTTTATTCATAAAGGTCATCATAGTTTTGTAAGTTAAATATTCTGATTTCTTAAATACAGCATTTTACCAGATGTTGACATCATCTTTTCTATTTTTTTTTTCAGAGGAACAAAATCGAAACAGAATGTTTAAGACTAACTCTTGCTATATATGGAAATGCTTGGGTTAATGTGATCTAAAAAAAAATTAAGAGATGTTCTAATCAGAAAAAGGATTACACAGTACATATGGCATTTTTATTTTGTATAAATTTATGCAAATTATTGCTTTATATAGAGCATTGATGTATACATTCTTTCCCCTTAATTATTGTAGAACTGAATAACTCTACCAGATCTTTTTTCCCTATGGAATATTTGAAGCTAAAAGAAAATTTTCAAGAATCAAATTTTGCAAAATGGCCTCTACCAAGCTATAAGAAAGCACTCAGAGTTTTTGAAGGTAAGTTTTTAATTTTTTGCCTAAATATCATTTAATCTCAAGTGTAGTATTTGAAAATAAGTCTCTGATTAATACATGCCCTGGGAAAACAGACGGATGATTCTTAAAGTAGGGTTGATTTTAATTCTACTGAGTGACTTCATACACAGTGCTCTGAATCTAAAGATAAATGGCAAATTGTAAAAAGACCATTTGTGTATGTAACTTCTTATTTATTTTTAAATCTTTAATTTTGTGCACGTTATGAGGATAATTATATGCAGCTTCCTCTTTAGAAAAATTGCTGTCTGCATAGTGGAATAAAGAAAATTACTCTAGGAAAAAAGGTACTAGTTTTGAGTGTGGTCAATAAAGACCTCTCAAAAATAAATTGGAATCAGTTCCTTACGAAAGAAGTCATATCAAAAGTTTGGAATAATATATATTATTCCGTATCGGTTGTTTAATACATGCGAAATCAAGTAAAGGGTATGGGTTTTTTAGTTTCATTTTCTCCTTATTGTATGAAAAAGTTTAGTCCTCTTCTTGCTACTTTAACACTTAAACATTTTTGTGATTAACTAGTTGGTAACTGAAAAGTATTTAAGTTAGTTCACTTAAATGCAGGACTCACTGTTTACCCACATTTCCCTGTTTTGAGTCTAATGGCCTTTCTTCATGAGGCCTAATGTACATTTAGTTATGTAGTTACTTGTATATACTTTTTGTAGTGCCGAGTCTTGCTAGCAGATGTATGTTTCCTTTTTTTAACAACAGTATAGACTACTTCTGAAAATATGTGGAAAAAATAAAACAGGACTTGCATTTTATAATCTTTTTATGGATCTACTCAGGCTTTTGTAAAGGGGAAACTTGGTAAATTCTGATACTCCACTTAAAAAACTGTGTTATATAAGGTCACAATTTGATACTGAAAATAACAAGAAATGCTTCTAGCTATGAAAAATATCAGACCTGAGAAGTATGAGGACTGGTAGGTTATCTATGACATTGCTCAGAGAGGAAGGTCTTGGCAGGACAAACTAAGATGAGTATTTATTTTCTCTAGCAGGAGTTAATGTAGTATGGGTGTTGGTGCTGGGCTTACTTGTAATACGTTTTATGTATAGAACATAGTTCCTTTATGTTCTGTAGTGTTGTATGAATTATGCCTTTGATAAATATGAAAAGCTACAATGCTGAGCATTGTACAGAGCATAAATAATTAGAAATAAAACAAAAGTCTAGAGAGGTCATACAGTTTCAGTATTGTGCTACCTGAACATCAGGCATGTTGTTCAACAAAGGTAATTTTAAATGCTGAAATTATGTGTCTCCAAAGGGTAGCCTAAGAGTCCCACACTAAATGACAACATGGTTATATCTAGTTAATAGGACACCCAAACCACAAAGCTGTCTGAAACTTTGTCTTTGCATTCCTAAATAAAAGTATCACTGCCATGTTACTCTCTTCTGACTTTTTATTTGAATAGAAGCTGCTGCAAGTTTGTGTCCATTCAAAATGCAAAGATATAATGTTTTCTTCCTGTACTGCTTATTTGGGCTTGTATCTAAATTTTTCTTGGCAACACGAAGTTCCGTATTTGGTTTTTTTAACTTTGCTTGCCTTCTCTGCCTCAGGAGGCTCCTAGGAACTTTACAGGCATAAAAGACTGAGAATAATGGCAGCAAAAGTCTTCTGTCATGATATTAGATTCCATCACAAAGGTAAACCCTAACACCAGTGAGAGCTGAAAGGACAAAGAGGGTACTTAGATTATTTTTTTTAATTAAGAAGGTAACAGCCTAATATGATGTTAGAATTGCAGAAATCAAAACATAGAGAATAGGGAAAAAAAAAGTGGATACATTGGTAGAGTGACTGGAGTGAAAAAATATATGGTTACAGTGCTTAGAAAGCAATGAAACTTGCAGGTTTGAATGTAAAAATAACTACCTCTATATAACGGTGCATTGTCGAATAGTGCAATACAATACTGCACTGTCAAAGAAGAAATTCTGTAGCCAAGTTAGAATATGCTCTTTTGCCTTCATGTCCAGCAGCTTCAGTTTTCACTGAGAATCTAACAGCTCTTTTCAATTTTTGTATGATTCCAATTTTTCTCATGACAAAACTGCTTCCACAATATCATGTTAATACTCCAAATATAAGAATAGCAAACTTTGAACAGTAAATCACTCATTAGAGTTGCTAGATAAAATCAGACCTCAGAATTAGATTGGGATATGAGGAAAGATGGCTGTTGAGAAGTCTAGATTATAGACAAGATTTATCAGTTAAACTAATTTAGACTTTCATTGAAGGACTGCTAGATAAAATCAACACCTTTTCTTTATCCCTACTTCATTCCCTGAACTGATTTACTTAGCCAAATATACTTGGTAATCTACACGTGAGTCTTCTTTCATATGTGGCTTTTCATGAGGAATGTAAAATTATCTTTTGGCTAATAACACAACCAACAATAGATTTTGAGTTCTTATACAAAAAGGAAGAAATCTCAACATTAGAGCACTTTTGGGCTTTCAAGCTGATAAAAATTGCTCCAGAGTAGTTTGCCTTTATACTGCACTGTATTTTTTTTCCAATTAAAGTCATCAACAGAATTCCTATTTGTTAATAAACATTGCTTATGGTATTGCTCTCTCTACAGTATGCTCTTTTTGGTCAAGGATAAGTTAACAATAAAATGGAAATTCTGCTCAGGAATTAAAGCAATTCTTCTTTTACCATTCAGATTTTCAATATATCTGAAAATTAACAAGCTAATTTTAGATATTCCTCTAAAATATCTTCTGTTTCATATGAGACAAACAAAGATATTATATTAGATATTCTTTGAGTACTGTCAACTTTTTTAAAATGTCATTGCATAATAGAAATAACATCTCAGTTAATGGTTTCCTTAAATAGATTTTAAAATAGATAAATAGTGTAGTTTGAACAGGAGGCCTAAATAGAAAATACACTCAACTGGATCCTGTTATCATATATGCATCATTTAATAACACAAGTGTGGCCTTTATGTGCCATTACAGTGGAATTGTAATAAGCACTGTACATTCAGAGAAAGTTCACCAACTAATGGTAAGTCTCCAAAAGTAATTTAATACAGAAATGTGGGCTAAAAGAAGTTAATAAGATATTTTTTGCAAATATGATACTTAATTTGACAGTAACTTTGGTGTAATCAAGTGCAGAGATTAAAAATGACTGAGACAGTTGGTGCACTGGACCTAAAAGGTTATTTCAAAAGCCTTTGCATAAATCTGAGATAGAAATACACCAAAGAGATACAGAATACAGTAGTCAGGATAGTGATGGAAGCATTGTAGACAGATGCTGGCTGCCTGCATATAGAGTAAGGTTGTAGATATGGCTAAAGAAAGGTAGACGTAGGTGTTCAGAATGGGAGAAGGAGATTGTGAAACCTCTGAGTTACAGCCCTTGATGACTATTTGAAGTTATAATTATTCCTAGGCTAATAGGAATTTCCCTCCAACTGTTACTGTTGCTAATGTTTTTATTTAAAATATGGTGATTATATTGAAAGTCTATTTAAAAATAGAATAATTATTTCTATCTTTTCAAATGTTAAATCTAGAAAACACTCCCCCAGTGTTGCACATTATGAAATCTGTGCAGATTCTTTCCTGATCTCATCTGTTTAGGTACTTAATAAAAAGATTGACTTCTGCGTCAGTCAAGGATTGCACCATACAGTGTTTTCCAAGCCTGCTATTAGCAGCGGAAATTCCCACCACTCAGTAGGTCACATCTGCCATGTCCTTTTATGTAATCATTCCATAGAGAAAATGGTGCATGATTTCCTACATATTAAAAAAAATTAAATTCAGAGAATAATATCTGTTGATACATTTTTTTTATATCTCTGTCTTTAAAATTGGGTACAACACTAAAATCTACTTTCTTGATTCAAGATTCTAGTTATCATTATTTCAGTTTGATAGGTGACTAAGGCAGGATGAGAAAATTTACAGGTTATATGTTCATACTTCTTTGTTTGGAAAGAATCCAAAAAAGGGATACGGGTTTTCAAACCCAGATACTGTGATCTACTGAGAAGACAAACAAGACAAATATTACTGAAAATAGAAGGTGCAGCATGTAATTTTAGCTAGAAAGAATGATGCTGGCATATAAGAAGGGTCTCAGAATAATATTTATACTGGGCTGTTTTTCCCAAATTCTACTATTCCATCCTTCCTTACTGTACTTTTTTTCTTTCGATTTATTTTCTTATTTCCTCATTTCTTTGTTTTAAGGTGTTTGTTTCTTTGTCGTATTAGTCAAGGCTGCAGCTGTGGGACTGTGAAATGCTTATTCACCAGAGCACTTTCCTTTTTCAGCCTGGGCCAGTCAGATCACAGAATCCCAGTTAGGGTTGGAAGGGACCTCTGGAGATCATCTGATCCCCCCCAAGGCAAGATCACCCAGACCCGGTTACACAGGAACACGTGCAGCTGGGATTTGATTGTCTCCAGAGAGGGAGACTCCACAATCTCCCTGGGCAGCCTGTTCCAGTGCTCTGCCACCCTCAGTGTAAAGAAGTTCTTCCTCATGTTGAGGTGGAACTTACTGTGGTTTAGTTTATGGCCATTGCTCCTTTTTTCAGTCTCTGGGCACCACTGAAAAGAGTCTGGCACCATCCTCTTGGCACCTCCTTTGGGATATTTATATACAACAACAAAGTGCCCCCTCAGTCTTCTCTTCTGTAGACTAAACAGGCCCAGCTCTCTCAGCCTCTTCTTGTAAGATTCTTCAGTATACCTTGTGAAATCACAAAAATTTAATTTGCACACATCTATTTCTCACAAGATGCATTTGCAATCTGCTCTTCACAGTAAGTGAATGTTCTCCCTGAAGAAGATGCACTTTACTGGAAAGTGTTGTCTTGCAGCATCTGTTATGCTTATAGTAGACTAATGAAGAAAATACAGAATCCAAGGCCTGCTGGTTGACTGTGTCTTTGATCAGACACACTGATGGCAGTTTTGTCATTTTGCTGATTTGTCAGCACTTAGACCCTAACTCTTGCACCCATTTTCCTTGCCCACAAGTCCTTTCAGCTCTAACTGTTAAGAAATGCAAGGCTAATTTCTTGATTCCAAGGTCCCCCTTGGGCTCCATGGAGCAGCTGTGCTTTAATTAGCCTTTATGCCTTTCCTTCTGCACCTCACCAAATAGAAGTCAATCTAAAAGGAAAAGAAAATAAAATGGAAGGGGAACTTTAAGATTAAAATGTCAGTGCCATGGAGATGTCTTAAGCTTCGGCTTCAGGATTGCCACTTTCTGTCCCTGCTATTTTGCCAATAGGGCTAGTATGAAACACCGTGTAAGTATCAATAGCCTTGTTTATTTATTAATATTTCATATGTTTATGTTTTGCAAAGGCTGTTTTTTAGAGACTTCTTCAGAGCCACCCTCTCATTAAAAAGGATGTTCTGTAACCTTTTTCCAGCCCTGAAGACTGCCTCCAGCACAAGCTTGTGTAGGAGAGTAATTTATTGCTCAGAAATTATGGTTGCTCATTTGACTCTATTGGTTCATCAATGCACTGAAGGAAATCAAATTTAGCTAATCGGTATGTGTCATCAGAATTGCTTGTTTCCATTTAACTGTGGTATTATGAGATTGGTGAACCAGGGACATTGATAGCTGCAATTATGCAACACTGAGGATTGTGATAGAATGGCCATGGCAAAAAAGCATACTGTAGCCTTTCCCCACACATTTATTGACATGGCCCTCAGTGGATGTTAGATAGGCATCTTTAGTTCTGCTGAAGTAACCGAGTGTTCATACTGGTCAGTAAGACAAACTAAGAACATCTTGGACCTCTTACACAGCCATCGTCCCACAGCTGTACCAGAGAGACCCAAATTAAATTGTAGGGGAGTTAGAGGTATCATGTTTTTGACTGTGCAGCTTACAAATTCCTAAAATCTTTTAAGAAGCTTCTTTTCTGAATATGCTTGAGAAAAATAGCTGTGTTCAGGATAAGAGGGAAAGTCCTTTGAAGCATTAATATCTAGTTAAAAGATACCAAACAGAGAGCAGAAATTAAAGAATCGTTTTTCTCACTGGAGGGATATTATATGGGTCCTATATGAGTCTATATTACAGTTTGTATTATCCAACATATTTTTTACAATATGTGGGCATAATAACGTTTGCTTACAGTACTGAAATATTTGGGATATTAAAAAGTAAAATCCAGTGCAAGCAGTGGCAGGAGACTGTCTTCCTACCTAGTGTTCTTCAGCAATTTACATTGTTTTCCTTTCACGGCCAAAACAAGTTAGTTAACAGGAAGGGTGCAGAGAAGATAAAAGAGAAAGTCAGACCTGGAGTGTGGCGACCAGGAGCAGGCAAATAGGAGTGTGGCACGTCTTTGAGGGCGTGGTACAGCTGTTTGTGCAGCAGTCCACGCAGGCAGGGCTGCAGTCATCCTCCCGCTAGTGGGGTTTTATTTGTGTTAAGGTTTGGATGATTGTCTGGTTTTGGGTTTCTTAGAAATGATTTCTAAATTATTAAATGCTACAGCTAGTAAAAATATACTAACCCAAATAGAACCTCCCATAAAGGATGCGGCTGCCCAGACATCTTCCTGTAAGGAGTGTTTGAGCCTGTTAGCAGTACCTGGGTTCAGTGCACAAGACGCCTGTGTGCGGTGTGAACAGGTGAATGATCTCCTCTGTCTGATGCTTAAGGAGCTTAAGGAGGAAGTCAAAGGACTAAGGAGTCTTAGGGGAAGTGAAAGGGAAATGGACCGGCAGAGCTTCAACCTTTCATCCCTTGGAGAAACCCACCAGGAGTCAGAGGATTCCCATGCCTCCTACTATCAGGCAGAACGAGGAGGGTCCCTCCTCAGGGAGTTGATAAAAATTCTTTCCAACCCCCATCACCTACCCAGGTGCCACTTCAGAACAGGTACGAGGCCCTGGATCCAGAGACTCAGGCAGATGACATTGAAGAAAACAGACTGCCCAGAGAGCCCCCTCATTACACTTTGACTATTAGATGGGTCACCACTTCTAGCATTATAAAGAGAAGCAGCGTGGTTGTAGTAGATGACTCCCTTCTGAGGGGAACAGAAGGCCTGATATGTCGACCAGATCCATCTCACAGGGAGGTCTGCTGCCTCCCTGGGGCCCAGGTACAGGATATTACCCAGAGACTCCCTGGGCTGAATCAGCCCTCTGATTATTATCCACTGCTGATACTCCAGGTTGGCAGTGATAAGACTGAAAAGAAGACCACTAGGGCACTTAAAAGGGACTTCAGGGCTTTAGGTCGAGTGGTTGATGGGGCTGGAGCACAGGTGGTATTCTGCTCAGTCCCTTTAGTGACAGGGATATATGACAATAGGAACAGGAGAACCCACATTATTAACAAGTGGCTTGAGGTGCTAGTACCATCAGCAGAAATTTGGGTTCTTTGATCATGTGGCAAATTTTACAGCACCTGACCTGCTAGAGCCAGATGGGCTTCATCTGTCTAGTAAAGACAAAAGGAGTTTAGCCCATGAATTGGCAGGACTGATTGGGAGGGCAATAAACTAGGTTTGAAGGAGGAAGGGGATGCAACTAGGTTTCCCAGAGACAAGCCCAAGGGTGGCAAGCCAAAATCAGGGGTGAAATCAGCAGCCCAGCTGAAGTGCATTTACACTAATGCATGCAGCATGGGTAACAAACAGGAGGAGCTGGAAGCCATGGTGCAGCAAGAAAGCTGTGACATAATCACCATCATGGAAAAGTGGTGGGATGACTCACATGACTGGAGTGCTGCAATGATGGCTACAAGCTCATCAGAAGAGACAGGAGAGGGAGAAGAGGTGGAGGGGTGGCCCTTTGTATTAGGGAAGCTTTTGATGCTATGGAAATTGAAGTTAATGATTATGAAGGCCAGTGCTTGTGGATAAGAATCAAGAGGAAGGTCAACAAAGCTGCCATCCTGGTGGGAGCCTATTATAGACCACCTAACCAGGATGATGAGGTGGATGACTTATTGTACAAGCAGCTGGAAGGTGTTTCAAGATCACCAGCCTCATAGGTGACTTTAACCTGCCTGATATCTGCTGGGAACCCAACACAGAAGTTGTAAAGAAGCAGTCTAGGAGCTTCTTAGAGCTTTTTGTCACAACTGGTGAGCGAGCCTACCAGGGATGGGGCTCTGCTGGACCTGCTGTTTACAAACAGAGAAGGGCTGGTGGGAGATGTGGTGGTTGGAGGCTGGCTGGGGAATAGTGATCACGAGATTACAGAGTTTTCAATATTTGGCAAAACAAGGAGGGGCATCAATAAAACTTCCACATTGGGCTTCTGGAGGGCAAACTTTGGCTTATTCAAGAGACTTATTCAGAGAGTTTATTGGGAAGTAGCCCTTAAAAACAAAGGAGTCCAGGAAGGATGGGCATGCCTCAAAACAAAAATATTGATGGCACAGGAATAAATAGTCCCTATGAGCCAAAAGATGAGCCAACAAGGAAAACAACTGGCCTGGATGGGCACTGAGCTTCTAAAGGAACTAAAGAAAAAAAAAAGAAAAGGGTGTATCATCTTTGGAAGGAGGGTCAGGTATCTCAAGAATTGTTTAAGGGAGTTACTAGGTCATGTAGGAAAAAAGGTAGAGAGTCAAAAGCCCAGTTAGAATTCAAACTGGCCACTTCGGTGAAAGACAATAAAAAACATTTTTATAAATAGGTCAATGGCAAAAGGAAGGTCAAGGACAACTTCCACTCTCCATTGGATGCAGGAGGGAATTTAGTGACCAAAGATGAGGGTAAGGCAAAGGTATTTAGTGCTTTCTTCACCTCCGTTTTCAACAGGATGACAGATTGTCAAGTGGACAACTGTCCTCCTGGGCTGGTAGATGGGGTCAGGGAGCAGAACAGCCCCCCTGTTATCCAAGTGGAAGTAGTCAGAGACCTGCTGAGCCACTTAGATATTCACAAATCTATGGGACTTGATGGGATCCACCCTAGGGTGATGAAGGAGCTGGCAGATCAGCTTGCAAAGCTCCATAATTTACCATCAGTCCTGTCTCACCAGGGAGTTCCCAGATGACTGGAGGCCAGCCAGTATGACTTCCATCCACAAGAAAGCCTGGAAGGGTGGTCTGGGTGACAACAGGCCTGTCAGCCTGATCTCAGTACCCAGCAAGATCATCTTGAGTGCCATCACAAGGCACTTCCAGGATGGCCAGGGATCAGACCCAGCCAGCATGGGTTTACGAGGGGCAGGTCGTGCTTGACCAACCTGATCTCCTTTTATGACCAGGTGACCTGGTGGATGCAGGGAAGACTGTGGATGTTGTCTATTTGGACTTCAGCGAGTCCTTTGACACTGTATCCCACAGTGTACTCCTGGAGAAGCTGGCAGTCCACAGCTTGGACAGGTTCAGTCTTTGTTGGGTTAAGAACTGGCTGATTGGCTGGGCCCAGAGAGTGGTGGTGAACAGTGCTGCATTCAGGTGGCAGCCAGTCACCAGTGGTGTCCCCCAGGGATCAGTGTTGGGGCCAGTCTTGTTTAATGTTTTTATTGATGATTTGGACAAGGGGATCGAGTCCACTATCAGTAAGTTTGCAGACGACACCAAGCTGGGGGCAAGTGTTGATCTGTTAGAAGATAGGAGGGCTCTGCAAAGGGACCTGGACAGGCTGGACAGAGGGGCCAAGTACAACAATATGAAGTTTATGAGTCCGAGTGCCGAGTTCTGCACTTTGGATGTAACAACTCCTTCCAGCACTACAGGCTGGGGTCAGAGTGGTTGGCCAGCAT
>VZRZ01003046.1:18217-60760 GCA_013398175.1 Climacteris rufus
GTGGCCAGTAGGACCAGGGATGTCATTCTTCCCCTATACTCAGCACTGATGAGGCCACACCTTGAGTGCTGTGTCCAGTTCTGGGCCCCTCAGTTTAGGAAGGACATTGAGACACTTAAACCCGTCCAAAGGAGGGCTGGTGAGGGGCTTGGAACACAAGCCCTATGAGGATCAGCTGAGGGAGCTGGGGTTGTTTAGCCTGGAAAAAGAAGACTTAGGGGAGACCTTATCACTCTCTACAACTACCTGAAAGGAGGTTGTAGTCAGGTGTGGGCTTGTCTCTTCTCGCAGGCAATGACTGATGGAACGAGAGGACACAGTCTTATGCTGCACCAGGGGAAGTTTAGGTTAGACATCAGGAAAGAATGCTTTACTGAGAAAGTGATTGGGCACTGCAATCACTCTGCCCAGGGAAATAGTGGAGTCGCCGTCCCTTGACATATTTTAAAAAAGATTAGACATGGCACTCAGTGCCATGGTTTAATTGATGAAGAGGTGTTAGGCTATGGGTTGGACTTGGTGATCTCAAAGGTCTCTTCCAACCTAATTTATTCTGTGATTCTGTGATTCTGTGAAATTATCAACTGATGAGGGATATGTAAATGGACTAGAATGCTTCACACAAAGAAAGAGATTACTAAAAGAGGGAGGATGATTGCGGTAATTAAGATCAAGAAAGACAGAAATGTATGGGCTGCTTTTATTCACTGTCTCATAATAAAAGAACTGGAAGTCTGCAAAAGAACTAAAAGACATTAAATAAAATTATCATTACCCCAAAGCATGAGTTCAAATTATGACAGATTCCTGTTCCTGTTATACTCAGATACCACAATTGTCTGGAAAGATCCTGGAACTTCAAGTCCCTGAGACTGAGAGTGTAAAGTATTGCAGCATGCTTGCCCTGTTCTTACTTTTTCAATGCCACTCACCAATTCCTCATAGTTTGACTTGTCAGAGAAAGAATGGTAGGGTAGGAAGACCTTTAGCCTACTCAGTACGCCTGTTTTATGAGATGTTCTATGGTTTGATGACAATGGTATCTTCCATTACAATTTTAATAAAGCCATCATAAAAGGATTTTATTTTATTTAGTTATCAAATAAGATCACATCAATATTTTCTATTTCCTCTTTAAAGACAATTGAGAGCAATACAAAATCTTAGCTTAGTCACTCTAGGTAAACTTGGAAGTACTAGCTTTTTGAAGTGGTAATCTTTCATCACAGAATTTGTTCAGAGCATAAAATATCTCCTGGTTTTAATTTATTGTTTTGTGTAATATTCTGCCACAATTAGTTGAGGTTATGGTTGGTGTCTATGAACATGTGGAAGCAAAGATCACAGAATCACAGAATCAACCAAGTTGGAAAAGACCTTTGAGGTCATCAAATCCAACCTATTACCTAACACCACCTTGTCAATCAAACCATGGCACTGAGTGCCACATCCAGTCTTCTTTTAAACAACTCCAGGGACAGTGACTCACCCACCTCCCTGGGCCGCCCATTTCAATGTCCCACCACTTTCTGTAAAGAATTTTTTTCTGATGTCCAGCCTAAACTTCCCCTGGTGCGGCTGAAGACTGTGTCCTCTTGTCCTGTCGCTGGTTGCCTGGGAGAAGAGACCAACCCCCATCTGGCTACACCTTCCTTTCTCTCAGCTATAGAGGGTGATAAGGTCCCCCCTGAACCTCCTTTGCTCCAGGCTAAACACCTCTAACTCCCTCAGCCACTCTTCATAGGGCTTGTGTTCTAGACCTCTCACCAGCGTTGTTGCCCTTTTCTGGATGCTTCTTTATTCATCACTGGCAGGAATTAGCAAGTGTTTTTTATGTGTTATAGTGGAAGCAGGGAATGATCCTTGCCAGATATGCCAAGTAGAATGGCAAAAAATTGGTTATATTCATAATTAGCTGTTGGCTATTACATTTAGTAAAGTTTATGTCAGACGTTCTTCCCCAGCACCACCTCCTGCACTGAAATGCACTGCCTAGGAGAGCCATTTGTACTGATGTAGCCCCTAAAGAGTATCTACTCTGCTGTTGGACACACATCTCAGCTCAAAAGTTAAGTTTGACTGGTAGTAAGTCCTTTGATTTGATGCCTCACATAACCCCTGCTTACTATAAAAATAACAAATTATTTTTAATTGATAATAGATTGTAGATATATTGATTGGCTTCATCACTATCAATGAGTTGAAAGACAAGAAAGCAGGACAACAATATACAGTGTTTTTGCTACCTAAGATGCCTGTGATTTCTGCTTCATACGTCTGTACCAGTGACAGATTGCTCTGTGCCATTCCAAATTTGGACATAAACACAAGTTCACTTTGATCCTGGACCATTTATTGGGCAGAAACCTGAAAAGATTTCTGGAGGAATATGGTGCTCCCATGGCATAATTGTAAAAAGTTAGGCAACACTGTTTTAGGCAATGCAGAGTTATGGAGATCCCTAAAAGTGAAAACAAAAGCTGAAATTTTAGTTTGATAAAGGACAAAGGAGCAATCCTGAAAGCACTCAAGGTGATGTGTGAGGAAAATAAACAAGAAGAGGTGATCATATTTTTTATTAGTTCAGAGCCAGATTAAGCATATCTTCTCAAAGAAGATAGAGATGAGCAACCAGCAGAGTAAATTCAGGAGCTTTGGAGAATATCCTAGCTGAGTAGATAAAGCTGAATGTTTGAAATGGCATCAGAAAAAATCAGAGATAACCATTACACATCTAATCAAGGATTAAAGGAAGGATTTTTTAACACTTCATAAACTTTTTTTTCAATTTCAGATAGCTTCTTTCTTGTTAACTTTTAAAATAATTCTGCTTTGTGAAAATGTATTTTTAATTTTCTGTTGAACATCTATGAAGGTTTTTTAGACAGCTTTTTCTGTAAAACCTTGGCTAACTTCCTAAAAACTGGTTAAGTACCGTCAGCATCAGAAAGCTCTCAGTTTAGAAAAACTGTGCCAGCTGTCTAAAGATACAGTCTTGTACTTTGTATTTTTCATTCTCTGGAGGAATATTTCTTTTGTTTGCTCAGATGGGAAATAGGAATTTTGGGCATTGACATTAGCTAAAGCTGAACATGTCTTTGTTTAAAGACAGTGGCATTGCTCCAAGATACGTCATTCACTGGTTTCTCTGGAGAAATTAAGGGAGGCATGTTGCCAGATTTGCAAATAAGCTATGTTTTGTGTTAATATACACAGCCTTGTCTTACAGAGGGGTGTGGTGAGGCATGTCTGTTATGTATATTTCTTCTGACCTCTGCTGTCACACTCTCCTTGTCTTAGAGAAGTAGGGCAAATTCATGAATTTATTTTATATAAAGTATTTGCATTACTATTATTTTATGGTCTTTCACTAAAATTGGCTTAAAACATTAAAGCCTTAAGCACTGAAAAGGTTGTAACAAACAACTTTTATAACAAAGGTTATAACAAAGTCTGCAAAATTTTTGTTAAATCATCATTAGTATTAAATTAATACTATTTTTTGACAAAATACAGCAATCATGCAGGTCACACGAATCTATAGAGAATTAAGCAGCATGACAAGTAGCATTCACAGTAAAGATGAGAATTGATAAGAGATTTTTTAATGCTATTTTATATTTATTAATGTCGAGCTATTATATTAAATCTATCTATCCATATCAATAGCTTTTGCCTCTCTAGATAGTGTATGGTAGCAGTCTGTACTAATGGAACCTAAAGGGATGTAAGTAATCAAGGAAGAGTTCTAGGGAAGAATGAAGCTAGAGGGAGGCAATCCCATTACGGTGATATGACACAAAAGGGTGAAGGCTTTTGTGACGATAACTTAGCATGTTGCTGGCAACTGAAATACAGTATTTGGTCATCTGGGGAGATGACAAATGCAACATGATATATAGAAATGTTCAGTGGTAAAAAGTAGGAACAGCAGGAGAAGGATGAATGATGATGATGAGTAAGAGAATAGGTGGAGAGAGAGTGGAAGAGAAATAGAAAGAAGATAAAAAAATAAGAAGGCAATTCATTGATTCAGAATATTCTGAATACTTCTTAAAATTATTTTTTCATATAGATTATTGATGTACATACCACAGAAACTTAACTACCTCAAGTTGCTTCTTGAGATTCCCTGGTTTTCATTGTCTGCATCCTCATGGCAAAGAGAGAAGTTGTCCACAAGTTAAATTCACTGTTGAGATACAATTTACCTACATGCAAGCATGAACAAAGTGACTAAAACTCCCTGTCTTAAAGGCAAACATATGAAAATTACCGTAACTGTAACATGTATGTCATCAATATACATGTACAACACTTACATTTAAAATTAAAGAAAAGCATTTTATGGTCTAGATGTATGCAAACTGTGCATTCATATCTAAGACATGTGTGAGACCATGCAGCTTCATTCCTTGATATCAGTCATCAGCTGTTATATAGTATCCTGATTGTTTGGTACTTTTTTGTTGTTTAGGGGAAGAAAGAAAAAGCAAACAGGCAATTCACCTAGTGATTTAAAAAAAATCTGCTTGCTGACTAGTTTTCAAAATTCCTTCAAGTCTTCCAAAGTTAACTGACTTTTACAATGTGACATGTGGATTAATTACTCCCATTTTAGTATGTATCCCAGCAGTTAAGCTAGCCAATTGGCTTCTATTTGGGAGTATTGATACTTATAAAATAATCACAGATGATTATGTTTTCTGTGACAATAATCACAGACCGAATATGGTTTCTAAGCTCATTATGCCCTCCCACGGTCCTCTTGTTTCTGGATTCCTTCATATGCAGGAAAATAAGCAGCCCAAGACACAAATTACGAGTTGTTCTACTTTTTCTTTGAATTTGTGAGAGGGACTGGACATAGTAGTCATTGATTATTTCTCCTAAAATTGTTAACTTTATTTATTATTTAGTAGTGAGATTTTTAGTTATTGAAATACTGAATGTAAAATGTGTATGCATGCATTTAATGTAGCTTTACGGATTTTGTAATTTAATTTTTAAAGCTTTCTTGTTTTCTTCTCCAACAATCTGCCTATTTGTCAAGACACACAAGCTAACTTCATAGTTTGTATCTTAATTGGTGAAAGCTGAATTATTTAGCTATAAAATAGCAAGAGGTAATTGTCTTCACACTTTTTGTTTATTTGCTTAGTATTTGGAATATCCTTGTTAAGTGGTGGAAAGGTGCAATTTTTTTTCTTAGAATTCAAACTAATAGTAGGAATGTGCAAAAAACTTCACTTATAAGTAATTCTCACTGAAATTCAACAGGCTGTATTTGAATGGAAAAAGATCTTATACTTATTTCCGATCCAGAGTAAACCTGTCAAATCTCTTTGTCAAGTGAAAATAATTTTAATTGTGATTGAATGCAATTTACAGTATTTCACAGAAGAAAAACTTCAAATGACAAGTTGTCTCCACTCTGTCCTGAAGGCCTGAGAGATCTTAAAAAGGGATTGACAATAAATGATCCAAAGAAATGTTAAATTCAAGTATGGCTTTTATGTATTGATGTGTAGTAAATAACCTTAAATTCTGGGCTTATTTTTTTTACACATCTCTGTAGAAAAACTCCAAGAATAGCTACTAAAAAAAAAGTCATAATCTTGAAAATAATATAGGAAGTTAGAGCGGTATTAAATATTTTGAAGAATTGTCATTTGTTTGGTTGGGGTTTTTTATTCTTTCCATTTTGTATATTTCTGGTTCATTTTTATATATTCTCTTCCCAGATCCATGTAGTATTTATAAAGTTTTAAGAGAGGAGAGACTATTCTTAGATATAAATGCCAATAGTTTTGCTGATACCAGACAGCAAGAAGCATTATTTGCTTGGTGGTTGTTTCCATAATACTGAAGTATTTACAAACTTTTTGTTTTGACAGATGAAATGTATGTCAGTGAGTGACACTTCCACATTTTGGGATTTCTGCATAGTTTTGTCTGTAGCATGATGTTCTTCTGTTCATGTTAAATGCCTTATGAAAGTCACAAAACAGACAGCTATCTGTAACAGTGGTTCCTAGCCACTCTGCCTTACAGAAAGGAGCATCCCTTATGGAATCAAGTCTTGTGTCCCATATGAAAGGCTTCAGGACATGGCTTTTTCAAATTTTCACAGTAACCGATTGCTTATCTAGACTCTTTGAGACAGCGTTCTTTAACACCTTTAAAAGCAGTTACTGTGTGTTCCTCACTAAATTGCCTGCATGGTGCTGATTTGTTCATGTACAGAAGGCCTCTGTATCATATGCCCAGTGAGTGCGATAAATCACGTTTTATGCGTGCACAAATTACTGCTTAAACATGATTTACCTCTCTGAAACTGTTGTAGAATTCAACACTTAAACCAAAAGCCCAGCAAGAGTCCTATATGTGGTAAGATAGATGTCATAGTGAATGTAAAAATAGTTTCAGATAAGGATTATGTCCACCTTAAGTACATTTTACATGCAGGTTTTCTAAAGCCCAACTGCTATCAGAAAGTAGGACTTAGATTTTGGGGATGGAAAACAAAAGGAGAGATGTTTAGGCTATCATGTGAGTTTAGTCATACATGGATATAAGGCAGCCAAGGAGAGCCCATGGGTGAAATCAGAAGGGCAAGAGAAGACAAACATTCAAAGAGAGCCAAGAGAAGGTGACAGGAAGGTAAGAGTAGGATAGGGGGCAAGATTTGGAAAGATGATTTTGCAGTGGAAAAGGCCTTGAAAGGTGAGGGTAGAAGCTTTAACATAGGAAAGCTGAAGGTTCTGGTGTGCATCCTGAGGCAAGAAGAGTTTGGAATTTGATGTGTCTCTCTAGAAAAAAAACACTTCTGAAACAATGGGTGTGTAGAGCTAAAATACTGATGCAGGAGGATGGGAAGGATCAAGCTTTTCACACAGGAGGAGTGGAAAGGCTAAAATCTCTGGACCTGAGAAGTGTGGTGTTGCACTGAGTGGTCTTGTTTTGGGGAAGGAACCAGATACTTTGGGAACTTGAGTTCAGTGGAGAGCTTGAGACTGCCTTAGAGGTTGGGGCATAAGATCAGGAGTCAATGGGAAATGTCTGCAGGCATTCACACAGGATAAGTGCTATCCTCTCATAAATCTCTCCAGCAATATATGGTTTTGCTTTCTTGGAAAAACAAATCTCACAGCTCTTCTTAACAAGCAAATCTTGCTATTTAGCTATTATGTTAGCATAACCAGAATATGATGCATCGTGACATGCGTATGGGAGAAAGCTGGCATTAATGCAAGTAGTTTGGAATGATACCTCATTTGTGAAAACAGCATTAAAACACCTGTATCCTTGAAAAATTAAAGAACGCTTGGAAATTTTGTTCTTTTCCTCTGCGCAGTCATCAAGTCTGCAGGTGACAACAAATTGGTAGTCTCAGTGGTGGGGCTGTTATTCAGAGAGAACATGAGATTGGAGAAATGCATGGGCTTCAGCAGACAAAGACCCTTTCTCCAGCCACCTAAAAAGAAAACCAGACCCAAGTAAAAGATGGAAAACATAGTGTAAAAGAGCATGTAGCAAGCCAAATTGGGTCCTTGTCAGAATGCCACGGCTGTCTGTGTAGTTCAGAACATTCATATGTGATCCGGGAAAGTGATATATATATATGTGGTAAAGTTTATAGTGATATTAAATTACTCAGTTCACTGATTATAGTAAATATGAACTTGGCAGCTAACAGTTCTCTTGATCAGTGACCTTGAGGAGGCAACAGTATATTTTCATCAGGTTTGCAGAAAACAGCAAAGTCAAGGACAGATTGATAGACTCGGCACAGGGCTGCCATTCAGAGATACCTAGACAAGCTGCAGAAATGTGCTGAAATGGACTTTGTGAAATTCAGGAAGAACAAATCCTGAGACCTGTACCTGGGAAGGAAGAGCCCCTGGCAATGAGACAGGTTGGGCACTGACAGCCTGGGGACCAGCTCTCTGGAAAGAACCCGGGCATCCTGAGGGACAGCAAGCTGTGCATGACCTGGAAGCGTGCCCTGGCAGTGAAGAAGGCCAACAGTATCCTGGGCTTTGTGAACAGGAGTATAATGTATCAAAAGCTGTAGGTGAAGCTTTTATCACCTAGTACTCAGCACACCACATCTAAAATACTGCAGTTTTGCCTTCCTCCCCTGTGTGGGGAAGACGGCAGTAGATTGCAGAAGGTTTAGCAGAGGGACTTTGGGATGCTCAGAGGCGTGGAGAACCTGACTTGTGAGGAGAGGCTGAGGGAATGGACTTCTTCAGTCTGAAGAAGGGTTGGCTTTGGGGAGAATCTATAGTCAACCATATCATACCTATAAAGAGACCACCATCAAGAGGACAGAACAGCTGTTCATAGTGATGCATGGCAACAGAATGAGCATTAATGGATCTGTAAATTCAGATTGCAAGTAAGGAAAACACTTTCACTGTGAGGACAGTCAGGTGGTGGAGCAGTTGCCCACAGAAGCTATCCAACTCCATAATGCATAATATTCACTGTGATGAGCTGTGAATTAACTATTGCCATTTAAGTGAAGACATCTGGATAATACTGTGATTAATTTTCTGAACACATTTCATGCACAGCCGTAGTCAAAAGGTAAGCAGGAATGATTAGAATCATAGCAAAATGGAAAATATTATGTCATTGTCTTGATTTGTGGTGACCCCACATCTCCAATTTTGCATTTAATTTTAGATTACATCATCTCAGAGAAAGATAAGGCAAGGTGAAGCATAATGGGGAAAAGATGATCTGAAGTATAGAACCTCTTCCATACTAAGGAAATTTAAAAGATTTTTTGTTTGGAAAGGATGTTACAGAAGACTGATACAAGTAGTCCCTAAAATTATGAATTACATAAAGATGTTTTAGGAAAGATTATTCACTGTCTCTCAGAGGCATTCTTGCATTAGCAATTATATCAGCCATAATAAAGCACAACAATTGATGCTGTGGGGTCAGATGACCACATTTGCGTGTGGGGCAACTTGCAATTCCTAGGGCTGAATGCCCATTAGTGGTTGAAGCACATTACTGGAACACTTCAGAGCTCTTAGAGCTCATTGTCTCCAGTTTTACCTGAAAGGAAAACAATTTATTTGCTCCAAAACGACTTAAGCAAAGGACACCAAGCGCGGTAAATGGAGTCAGTGTGTGGTCTGGTTCAAAAGCATGCAGAGATACATGTCAGAAAAGAAGATCCTATTAATGCCATTTTAACACATTGTTTTGAAAAAAGCTTCTGAAGAACCAGGCTACTAAGCTGCCAGTTGCTGCAAGGGCACATATGGGAAGGTCTCAGTCTGTAACTGCATTTTTTTCTCACAGTCTTTCAATAGCTCTATCTTATTTGCTGCAGCTTATAATCACAGAGAAGGAACTGTGCCAAAATGATGCACCTTGGTTTATCTGATTACCTCAGAACACTTGTTCATATGTAATTTAATTTTATATGAGCACTTATAATGTAAATGGTTATTGTATGTTGCATATTATTCATCTGGGCATATTTTTAGAGGAAATTTTTCTATCTGTTATCTTATATTCTTAAGTCATAGAAAAATTAGGTCAATTTATAAAATTGAGAGAATTTTAAAGTTTTTTTTAGTTTTATTTTGTGTTTTTCTAGTACTTTAATAGCAGATTGCAAAATGTTTGGCAGGGATACATGCAACAGATGTGCCTACTGATGCTCTAGTGAAAATCCTCTTTTGGTTTGCACGCTTTGGTGCATATAAAAGTGTGATTTGCACACAACATTGTTTTTGTTATCTAGTAACAAGTTCCCACTAGCAGTCTGCCAGACTGCTGGCACTGTGCATGCATATTCATGTGATTTGAGTGGAAGTTCTTGTTCAGAGTATAGCAACACAGGCATGCACAAGGAAGTTAAATAAAATATATTTTTTCACAAATACATGCCCATGCATAAATTATTTGGGGACTGAAATCCTATATGATTGGATTTCTTTTTTAAAAAGGAGAAAATACATTAGAAGGGATTTGATTTTCCCTCAGGTCTTCTGTTTCATAATTCAAAGCCGTACTCCATGTTGCTGTTCAGTTTTTGAGGAACTCTGCAGGTCTCAGTTTTTATCTGCAGATGGCTAAGATCAGATGCAGAGACATGGCTTACTTCCAATCTAGCTGGAGATACAGACATCTGAAGGCATTTTTCTTGTCACAATTCATTAAAGAGTCACAGAACGCATCATAAAAATTGCAAGTTACATGAAAACAGAGCAAAAATCCAGAGTACAACTGTCCTTTTACAGAATGGGACAGATTTTCTGCCTTTGCACCACAGCTCCCAGGCTCTTTTCTGTGCCACAACCTACTGTCTGACACAGCTGCAGAGATGCTTCTCTAACCTCATGTCTTGGCACAGGGAAGAGCTATGCTCCTGTAGTACTTCTCTTGCTACACAGAGAAGTCTGGGGAACAATGAAGGGGACAGGCCTTTTAGCAGGACCCCACCCTCAGGCCATCTCACAGTCACAGAATTTTTACTTCTACTGGGCTGTGTTTGCATCTGCCAATACACTTTTAAGGTGTTAGCAGCATACAAACAGTGATTTAAAAATTGAATTTTAACCTGATATGCATTATATTAAGCATAATGCACATAATATTAAAGCAAGCAGAATTTATTTAGAAGACTGTTTTGAAAAAGAATCTCAAATTCTAGAAATAGGAATTCAAATGTTGAACTACGTATGTACAAATCTGGATATGTTTTGATTATTGAAGAATTCAGATTAGTAGATTTAGAGAACCCAGATTAATTAATTACTGAAGAGATTGATTACAGTACATGGAGCCTTTCAATTCTAGATCACTGAGTCAAATTCAGTGAAAGAAAGCACCAAAAGAGAGATGTTCTTAGGTCTGGATGACATAAGAAGGTAGCACTACTTTACTATAGTAGAGAATTCCAAATCCAAACAAACATATTATTTTCTAGACATGGAACACAGATTTACATTTTAAGGAACACAGAATTACTTTTTAAACCTTACAAAATCAATTCCACAGATAGCTTCTTGTCCAACAAAGTGATGAAACTTAGCAGTGAGGTGTGAGATTTCCTGCTTCTATTTGTCTTTTAGATAACTGGGGGAAGGAGTGTTAACTTTTTTTCCTTAGTCAATCTGGTTGCTTTTAAAAGGATTTTTATCTCCTAGTCTGTTTTTCAGCAGGTTTTCAAAGGCGTTCAAATGCTGTAACAAGGAGGCACTTCCCACATGCTGCTCACAGGATGGACTATGTGGACTTCGAGGATGACAGCCGTGGATGGCGGTTTGATATGGACATGGTGATAATCTACATTTATTCAGTCAATTGGATAATAGGGTTTATTGTTTTCTGTTTTCTTTGTTATTTCTTTTTCCCTCTTTAGGCTGCAGAAATAACAGTTAAGGAATATGACAGTCATGTGAACCACAATAATGTCAATAGCAAAAAACTGAAAAACGTAAAATGTTTGATATTGCATTGTTATCATTCAGAATAATAATAGACTGCATCAAGCATGCTGTGAGGCTATTTGATACTTCTGCTATGTGTGACGAAGTACTTGAGTTTGGTTGCAAATGTAATGTGAAATGCATATCACATTTCATTCAGTGGGACTTTTGCCTTGATTTGATGGGAAAAGAATTCCCCTAATTTATAAAATTATTACTCTGTAGAAGTAGTACCATTTTTTTTTAGGGGAGGTCTGTGTACTACAACAGAATGTCATTTGTAGAGTCATTTTGGTGGTTGACTCTGTGTTATCACATTTCGCTTACTCATTGGTGTTTCAATTCCTCATACATAAAAGCAATAAAGATGCTTCCCATTTTTACTCAGATCTTTTGGGAGCAGGAGATTATAAACACTGCAGTGCTGCACCATGCATTATATAGACTTCCATCAGAGCTATTTCAATGCTATGATCCAAATCCTGGCAAATTTTGACAACTGATACACCTGTCAGCCTTCCACTATGGATATTTTGAGCCTATTAACCAAAAAGAAAAATTATACTGAAGTGTGCTGACAGTTCATCTTTTCAGCAAATAGCAATCAAAACGAATCAACTAACAACTACAAGTTCTGCAAAGTAAGAGGACCATTTTGTGCAGATTCCTAGGATAGCACTGTACCTTTTTTATGCATCCAGGTGAGTGTGTTTGGATCCAGGAAGACAGCTAATGGAGGGCAAACAGCAAGCCTGCTGGCTATGATGCAGTGAGACATTGACCCACTGAGATTTCTCCAGTATAAGAAATCAGTATCATTATTAAATTGCTGTAATAATTGGGGATATTCTCAAGTGTGGGCTCTCCAGGACTTTATATCTCATGGCAGAGTGCATAAGAGGACACAGTATTTATTTGCACCTTTCATGTAAAACAATTCTACAGCACTTTATAGTTATTCTGTATATAGATTGATGAGTTACAGTACCAAAGTGCAGCCAATTCAACAATCAATCTAGATTTCCTGCTTTACACAGTATTTTCAAGTGAAAGTGAAAGAGCATCTATTAAATTGTAGAAGAGGATACTAGAAATTAATGTGCGAATCAGGTGCTGAAGAATGCCATAGGGTAGCTTAGGGTCTTCCTTTTCAGGAAGGTACAAGGAAATTTTTATTTCTAGTGGCATGACCCTTCAAAGTGCACTGCAGTTTCATCTAGAAAAGCATGTGAAAAGCTATATTGTCCCTCTGGTATCAGGATTTGTGTGGGAGACCTGTGGTTTTTCAGTAGGTGGTGTACTCCCCTGTTCTAGCAGAGAACAAGGAGAAATGTGTTGTGGAAGGTGCCATCTGCCAAATGTGATGGAATTAAGTCAGGGGTTTTATTAAGCATGTGCTTATATTTCTTTACTGAAACAGCTCTAGCATGGTCAGCCTCTTACAGGCTATAAAAGGATCAGGACCAGAAATTTTCACTTAATCTGAAAACTGGTAAATCAGAAGTAAATCAGCTATTAATACTTAGTTTTCTTACAGACCGCATGAAACAATCTCTTCAAGAATATATGAGTAGAATTAAAAATTACAAGTCTAACTGCACTCTTTAGAATAAATAATCTTTGCCATCTTTTTCAATATATGTGAATTTAAAGAGATGTAATAATTAAAATCCACCATCACCACACAGCCATGGTTGTGACAAAAATGCATTTCTGCCATGTCTCTACCTAAGGGTGATTGGCTCTGTTATTAATGGCATTAGGCATAAGGATTTAAAAGCTTCAAGGTTGTAATAAAGCACTTGGTGAAAGTCTTTTGAAAGCTAAAGGCTGTACATCATAGGCTCATGTTTTGCTACATGCAGATGTCTAGGTATGTATGCTAAAATATGATCTGTAACTTTAAACATTTCTCTCATATATGCCAGGACTGAGATTCTAACTGCAGTTTTTGTTTACCTCTCTAAACTTATGAAATTACTGCTCTATCTCAGCAAAAGGAGGGACCAATTCACGTGTTAAGACAAAATTGCTTCTACCTTGTGATCTCATGAAAAACTAAAATAAAAAAATGTCAGGAAAAATTACTTTAACTTAACTGACATAGTCTAAAATTCCAGTAATAATGTAATTTAAAATTACTTAACCAGGATGTCTGATAAAGCAATATTCTTCAGTAAATATTCAAAAATATATTGAGACATAAGAAATGTAACATAGATACTAACTAATTATATAAGAAAAAGTTACATCATTTTTAATAATGTGCTACCATGGTTTTATTTGAAAAAGGCAACAAAGTAAAAATCCAATTAAAAAATCCTATAATATTGGCCCCTTTTGTACATTTCAGTAAGAACTGTTGACTGAGAATGGTTACATTTTTCTAAAGTTGGTAGGTCTCACTATTTTGTAGAGCATTTGTAACTGTTTAACTCTACCTTTCTTCAAGGCCTAAACAATAAACTGTTTCTTGAGCTACATTGTTTTACTTTATATGGGTTGTTATTCATTCCAGGGCAAAATTGTTTTTAAATTACTAAAAATGTACATAATGAAGACTACTCCAACTCTGAGAGACATCCCCCATTGGAAAACACCTAAAAGATGTGGAGGTGCAGTCTTTTTGTCCTATATTGGTGTTTTTTGAGATGCGTACATCTATAAAAATGCAATAACATCTCAAAGGCTGAAATTTGGTTTTCCTTGAAGCATTTTCCTACTGTAAAATGCTCTTGATATCTCCTGGAGCAAGAGCAGGTTCTTTGTAGGCAATTTGCTGGTTAAATTGATCCTGATCAGCAAGCTTGTATTTCTTATCTAATATAGTATTAAAATGTTTGCAATAAAATTTGAGTTGCTTGTAATATTTTGCAGTCATTTCACTGGATTTTGCTTGGTGGAAGTAATTTTTTTTTTCAATCGTCTTGTTTTTTATTTTTTTGTTTCTGCTTGGGGTGCAGCTAAGGTTTGTTGAATTTTTCACTGCTGTGATTAACTCTTCATACTAGCAGCCCTTTTTTTTGTTTTAGTACTTCCAGGGAGCAATCAGCTTTATGTCAGAAATCTGGGGGCAATTAACACATTCTGATAATGAAGAATACTCAGTACTGGTGCTGTTAGTCAAGACCATTTAGCTGTTGAAGACAGCAGAAATCCAGGACGAAATGTAAGTTTCACTTTTACAGGCAAAGGACCTTCGTGCATACTCAGAAGTGTATCAGGTTTTTTTTGCCTAGCAGTGCGTATGTCTGTAGCTCCCCTCCCTGCCAAAGATCCAGTCATCTTGCTTCTCTCATGAGATGATTCTTTAAAAAAATCCCAAAAAATAGCTGCTCAGGGAGTAGCTGCTGTAGAGCACAACGGATTTCTTCATGGCTGTGTGCCTGCCTACAGAGCCCAACTTAAGCTTTTTCAACTATTCTACATACACACCTCATGTTTTTTCACATGTTAGCAATAGAATCATCACAGTTACTGATACTGTGATGGAAAAGATCGAAGAACTAGAGTTTGGGTTTGTTTTGTCATTGTTAGAGAACATTATTGATGATAACATGAATGTCTGGGAGTAAGAGTAGATACTGTAGCTCTCATCTCACAATAACTGTCTTGATGTAACTTGCTATTGTGGATGTGTTTTTAGCATATTTTCTTCTTGGCAATCCTGACAACATTATAACTATGAGATGCATACTCTCCTTTGGGGAATTCCAGGTCTCAGATGGACAGAAAAATAAGATAGGACATCAAGAGCGTCTGCTGGTGTTCAGCCCCACACCCAGGCAGATGCTATGAGGAAGGAGGAAAGACATGCTGTGAATTGCTCTTGATCTGGAGTAAGACACTCAGCTCTCCTTAGATATGCCTTTTATTTAGCAGAAAGTGCGAAGACAGACAGTAATAGTATAAGGACTTAAAGATCACAGTTGCCTATCTCAAACAGTTACCACAAAAAGACTTTGCCATGAGATAAGCATGGAATGGAGTACAGGACGGCCTGTTTCCAAGCCTGCCAGGTCTGGCTAGCACATCATGGATAATGCGTCCAGAAAAAAAAATCACTGTGACAAAGTGTGTAAAGGATCAAATGCTCATATGCATATCACTGGTCAAAGATCACCCCAAGTTATAGGACAGCTGGCATCTGGAACCACCAGAGCCCCTGACTCCCAAATATGCCTCTGTGGATACCTGAAACTTAGACTGTGAATTAAGCCACCATGAGGGATACCTGAAGTAAGATAAAAGTGGTACTCTTGTCTGAGTGTTATCTCAGGCCTAGGGGGAGGTAAACAAAGGTGGGGAAGAAGAATGTATCAGTGATGGCTGAATTTATGGGCCACAAGGAACAGCCAACTAAGCAACTGTGCTGAAGTCAGCTTGGACTGGGTAAAAGGTAATTCTGGCAGGGGAGATTGCAGTCATTGCAATCTGCACGGGGAGATTGAGACTCACAACCCAGAGGAAGACTGAGCATGGGAGTAATTAGCATTAGAAGCAAGGGAATAATTTAACCAATAGAATAAGAGACCTGTGTACCCAGTGAGCCAGTTCTTTTGCTTACAAGAATGTATAAATAGTGACAAGCTTTGAATTACCCAGGACCTCTACCACAAAGAAGTGCAGGGTGAAGAAGGACCAACAGGTCACTGTTGGATCCATGGGTGGTGACTGTCTTCTGCTTAATATCTCTCTCTTGCTCTCTCTCTCTCACGCTCTCTCTCTCATTTTATTGTTAAACAAAATCCATACTATTGATATCAGCATATGGTCTCATTTACACCTTAGTTCAGGCCAAGGCTTCTCTCAATAACAGGAATTTAACAAATAGGGAGGTGGATTTATAACTGGCTGAACAGCCAAGCTCAGAATGCTTTGATTAGTGGCACAAAGTCTACCTGGAGGCAAGTAGCTAGTGGTGTATCCCAGAGAACAAAACTGTGTCCTATCCTGTTCATCGTTTCCATTAATGACGTTAATGAGGAGGTCAACAAGCCGGCAAGCAGCTCTACAGAAAAGAACCTGGGGTCCTGGTAGACTTCAAATTGAACATCAGCCAGCAGAGCATCCTTATGTTAAGAAGGCTATGGTGTCCTCCGCTGCCTTAGGCAGAGTGTGGCCAGCAGGTCACAGATAGTGATCCTGCCACTCTGCTCAACACTGATGAGGCCACACCTGGAGTGCTGTGTCCAGTTCTGGGCTGCTCTCTCCAGAAATACAGCACTACTAGTGGGATTCCAGCAAGGGACTACTAAGATGCGTAAGGGAACAAAATCTCTCTCATATGAGTAATTCTGTGAAGTTGTCACTCAAGAATTGACAGGCTGAGGACTGGAATAAGTGTATCCCTCGTAATGCGTAAATAAAACAGAAACATCTGAGGAGAACATCATGTTTTCCTTAATAACAAAAAGCAGTACAATGCTGGAAGAACTTGGGTCACATTGATGTTCATTTCTGTTCTTTTCTGTACATATCTGTAATTCCCTGTCTGGAATAACTGATTTTCTTTTCTCTCACTGTTTTCTTGAGTCAATACAACCAATCTGTATTTGGGAATTGGTTCAAACTTTAAGGGGTTATTTTTCTTCCTACTGATTTAAATCTGTGATTGTTGCAGTTCTCTGATGATGAAGTTTGGAAGAGGAACTTTCCTTTTTCAAGGAAAGAATCACAGAAAGTTTGGTTATATTGTTTCAGTATGAGTCATCTTACTGTCAGAAATAGATATGCAGAATTTATATCTAAACTTTTTATTCTTATTTAAATGTTGAAGTCTAAAATCTATTTTTTTACAGGTAAGGGTTTGAATCCAAATTTCCAATAGTACCTCCTATTTTGGCTGCCTCCATTTGTCATTCCCAACATGAAACCCTCCTTCTAAAGTGACGTGATGCAGAACTGAAGATCACATTTCTCCAAAATGGGTTCTTCTGTTCTTAAGGATTTCTTATGTTGGGATCCAAAGCCTTAAATATTTCCATTTATGATGGACTTTAGTAGTGATCTAGATCCCAACAGAATGAATGAGAGTCATTGTTGTAAAATCTAGCTTCTCATATATATCTGCAACTGGATTTTTGTCTTACAAACTTTTTCAGTTGTTGTAAAACATATTGTGGTGGAATTCCTGGAGTTTTCTGAATTTCATGTGAAATAAGCAAGTTCAAATTTTATATTTACTTACACTTGATCACTCTTTGCCTGAAAGTAAACTAAATGTCCAGATTCTGAAACATATTAGGATTTCTTTCTTGCTGTGCTATAAGCCTGGAAAATAAATCCTGACAATATTAGGTTAATAAAATAGTTTTTTCCACCAAACATTTTCCTTGGTTGATATATTTCTACATTTCTGAAGGCATTAAAGTGTAGTCCTACTTGAAAGTACTTTCCACTGTTAAACTGTGGAAGTTTAACCATAAAATGTAATAACCTATAATTTAGGACATTTCACTTTTCAATTGATCATATTTTTACTGTTTTTTTATTATTAAAAAAAAAAGTTTCTAAAAGAAGACTGAGGGTATGTATAATCCCATATTTTGGTTTCACTAAAATTATTTTATTGCAAACAAATCCTACAGGACAAACTTTGTCTCTGATGAACACTGCAGAAAATGTACTGAATAAGCTGACAGATTTGATCAGATGAACACTTCTGGACAAGTCATCACATTGACATGGTAAAAAAAAACCTCAGGGTTCACTTGTCAAGGAAAGACTCTCATCAGGACAGAGTTATGTAGGAGACCAAATGGATTTCCTTGCCCTTTGAGTGCTGTGCAGGGCACCCTCTACAGTCTCCCCTGTCACTGTGGGGTCCTCTATTGCACAGGTGTCCTGTAATAAATCTTTGGGAATTATACAAGGCATCTCATGTCACACATTGATTTTCCTTTTCTGGTTCTTTAAAAGATTTGCAAATATTCCTAGTTTTCTTAAGACATTTTGCTTCACCTATGACTGCTGGAATCTATCCAAAGAAGGGGTGAGATGATGTGCTGTTATTTTTACTTGCTTTTTGCCTTTGGGGCTGCTCTTCTATTTCAATCTGTTGTTTTTGCTAAAGCATGACATATCCCCCCTCCTGAAATTCTGAACTTATGCCCAGGTAAGGATATGTAACCTCACTTATTCTATAGCCTTTAATGAAAGTTGTGGCCTATATAAATGGAAGGAAAATATATACCCATAACAAAGAAGGCAACAAAACACTCTTGTACTAGATGTAAATAAAACCTCCAGATCTTTTAAAAGGAACTTCTGGGCCCTTGTATAAAAGATGCCAGGAGCCAGAGTATGGTTGGTTCTTGCAAGAAAGCAACCATGAAGGTGTAAAATAGCAGATAAGCACAGGACAGCAAAGCAAGTGCTTCCAGGGAGGTACTGGATAGGAGTACTGCGTAGCAGTGCCAGGTACTGGAGGAATGCCCTGCAGCCTGGCTTAGTAAAGGCAAGATCAGCGTTAACAGCACAAAATTGTTTTACTGACCACTGCCTAGAAAACAACTGTTTCCTCAGCTCTGTTTGAGGCCGGTAGGAACAGAAGAGTGGCTTATGAACATGTTTGTTCATTGTCTCTGTGAAGACAAAAACCCTCAAAGTCTTGGCTCAGCCTGCCTGAACCTGATCTTCTAAGGGCTTTACACATTGGTCCTTGGTCAGGAAAGTGTGCTGCTTCATTCAGGATTGTTCACAATACATGGAAATGTTACTACTGAATAAGCCCCACAGGATTGTTTGAAATTTAAAATATATCTGTTAGTACTTCCTGTCATATTGTATTAGCAGTCATTGTCCTATGTGCATTTATCTAAGTAGTTATTGAGCTTAAAAAATAATCTGGAGCTCACTACTACAGGTACCTCTCTGGTACTCAACAGCAACAGTCTTCTCCCAACCACGTTTTTTATTGTCCACTCTACTCTACAAAATTTGGTAAGATTCCTCCAGTGGCATCTCAGTACTAATTTACAAATGAAATAAAATTGCTGCCCTGATTTCTAGATTGATGTCATATAAGTGATACAAATCATTATGCTATTCTATTAGTGATGGCTTATTTAAGTTTGCACTTCGCTTTTAGGATGAGAAAACTGCAGTAATTATATTCTGATTTTTCAGTAGGTATCATTTTAACTTATTAATAATCTATTTCATTTTCCATCAAACATATTCAACATTTAGTTGAAGTATTTCTGCATTTCTGTTAAATCATTAAAATGTAATCAGGCAATCACTTAAAAATACTCCATATGAAATCTTTTGTCCTCAAACAAGACAATGAAGCAGGGAATGTAAATGCCGCCAATAAAAGGATCATAGTAAGTAATTTGATACTGATGCAAACATTAAGAATTTAATATTTCAAAACCTTTTTCCTCTGTCAATTAAAAAAAAAAAGAGTATTAAAATGCTAATCATGTAATATATTCTACCGTTTCTGAGCTGAAGAATGAAATTCAGACTGTGGAGACAGGAAATCTCAAGTAACTTTACCATATTACCTGTATAAAATAAAGTATATTAGATACTGACAGAAAAAAATAGCTGACCGTCCTGGTAAATTAAAATTGAAAGGTAGTCCTATGTAATACCAATCTACGTAAAATAATCCTTTATTTGGGGGTAGTAATTCTTCGTATAATCAGGCTGCTACTCAAGAAATATTGTTTAGACTTACATCAAAGTGTGAAAATAACTGAAATTCACAAAAGCCTGTCCTTGATCCATGCAGTATAAATCCTTGCAGAGATATGTGATTCCAGAATTCATTACCAGTCAGAGGATGGCATCTGATGGTGCCTGAAAAACAACACATTCCAATTAGAAACATATGAGGTAAGAATGTGTTTGCTGTGCAGATGGCTCTAGATAGCTAATGTATGCATTTCAGCTGTCAGAAGTTAAACTAGTTCTAAAATAATTTGAATTAGACTTCAGGGGAGGAAGAACATGGTAATTTTCTTTTACATCTTATCAAGCAGAGAATGTTTGTAAGAAGTTAATGTTACAATCAAATTATAGCCCTCTCTGGTTCCATTTTATAGAACCGGACTCCACTTTTAATCTCTTTTAAGACTTGGGAATTAAATGAACATAGAAGTTAATAAATAGCTGTATGGTCACAGATTTTTTCAATGAACCGCAATTGCAAGAACTACAAAATTGTCTGATAGTTTTATACTCACCTAGGATTTAAGGCTCACAAACTAATTTTTATTTGTCCTGTAGATTATGATTCAAATTCTAAACTACAAAAATGACATAATGGTATTAAATTACCAAGCTGTACTGGTAGTTTATCTCTAGTTCTGCTTAAGACAAGAATATAATGTAATGGTAAAAATATCATAAATCAAAATACCCTTCTCTTTCCATAACTATCATTCCTGAAGTGCTTTATCTTCAGAGTGATTTACAGGTCAAATTCTCTATATTTTTAATCTCTAAATTCAAGTTGTTCAGAACTGACATTATTCATGCGGAATCTAGTAGCAATAATGCTCAGTGTGCAAAGTACTTGGAGCTTCTCAAGTGAAAGGCACTTTTACAAGCACTGAGAGATATATAAATGCAAGTATTACAGCTTTACTCTAACAGGTTAACACATTTTTTGGCAACAGTAACTAAATTACCATATTGCTGTAATTTAAATCAAAGGACAACCAAATTATAGATGCATTACTTGTATAGATACTAACTAAATTCTTTATTGACTTAAAAAACAACATAAAGCCCCCTGGTTTAGCATTTACTGTTTTACAGGAAGTTTAACATCAAAAGTTTTCAGGAATGTCTATGACCCACTGGTTGGAAGAACATTTCTGAAAAATTCCTACTAACCTCCACATACTGCTTAGCTAAGTATGCTCAGCAGGAAAAGGAGATGTCTAAACCTTTAAATAGTGCAGACAGAAAATTGCTTCAGGTAGCAAAATATAAATCACGATGTTATTTAGTAAACAATGTTTCTGTTTTTTGCTCAAAAGAAAGTTGAGTTTGTTTCACATTTCAGCTTTTTAACAAATACAAGTAAAGCAATCCAACAGTTATTGCACAAACCTGAGTCAAGAAGTATTTCCATTGTTAACACCATAAGTGATCAGCAGTGAGATCATAGCAGTCATACTTTTGTTCAAAAGGATGTTAGTAAAGACTGTTGGACTGTTTCTTTGAAAAACACTATAATTCAGCATTATATTAGAAAAACATTGCAACTGTTACATATGATGAATACAAAAACAATATTTTTAAATGTACTGAAATTATTCAGGTTTTAGACATTAATAATGAGCGGGTAACATTATTTAAAATGTAATGAATAGTGTTACATTTTTTTAAATCTTCAAAATGCAACAGCCACTGTGGTTACTTTGTTTCATCCTGAAAGGTGGAGCAGTGGGTTGAACTACTGCACAGTAACCAAGTCACAGTAAAATACAAAATCAAGGACTTGAAAGAGAAAATATCAAGTCCCAGAAAAGATAGTCTTCCAAACAGATTAGGATGAAGTTCCAATTCAGCAATGAGTGTTGTCCAGCAGCCCCTGGTTTTAACCTACTGTTATGGACAATTCCAGTCTCTTGCTAGTCCACTGCAACAGCCATACTGCACCTGAAATTGCCCTGCTTTCCCCACCTTTTGGTGCAGGAATCCTCACGTGGACTAGAGCCAGCATAGCTGGCTGTGTGCACTACCACTTGGCATTAGGAAATCATACAGATGGCAGGCAGCATTGTCAGGTGACCATGCAAACTGCCCATGATCTGCCAGAGCAGGCTCTAAGTGACAGCTTGAAACCTGGATATTGAGTGTCTGTGCTTATCCAAATATTTTTTGTTTACTCCCAGGAATGAACGGTAGTGTAAAATGAATTAGGTCTGTACTTTCCAAATATCCTGGACAGTTAACTGCCCTTAGAATAGCACTATCTGTGATGAATAATAATGCATGTGCTAATCACTGGTAACACTAACTTTTTTCTGCACTTTAGCAGCCAGAGCACTCCAGAAAAAAGGTTTAAACATATTCTCCTACAATCAAAACTTTCTTTGTCCACAGCAGATGTTCTAAGCACTCGATGGACATGTAAGCATGTCAGGAAGCAAGAGCACTTTCTTTCACTGTCAAGTGAAAGGAAGGTTCTGTATTGGTTGGACTCAATGATCTTAAGGATTGTTTTCAGCCTCAGGGATACTGTCTGAATTTAAATACTTTATTAAGTGCAGAAGATGGAGTTTCTAAATTCCAGTTTCACAGAAATTTATTCTGTAAGTTACATGCTTTAGTCAGGAGTATATGAGAGAAGAAGAAAAGAGGCAGATGCCACTCTTGGATATGCCTTTCTCATTCTAGGGGCTGTTTCCCCAAGTCACCAGATGACTATTGTGAATTCCACTCTCCTGCACCTCATTTTCTTTATTCTAAGTAGAGTGAATTCTAATTAAAACATATTTTGAATTTCATTTCCTTTGAAAAGCTTGAAGATCTGAATATGCTTGTACCTTAAGCATTTTTTAATCATGATCCTTTATTAATCCTTCTCCTAGAGAACAACTGTTGTTTGTACTTCTTAGAAAAAACTTTTCAGTGTTTTAAAAGCAGCAACATCTGATGAGGCTACTTTCAGTACATTCTGTGAAGTCCTTTAAAAATTAAATAAATGCAGCTAAAACCACTGTGTATTTAGAACCTCTTAATATTTAATTAATACAATAGTATTTATGGTCTAGGTCTTTTTATATGTTGCTGTATGTTGAAAGAAGGCATAATTATAGGACTAAGAAAATCAAAACCAGGCTACATCAAATTAGACACCTGAATAAACCCTGGAGATATTTATCTTTTAAATGGTCATAAGGAAAAATATTAGTGAGATGAGTGGATTGAGACCTGCAGAGAATTACTTGGGAGTGCTGGTGAATGAGAGGTTGGACATGACTCAGCAATGTGCATTCACAGCCCAGAAAACCAACCACATCCTGGGCTGCATTCAAAGCACTGTGACCAGCAGGATGAGAGAGGGGATTCTGCCCCTCTGTTCTGCTCTGGTGAGACCCCACCTTTAGTGCTGCATCCAGCTCTGGGCTCCCCAGCACAGAAAGGACATGGACCTGTTGAAGCAAGTCCAGAGGAGGCCACAAAGATAATCAGAGGGATTGAACAGCTCTCCTAAGAGGAAAGGCTGAGAGAGCTGGGCTATTCAGCCTGGAGAAGAGAAGGCTCCAGGGAGACCTTATGGTGGTCTTTCAGTACGTGATAGGACCATATAAAAAAGACGGGGGCAAACTGTTTAGCAGGGCCTATTCTGACAGGACAAGGAGTAATGATTTTAAATGGAGAAAAAAAAGTACTCTGCTGGTGGTGAGGCACAGGAACAGGTTGCAGAGAGAAGTTATGGATGCCCCATCCCTGGAGTTGTTCAAGGCCAGATTGGATGGAGCTCTGAGCAACCTGGTCTAGAGGAAGGTATCCCTGCCCATGGCAGGGGGGTTGGAACAAGATGGTCTTTAAGGTCCCTTTCAGCCCAAACCATTCTATGATTCTATCATTCTATGAGTTTTAGCTAAATGTTAATCTTCAGTTTAACTACTACTGCTTTTTGCTAGGCATTTCTTACACACCAGTTACTCACAGTGCTGTTTTAAGATTTTGGACCTCAAATGCATAGCTTGAAAGAAGATACTTCAGAAATACCATTAACAGATCATGCAGTGAGTGCACTAGATATCTAGATATGACATCTCTACTAGACATCTCTGCTGAGTCTAGTGCATTGGGTCAACATGAGCATGTAGTGCCCAGGAGCTTTTCAGAGTTTAAAAACTGCTGATCCACAGACTGAAAACACTACACGTATTGTGCAAACTGAATATGAAGATCAACTAATTCATAGAAGAAAGTCATCAGTGAGTTTAGACAGTATGACAACAAGAGAAGAGAGAATTGTGAAAAAGAGTAATTTAATTTCCTGTGTCAGGAAAAGGAGTTTAAATATGATGTGGTGATAAGGATGGAGCCAGTATGGAATTCAGAGAGGGAAGATAACCTGGCTTGTCCTGTATTCATGTATCAGGAAGCCCACTAGAGAGCCCCAACCCACTGTTCTCATGAGCCATTTCAGGTAATGTGTGGGCTATGTTGGCTTTGGCCAGCCTGTGAATAGAATGACTTGCTGGAACAGGATCATAAGGAAACGTAAGGCCACTTTTATTATCCATCAAAAGATGCTTGTGCTAGGAATAGGTACAGCAGGAAGAAAAGAATACAAACAGATGACCTTTTTATCATTGGCTATTCAAAGAGAAAAGAAATAAGAAAGCATTCACACAGCAGTACAGAGATGAAGATGCACCCCCAATGAACCTAAGGGAAGACAGCGAAAGAAAAAGTTTAGCAGGAAAATGAGGAACTTCTGTTTCTCACTGAATTTTGAGACATCTACTTTAATCAGAAATTAAGGCATCATTACGTTGTCTAGAGCTCTCAGTTGCAAAATGCTAATAGTGTTTCTAGGCTTTTATTTAGGCTTTGACTTGATTTTCTTCATACTTTCTCAAAGCAAAGTCATCTACTGCCAAAAGAAATTTTGAAACATTTACACACATGGGGTTATACACTACTCGAGCAAAATTACAAATAGAAAATTTTAGCTAATGTGAATACTTTGACACAGACCTTTTGGTGTTTTCCAGCACCACTCATGGGAGGATGTGACTTTTCATCTGGCTTACATAACTTAGGTCTATGAAAATGGTTTCAACTGTCTTCACTTTTCACACCCTTCTTTGGATCAAAAATACGTAACAGATACTCACCACAGAATGTCAGGTAGACTTCCCCATCCTATTCTGGAAGAGACTAAAACATATTTGGTATTCCTTCTTCTACTATTTGATTTCTCTGTCCCTCTGTACAATGTACAGTATGTGTTAAAACCATGCACCATATTCTGCATTTACTCCCTAGAAAGCAAAAGAAATATTCTCAGTAAGACTCATTATTGTGAGTTTGCAAGGTAAGACACAACACTTTATACACAGTCTTTTGGGTATAGGGAAAATTGATCAAGACACAAGGTAGCCAGTACTAGAACATGCCATAAACTTCATTTAAGTTTAAAAATGTAGATGACAAGGAATAATTCCTCACTTAAAAACTTTGTCTGTTGATACTGAAATCAGACATATAGAAACTTTCTAATACAGTTTTGAGTAGCAGAAAGCAGGCATTCCTCATTGCAGCATGCTGGTCACTCACAGGATCCTTCCTCTACTTAAGTACCCCAAGGATCAGGTGAACAGTTTTTATCACACACACTGATTACATATTCATGAACTATCCCAGCTTACCTGATGTTTATGCATCAGTTTATTTTACATAGTTACACCCCTTATCAGAGGTTCCTATATGGCTCTTTGGGGTCTGCCTTCAACGTCGGCTGTCCTTTCTAGGTGGCTGTTCCTCGACCCCCACTTTTGAGTAAGCACAATATCATTGTTTTGCAAAACTTCTGCTTGCATTTTGCATGCCTACGGTTTGCCTAAGTTACATCCTTTATCTGTTTCTCCAAAGCTGGGCTGTTCTGTTCTACTGTCCTTATCAGAGTAAAATGCTGTTCTGTTCTACTGTCCTTATCACAGTCTTTGACTAAACAAGAACTGCTTTATGGACAATTGCAGAATTTTACTCATTGCCTTAAAGGGCATGTATTTTTTAGCTTTTTCTTCTGCATGTCAAACTTGGGACAAAGGCATAGCTTATTGATATGAAAATAAGAAGAATGTATTTAAGTCTGTCAGATTTATGAATGCATGGAAAAGTCTCTTGCAGAGAAAACCTCTATGTATTGCAGTCATCTAAAGAATTTCTTAGATCAACATTAATCCCTTCTTGTAAGTAAACAGTGCTTGGAAAGAAACAACTTCATTCAACAATTAATAAGAACCTAAAAAAACCCTTTAGAGCCATATTTACAGCTGTAATGTAGAAAATCTTAGGTGGGATTTTTAGACCTTCCCAAGTGAGTCAGACCTTAAAATCCATATCTCCACTTTAATCTCATGAATATCAAAGTTGAAGGGGGTTCTTCCAAAAACAGTAAGGTCTTAGCTCCCTTGAAAACATTTGGTTTTGGCATTGAAGTTATTTTAAATTAATTCCAAATTTTGTAACCATGGAAAACCCAGTACAATAAACTTCTGCCACTGGTGTCTGGAGGAGATAGAGCAATAAATCTTCACTCTCTGCAGATGTTTATGGATGATTATTAAACGTTTTTAAGAGGCTAAGAAAGAAAAGGAGATAGATGGTGACAGTGTTAGGATATTTCAGCAGACCTATGTCCTGCATAAAAATTTTGCCACAGACTCTTTGTGAGGGTAAAGAGGCAACTTTGTCAGAAAGGTTTTGTCCCTTGAAAGCCTTATGTGCCGAATCCAAAGCCTCTGTATGTCTGATCCACCTCCCTACAAGGGGACTAGTATTTCAAAACAGGGTTTGACCTCCTTAAGAGCCTTTTCTACCTCCTCCATTTCCATATTCCTTCAGAAACACATCTCTACATGCCTGCAGGAGTGGTTGCCCCAAAGTGATCAACTGTGAAAAGCCTGTGAAGCAGATTTTATCTGAGGAATTATTACCATATTCATAAATTAGCAGCTCTGTGGATTTAGAGAGTTGAGTACTCAAAAGCTGTCACAGATCTTTTCTGCTTTATCTCAGCTACACTCTGAAAATGCATGTAAAATTCCCATAGACTGGTGTCCAAATATTTTCTATTTTCTGTATTACATAGCTTTATTTGTTTTATTCAAATTCCAGTACACTGGATGATTAAAAGATGACCATAAAACCCAAGTCTCCGACTGAAATAAATAGTCATGCTCTAGTTGTGTAAATGTACACATTTAAATGCCTATTTCAAAATTACTTTGGATTCTACGGTTCTAAAAGCACTAGTAATAAAACTATTCCATTTTTGTGTTAGTATGAATTTTTTTTATTCATTTGAAATGTCAGTTGAAATTGCTTGGAGCTACCTTCTTAAATAACTTCCAGATTGAACATGTACATTTTGCCTGCAAATAAGACAGAGAGACTGTGACTACAAATAGCTATACGTAATTTGAATATGCAAAAATAGCATTTGCATGTGTGAACTTTACTAAAAGAAAGTAAGAGAGTTTTAAAAACAACCTTAGGTTTTCTGATCTTCTGCAGGATAATAGGAATATTTATCAAACTAAAGGCACATATAGGAGTATCAGGAAATCAACAAATACAAAAAGTGTTGGGGTAAAAAAGGAAAATATTCAAATTGTAATACAAAATATTGTCATAATTCAGCACTCAGTCATATTTTACTTGCTTCACAAGCATTAATAATAATAATAATAAACATACCACAACCTACATTAGCCAAATATGTCTTAATGGCAAGTTGGTAGACCTTGCTCTCCTTCGGATACAGTCCCTGATCTTTTACTGAGTCTCCTACAGTTCTGTGTCCTGGTTCTGTGTTTGGATGGAATCCAAATTCTATTCCTACCACCTGAGGAAATCTGGAAGTTATTAAGACAAATACTGGATGGGAAAAAGGAATAAATCAAATTAATGGACCATTCAGAACAATGCAGTAAGAGCCAGACTCAGACCAAAAAATATATTGCTCTTAAAATAAGGTTAATGATAATATTTGCCCCACATATTTAAAATTGTAAAGGTATTTGAAGCAGCAGCTGTTACTTTTTTTTTGCCAGCAGTCTGTAACTGGTCATCTATGTTAAGATACAACCAAATGAAAGTTGTCTACATTTTTATATTTGCATTATTTAGTAATAATGTTAGAAATGTTTATTATAGAGAAGTAATCACTATATTCTGCAGAAGTGGAACACAAGTTTTGTGATACCATTATCAGCATTAAGTTAAACTGTATGAAATGTTTTCAGTATCTAAGACAACTAATATTTTTATATACAGGTAGAACAAACTGGATGATCACCCTACAGACTTTTCATCAAGAGTTCCATATCTGTAAAACTCCTTTAAAAAAATGCTTCCCATAGTTCTTTCACTGAATTTCCAACTACTAGCAGGGGATCTAAAACAGCGAAGACAGCAAAATGAACATCCATAGCAAAATCTTTTGCATGGTATACTCTGTTTTAAAAAGGGTATATACAAAATCAAAACAGAAAATGATGAAATATCTAGTAGGATTTTTCTTGCATAAACATTTGGCTAAATAATAAATTATCTTGTTGAAAGATATGAAGCTAGTCTGAGGTTATCCTAAACAAGCAGCAATGTGTATTAAAAAGCTATTCAAATAACAGTGCTGTAGGAGTCAATACCACGAAGATGTATACACATATTTATGGCAGTAAACAGTCTTCAAAAATTAGGCAAATATCTTGATTTAATGACTTCTATATTTAGAAGTATGTTTTTTGTTTTTGTAAAATATTGCACACGTGGGAAGATGGAGAAGCCAAATCTCAAACATAATTCCACAATAAAAATGGTATATAGAGAGGAATTAGCTAAGAAGAAGAGGTAAATGGAGATAGCAATACCATCAAAATTGATTGTATATGAAGATGCTTTCACTTTTTTGTTGATGCTTTCACTTTTTGAATAGTTTGGTAACATTTTGGTTTAACACATATTTGGCAAATACAATTGTTCTGCCAATTCAGTTCAAGGTTTTATATGTAGGGATTTTTTTCTCAAACTGCTTCTTACTAGCTTGATGAATGGAACTAATTGTGGAAATCTGTCTTTCAAGACTAGACCCAGGATTTGACCAAACTTTTTTGTTTCATTACAGTACTGCTGTGCTTTCACATAGCAACATTCTTCACTCTGACCATGTTTGCTCTACAAGGACAATGTGCTTGATTTCTGCCTTGTATACCATATAATTTAAAAGTGAAAAAAAAAAAAATAAAAACAACATAGAGACAGAGAATGCACAGAAAAGTAGAACTTTTAAGTTATGGGATTCACCAATGCAATGTAACCTATATATGCCAATTTTAAAATTATTTCTTGTAAGACTATGTGTTCACTTATGCACGAGTATATTATTGTATTTCAATAATAACCTGAAGCAGTCAGCCTACATTATTAGTTCATATGTTAACATGCTGGTATTTTCAGTATGTATAATGATAGATGAAGCACTAAGATTTATTTTGAAATTTTTTTGCTGATTTTAATTTTCTAATTTATTCAGAGATTTATCTTCTTTTAATATAACTGTATTTTAATACTTTCTTCTGTGTTACAAATCCCTAACTTCTGGGTTTGGTCTTACTCAGAAATTTTGGAAAAACTACTCCAAACTAAATAATTAAAACACATTTCTAAGGTTAAATATTAATATATTCAGAAGATTTTGGATTTCCAAAAATGTTTTAAATTATGACTTGAAATAGCTACTGCTACATCAGCATAAGCAGCTTCTAGTGTGGCTGTAGAATTTCCAAGGCTGCTTTCTACTCCCACAGTATTTATACAATAATCTAGTTCTCTATCAGCTGAGAAAAGGGCTAGTTCTAAAAGGTGATGAATAATAAGATTTCCAATATACTTACTTACAACAAACATTCATGAATTCTATAAATCTGTTTTAAAAAAACAGATGTGTTTTATAAGTTTCAGCAGAAAAAGAAAAGCATGAAAAATGTGTATTATCTCTTCCGTAACATCATTAGTTTTGTCCTTAATGAATGCCAACACTTCTGAAACCACCTGGCTTACACTCATGTTAATGAGAAGTTTAGCATCACCCACAAAGCGACAAAATACATCACTTGATTTTTGTAAGTGGGGGAAATTCCAGTCTAGCATTCTTCTTAATGTATCTGATGCCAAGGGATTTTTACTTTTTCTAGTTTTCTATTTAAGAAGTGTGGAAGAAAGGGACAGGCGTTCGGAATATTTCGGGATGTACGGAGAGGGACAGTTAAACCCTTCCCCCCTCTCATCCCCCTCTCTCTGGGCTGATAAGCGATCACCCAAGGCATGCAGCCTCACCCCCCCTGCTTTCCCCTGGTAATTTTCCACTTATCGAGACCCAGGGTCCTACCACCCCCTTCCTGACGTAGTGGGACCCTTGGCTATATAACCGACCATGTAAAGATAATAAAATCCTTTTGATTCATCCACCACATTGGTGTCAGTGTGTCGGAGGCCCAGTGGCCCGGAGTAGGCCGGACCATCGTGATTGCGTTTTCGAAACCAGGTCGCCTNTGTAGGCAGTAAACTCCTATACCCCAGACAAAACGGAACCCTTATCACCCCAGTATCCCTGAGAACATTAGATTGTCCTATGACGACTGAAATACGACTGTAATAGAGAATAGTAATAATCCAATGGAAATTTAACACATACAGGCATGCCATTAAATTCATTTCTTATTGGGAGCTCTATGTCAACTATGTTGATTTGCAAAACCTGTGATAAATACGGGGACAGACTGCTGTGCAATCAGACTTTCAACATCTTTGTCACCTTTCCCAGCTCGGGGCCTTTGTATCAGTCCGCAGAGGGCCCCTCCCCTCTTAACCTGGCTCCAGCTTCTGGTTTTAGCCTGTATTAAGCAACATATCCAATATAAATGATTTGTGGATAATAATAGTGGACAATAGACATGATCACAATGTGCCATAAGAAGATAAACCCAAGACATTTCCACAAGAGTAGAGTAAATAAAACTGTATTTATCCATCATTGTACTTAGGAAGAACGATTGATTGGACAGCAAGAGACAACTCTGCAGGTAAATGAACTAGGGGAGTTTGTTCTCCTGCAGGGAACCTGTTCTGACATGCAAAGGATATCTGGGAGTTTATTTGTGAGCTTTGAAAAGTCAAAATTACCCATTTGTTTTTTTGTTTCATGCTTCCTCTCCAAAAGGAAGGTAAAAGGATGCTAATTGCACTATTAAATCATACAAAAAGTGGAAGAATTTAGACAGAACTTGAGAATATATGAAAACAGCTCACAATCATGCACATCAAATTACCAGGTTGAACCTTGGTGCTTAAATCTGTTCTTGGAAGTGTCCTCACCCACGAGCATTTCCTGAGCAATTTTCTTAACTATTCTTCCAGTTAAATGTTCAAAATAAATTCACCTGTGGCAAACAACAGAATAATTTCTGCGGGTTTAAAATCAGGATTGCAAACAACTTCACAGTCAATCTAACTCTCTCAAAGTTCTGCTTTAATGCTTGCTGGCTTTTAGTATCTCTTGTGAATACCAATGATCTAATTTAAACTGTCTTGTGTTCTCCATAGTCCCTTCAGGAGCAGAGATGTATATTCTCTGTACAGAAAATTTGACATCCTACTACAGCATGTCTAAGACAGACTTTAGGTATGTACCTGTGGTTGACTGTAAATGGTATGAGTGCTGCATATCAGAGAAATTAGATAATTTAAAAGTAATATTTTGTAAGAAATATTTTATTCACAGTAAGAATATACAGTGCAACTCAAGAGCAATAATCACATAGGTAATTTAAGTATAAAGCTCTAGGGATTGGAGTATGTACTACTAATACATAACTATAATAAAGGAAATCCTTGGGAATGGTAATCTTTCAATTAGAAGGTCCCAACATCCTTAAAAGAGAATGTTATTGGATGCTGCATTCTTTCACTCTGCCATTGTTTCTAACCGTTTAATTAGTAGCTGTCAAGACTAAATTACTTCATAATAATTCATATACCATTCATATAATTCCTATGCCACATAATTCATATACTCTTATCAACAAATTCTCTCAATTCAGCAAGTAACAGACTGATGTCAAGAGTACTGGTTTTTTTACTATGAGCTTCCCTATATCATGCAGGTAAAATAATATTTTAGAATCAAACTGTATAAATGACAAGATTTCTAAATCCCATTTTCATAGTTTAGCTTAAACCTAAGTTTGATGATGCAATGTTGGCTGGGCAATCGCCAACCATATGAAATTACCAAAAGCAAGTGCAGGATTCTTCACCTGGGATGGGGCAACCCTGGATGTATGGATAGACTGGGGAATGAGAGGCTGAAGAGCAGCCTCACAGTAAAGGACCTGGGGGTCCTGGTCGATGGCAAGCTGAACATGAATCAGCAGTGCCCTGGCAGCCAGGAGGGCCAACCCTGTCCTGGGGGGCATCAGGCCCAGCATAACCAGCCGGGCAAGGGAGGGGATTGTCCCACTCTGCTCTGCACTGGGGCGGCCTCACCTCCAGTCCTGGGGGCAGTTTTGGGTGCCACAACATAAGAAGGACATAAAGCTATTGCAGAACATCCAGAGGAGGGACATGAGGATGGTGAAGGACCTTGAGGGGAAGCCGTGTGAGGAGCGGATGAGGTCACTTGGTCTGTTCAGCCTGGAGAAGAGGAGATTGAGGGGAGGAGACCTCATTGCAGTCTTCAACTTCCTCATGAGGGGAAGAGGAGGGGCAGGCACTGATCTCTTCTCTCTGGTGACTAGTGACAGGACTAGCTTGAGAGAACGGCCTCAAGCTCTGTAAGAGAGGTTTAGGTTGGATATCAGGTAAATGTTCTTCATCCAGGGGTGTTTGGATGTTGGAGCAGGCTCCCCGGGGAAGTGGTCACAGCACCAAGCCTGCCAGAGCTCAAGATGCGTTTGGACTCTCTCAGGTATGAACACATATGTGATGGGATTTTTGGGATTGTTCTGTGCATGGTCAGGAGCTGGACTCAGTAATCCTAGCAGAAACTTGTAGAACACTTTCAACTAGGATATTCTATGAATGAATGTTTTTTAAGGGTAATCAATTCATAGATCCACTAGAGTAACACTCCATTAAGAAAGAAACTGAAATAAATACATGAAAAATAGGCACATTCCTCTGTGGTCTAAGTTTACTGAAGTCAGTCCAGTTCTATTAGGAAAAAGTATGAATCTCATTCAAAGACAGAAAGGCAAACTAATTTAAAAATTCCTGCTAAAATTAAATCTAAACTACAATTAAAAAAACAAGAGAATCCCATGGCTGAAATGTTAATATAATATTGTTAATCACAACTAGAATAACACAGAATATAGGACAGAGTACTTACAGCTTCCCGCCACCTAAATTCATGCTCAGATATGAAGTCAAGCTGCAGATCTTGTAAAACTCTACATCTAAGAATATAGAGCTGTTTCCTGGACCAGTATTCATAGAATCATAGAACATGCTGAGTTGGAAGGGACCCATTAGGCTAATTGAGTCCTGCTCCTGGCCCTGTGCAGGACACCTCAAAGTCACACCATGTGCCTGAGAGCACTGTCCAAATGCTTCTTGAACTCAGAGAGGCTTGGTGTTGTAACCACTTCCCTGGGGAGCCTGTCTCAGTATTACTGATATGGACATTGAAAACAGCTGGTTTTTTTTTTTTAAATTAACCTAATTCCTATTAGATGTTCATTTTTTTTTAAACCAATCATTAAGAAAATCACACCCACCTGAAGGTTCAGACTATACTCAGTGATCACTGATTCTATATATAAATCTTTTTCTGCATTTCCCAGAATGCTACTTCTTTGAAAATCAAACTGAAAGAATTAACAAAAGTTGGATGGTTCTGGGGTGGTTCTTCTTCCTAGGAACTTCAAAACCCAGACTTTTCCATAATGTCTGCTCCATTAATCTTTTTGACACTATTTGTTTCATAAATTGTGATAAACTCTGGCCTTTCTGTTTTAAGTTTTGAAAATATGTTTGTTATCTCCTGTATAGTTTAGGTTAATTTGCTTATAGTAGCAATGGTATCTAGCTTGTTAACCCTGTTGTACTGTTCCATATAAGTTTGATTTTTGTGGGGTTTTTTTTGACTGTACAGTGAATTAATGGTTCCAAAGTAAATCTGGCACATACATTGTGGAAGAAGCCTGGAATACAAAGAACGGTACCTTTTAGTGAAATGTTTCTTTTATGTATCATTTACCATGAGCTAGAGATTGAGGCAACATACATTTCATAGGCAAAAGTTAAAAATAACAGAAAAAATAAAGACAAGGAAAAAAATGCAAGTCCATAAAACAACATTTAAAGGTTTCTTTGCCTCTATACAGTAATTCAGTCCTATATCTTTAGGCAGAGCCTTCATCCAGATGTTTCTCAGCTTCCAAAAAATGCAGCTGCCACCATAAGCTGAAGAACAGTTTTCTTACTCTGAATTTCTCCACACATCAATAACCAACCAACAAGGTAAAACTGGAAGCCTACAGCAGCAAACCAGCACACCCACACCACAATAATGATTACCAAACTTTCTTCACAAGTAAAGAGATAAAACTAAAGCAATCTTCAGCTCGGTAAAGTTTGCAGAATTGTGCAAAAGTTGAGCAACAAAACTGAAAATTCTGGGGAGTATCTTCTGAGAAGCCGCTATTCTTAAATAACGTGGAGGGGGCATGGAGGGAATCTTTAATTTGCTTTCACATGGATAATACATATGATTTGGCGGGGGGGGGAGTGTGGTCATTTGGTATTGGTTTGTTTTGGGGTTTTTTTTCGGGTTGGTTTTTTATTTCGTTTTATTTTCATATTCTATTTTTTTGAAATTCCCTATTTTATTTATTTCTAGCTGTCCTTAAAACTCTCCCTGCTTTAAGTGAATGTCATTGGAATGAGCAGCACCTTCACTATCTCTCAAACTTTTAAAATATTTTTGAAAGAATAATGTAATATTTTAAAGTTAGGCACATAAGAAAGGTCCTCATCACTGTCCTTGTATGTCACAATGCACAGCCAGATTCTCAGAAGTACACAGCATTCATCAAGAACAATTACAGGTTTTGTTCTACCTGTTGAAAATTTTACACATAAACTTAAAAAAAAAAGTTAATTTAGTAGGTTGATGAGCTTTATGAAAGAAGTTGATGACTGATTAAGGACAAGTACAACAAAGGCATTTAGCAATACGTATTTCTATGAAGAATGTCTTTACAACAATGCATTTACTCAGAGCAACAAGGCTAAAAATCTTGTAAAGCAGAATAAGAGCTCAGCTTTCCCCCTGCAATCCCCACTGATCATTTGATTCAACACAAATTGCTTTTGTATGTAAAAATTAACTGTGCTGCATTTACCGCATACCAAAAATAGATTAAGTCATGGTGGTGTGCTGTAAGGTCATGGAAATCACATCATTTCCCATGAGATCAGAGCTTTCATTCAAAGAAATCATGAAAATGTGGTTATTAAAATAACCTTTAGAATGTGAAAGTATATTTAATTTGCAATGTAAGAGTCCAGATGATAGTTCTTAACAGGATGTGATCCATTTTTGTTCATTTCAATAAGATATTAATTCCAAAGTGGAGTAATGATTATTTCAAATATCACTTCCAAGTTAACAGACATGTCACAACAGAGTAACTGAAATTAACATAAAAAATTACTTTGTGGGGCTAGGAGATCTCAAACACACAGCTCAGGAACAGTTACCAAGGAGGGCAGAAGAGTGGAGCTATGAACTGGGCAGCAAAGGCCTTTTCACAAAGGCCAAACTCAGATGGCAAATAGAAGAGATTTCAGAGCATTGCTGCTTCCAATGAGTTTACTTATTTTGAGTTGTATTCTCATCTTCTTATAAACAGAAATTTGCCAAAATTACTACGGCTGATACTAAGGTGTCCAGTTTTAGTTTCCAGACTTTCATTAGGTCACTTGCTCTGAGACATACATTTGGATTATTCCTTGTAACAACATAATTCTTGTGCTGTATTTACATTAGATACAGTAGTGAAGTTTTACTGTCCTTGACTTGCCTTTTCATTTGAAAATACTTGTCCTCCTTCAAGTTTTATTCTATTTTTGCTTTAAAAAATCTGGAAAGAGAACAGTCAAAATTTTATAAAAGTATTATTTCTTTCTAAAATGTAAACAAGTAGCCTCCCAGCAAGATTCTTCTTGTTGGTATAGTTTATGCTGCTTGCTATTCCATTCCTGAGCACTGGGACTACCTGACCAGGAAACAGCACAGACAGTGGCAAACCATTTCTTACACTGAATAAACCAGAGATTTTTTTGGTCCTTTATTTCCAGTAACCACTACATGACAGCCATGGACATGACAATGAGTGCAAATTTTGCCACTTCTTCCACTTTTATAAAGCACATGACTTTTTAAAATGATCCTGAAGATGTAGTGGAGGACCTCTGTATTGGTCCAGGTTTTTCTTCCTGTAGACCTAAGCAGGATGAAGAGTACTTGGGTTTGGTATTTATTTTTACTCTCAGACTCTCAAAAGACCATACTGGGGTTTTTTTTAATTAGATGTATGTTCCCTAAATACATAAATTAATGCAGTTTATACTTTTAACATAAAAACACAAACCCCACATATTTCTCTTACATATCCATTAAGCACTCTCCAAACCACTACATGCCAAACATTGTGTTTTCTAAGTAGCAGAGCACAGATATGTAAAGACTGTAATTACTTACATATCTATTTGGCTGGAGCTCTATTTTCTTATTTCTCTGTCTAACAGCTCCTCACAAATCCATGCTGTTTTCTTGTTCACAGGTCTTCCTGTTCTTCCTTGATAATAGTAATCTTTTACTTCGAGAGTTTAATCTTCACCAGTCCATTAATAAAGGACAGATTTATTGTAAGACTTTATTCAAATATTTTATTATGTATTCTTCTATGAAATTTGTCATGAGATTTGTGACTCATAAGGAATTATAATATCACAATACTTAGCTTTTAATTGTTAGTTCTTATACATGTTTTTTAATAATTTTGGGCTTTGTGTTTTATTACATATAATTTTTTGTTTACATTACATATAATTTTTCTTGGCTTTTTAACAGCCTTTCACAGGAAGATTTATCAGTGGTCTCCTTTATCTTCCATTTGTTGTTTTGTGCCAGATTTTCTATGATAACAAAAAATACATAATATTAAGGCAAAATTATATTAGTTTATTGCAATCATTCTCTATTGCATTGACTACACTAGAGCTAAAAGTAAATCGTTCACTTCCATACTTTCATAATGAGAAACTCATCTTAACCCTGTTCATTTCAGAAATAATTCTTCATTTCTGCAGTTTGTGCTAATTTCTGCAGTGCTAATGTTTGGCTTTATAAAGTAGGCCCTTTTTTCCCCTCTACAGAAGCACTGATGGCATTAACATTATGTTAGTAATGATACCATGTTTTTTAAAAATCATAGAGGTGAAAGTAAAAGGTATCTGGCTCTATGGGCCATTTTCTTAGATTTCCTTGTCGTTGAATTCTATATTGTGTCGGACATACCCAACTAAATTTGAAACAGTTAGTTGGCTAGCTACCTGAGTGCTCCCACAGGCATTTCCCTATAAATTCATGTTGGAATTAAACAACTTCATGTTGGAAGTAAATATACGTGGCAAAAACCATAGAGACAGCAGGAACATATCTTGGCTTATCTGATTCAGAATTTTTTCATTCTCTGATTTAAAGAATGCAATAGTTCTTAAGTGTCAAAAATCTTACCACAATGATTTCTAGAATCTTCAAGATGTGACTTAAACGTCACAAACAATCTTTTGCGACACTTATGGAGAAGGCAAGTAAAGCAGACATAGCCATTTTTACATTTTTGCTAGCTTAAGCATGTTGTTTCATGCATTCCTAACCAAGAGCAACACGCCTATACTGGGCTGACAGCTACAGACAGTCTCCCTAGTGATGACATCTTTTTAAAATTTCCACTGACAGCAAGCAAAATAAGCCTCTTCCTCAGCATCTCCACCGCTAATACACTGCATGGACATTAATTTCCTAAGTGAACTTGGAAGTTATTGAGACTTCTCAGACAACAGAACTTAGGAAAGTGTTCCTGTCTTCTTCACAAACTCAGCTGATTTACTGCCCGTGTTTTTTGAAGTGTGACTATAAATTTCACAGCACAGATATATGTTTCTTTGATATGAATGTTATCTATTTAAATGGTTTATAGACATTTAAAATATACTTGGGGTCAAAACCATTGTATTGACTTCCAAAGAAACTAAATATAATAATTTTCTATACCTTGGTCTTAGACTGGTACACACTTAAAATATACTAATGTATGTAATCTTTGCTCAAAATAATTTGACTTGTTAAGTGCTGCACGGAGCACAGGCTGAAGAGAAAGGGTGCCAAGAGCTGTCTCCACCGGAGAATCTCTGAAATTAGGAAGGCTGACACTTCGGATACATAAAAGTCTTCTTTATGGAATCAGTTTAGAATAGTCCCTCTTGTAGCACTTCTTTCCCTAACTTCCCAGCCTGTGTGAAATGTTTTATGAAAAAGAAATGGACATTGAAGTTGTAATTTTCAAATGTATTATTACATTGTTATTCATGATAGTTAAACAGTTTTACTCCACAGGAAACTTCATACAAAAATCAGGTCCTTTATCTCCAGACATTGATCTGGCCCTGCATTTTCAGGCAATAAAACTCTGCTCTGTTTAAAATGTACCATACCTACTTAGAAAGACAGTTCAACTTCTTTAAAAAAATATTCTAAAGAAATGTGGAAAAGTCTGTGTTGAGATTGTTTTTATTTTCAATTGAACTCTCAAACTTATTTGTCTAAATTTTTGTCTAAACTTTTATTTGTCTATCTTAAGAAGAACATGCATACATACTTTCCTTTATTTTCTTCTGTACCAACTTCTTGGTTTCCTCTTCTCTCTATGTATCTCTTTCTAGAGAAATGGCTTTTTTCCTCCTAAATTTTATGTCTTTTTTTCACCTTTATTTTCTTTCAAAGACATCTCTTCACATTTCTCAGACAATCAGTGTCTCTTTCGTAACTCATCTAGTCCATTACATGCTACACACCCTTGGGAAATACCATCAGAAGCCAAAGACCAGAGCAATAAATGGATTAGACAAAGATTACAACTAAATAGAACAAGAGAACTCACAAGTAAAAAAAAAAAAAGTTAATCTCAGTTCATTTTCTACAATTATCATACAGGCTAGGCAGAGGAAAGCCTACATACATACTTTTAGTTCATTATGAGAGGTAGAACTGCAAAGAATTTGACTGTAAAGGGACATGTACTCTCTGAACTCACCTCAAGGTCACCTATCTGTGGTCTTGAGAGGACGCCATGGGAGGGAGCAATAAGCCCCTGCTTCTTGCAATCCATTAAACACCAAGAGATGAAGCTAGAAAAAGGAAAAGTTGACAGAAACTCTACTTCAGACAAGAAAAAATAATTCTGTTTCTCTCTTTTCAGGAATGTTTTCAATAGTACATACCTCTGTTTTCCTGAGAGAGCTTTTTGTTTCTTGGTGATATGTATTTTCAACCCAAGTCTTATTGCTTCTGCTGCCCACTCTCCGACAGCATTTGCTGCCTTAGCCTGGTGGTCTTTCCCCCATCCCAGCAAAATGGATGCCTACAAAAATCATTATTTCTTATGCATCCCAGATTGAGTCAATACTTCTAATTCTGCTTCTCCAACATAACCCTGGTCATGATCATAGCATGCCATCAAAGTCACCATGTTCCATGATGATTTAAGGTATCAGCCAGAACAATCATAAAAACATGCAGTCTTACAAATTACAGAAAGAATCACCATATCCACTTCCAAGTGTGGACATACTGAATATAGAAACAATGAAAAGTGAAGTAGGTCACTGGGACTTCAAAACTGTTCCAGATGTTGGCTGAAGGACAAAACTCAGCTGTGACTCAGCTTTATACAGGGAAGATAAATCACCAGGAACTAAATAGTAATCTTTCTTTAAAGCCAGCTGGAATTCAGTGCTGACTTCAAGGGACCAGAGCTTCAGCCAGGACAAGTAATGTAAAAGCAAACGTGCTGTACTCTTTGGCAGATTTATTGTTACTGTTGTTTGGTTTAGTATTAGCATTATTTCATTACTGTTATTGCAGTAGCTCTTAGTAAGACTAGAAGTAGACTGATATAAGACTGCAACATTTGACTAAAATGATCCTTGAGCAATGAATAAAACACTAGCACTGGTATGGCATAGTATTATATTTTATTTTCCTTTTACAAATATATATGTTCTTACCTACATAGATGTGAGGAGAGGATGTGTTCATTTTGCTTTTTACCAGTACTAAAAATATTTTTCATGTCATTAGGAAATGTTTTTTCTGTATATTGTAGCAGTATGATGTCCTGGCTCAAAGTTTATGCTCATGCATTTATTTCCTGTAAAGGAATTAGGTTAACTATGAAAAAAAGAAGTGATGTCCTTAAAATAGGACTTGCAAACTGCAAGTTTTTCCTGCTCTGAATGCTAGAAATCTAGTAGTATGTTTACAAAGATAAGGTTACAAATACAAGATCATTTTAGCTTTAACTGAAGTGGTAACAGCGCATGGAAGTGCTGCAAATCCATCCATACAACCACACAGCCAGTAGATTACATTCCCATGAAAATAGCAGGAGAAGTCTAAAAAGAGTTTCAAAGTAGATTAATAGGCCATGTCCAGACTAAAGTGGCTATCAGCTTGTCCATGTTACAGTAACGTTCAGCACAGCCTGAAAAGAGTCCCTCAACCTGCCAAAGTGCCATCACTGGCATATTTAAGCTCCTTGGCAAGACTAGGTTATTCTGTGTGATGTGTTTGATGTTGCTTTGGATTTAAGAACATTACCAAAACACAGAAAAACTCTTATTCAGGAGCATAAATAAACACAATTTTACCAGAACTGAGCTCAATGGCCATGGGTCCCTGGCTACAGAGAGGAACAGGACTAGCAGAAGCTGAAGACAGCTCAGGCCACAGCTCACCCTGGGACAGTGTGGTCCCCAAGAGGCCTTGGGGGAGGGAGCTGCAGACACAGCACAGGTGTCGCTGTGGGGTGTCGCTGTAGACGCGGAAATAAGCACACAACCAGCTCAGTAAAGGCAGCAGCCAAGCAAAGGTTTATTGTCCTATTCCCTTTATATATGGTAGGAACCCATCAGGTGTTCACCTGAGTATCATCAGTGTATCACCCCCTGAGATGATAGGCTGGAGCCTCACAACACCCAGTTCCAAAACACACTTGGTCTGAATCAAAACATCTCAGGACAAATAACATATGTTCAAACGTTATTTGCTTGTTTTGCATAGTTTGTATGGGAAAGGGGAATTTCTCAAAACCAGCCCTGGGCAAGCAGGCCCTAGGCAGCTACACACAGGCACAGCCCCACAGTCTTCTGCATCAGAGGGGTTGTTGTCCAAGGCCTGCGCACATTGCAAGCGTGAGCCTGGTCAACTGCAACTGCTCTGTGCTGCTGGTGTGCAGAGGAAGCAGTTTTTCCACTCAAGTTAATATTTACTCTTTTCTATAGTGAACAGTATTGCTGCATCACATTCGCATTTTGCATCACACATGGCAAACATTTTCTTAGAGCCCCAAAATACGAAGTTTTTTTTAGAGACAGAAAGTGAATCATAGTATCATAGAATATGCTGAGTTGGAAGGGACCCATCAGTATCATTGAATCCATCTCCTGGCCCTGTGCAGGAATTGCACCACATGAATGAGAGGGTTGTCCAGACACTTCCTGAACTCTGGAAGGCTTGGTGCTGTGACCACTTGCCTAGGAAGCCCATTCCAGTGTACAACCACTCTCTGGGTGAAAAACTTTTCTGATATCCAACCTAAACCTCCTCTGACTCAGCTTCAGACCACTTCCTCGAGTCCCGCCACTGGCTGTAGAATGAAGTGATCTGCATCTGCCCCTCTGCTTCTCTTCATGAGGATGTTGAAGACCAAGCTGAACCAACCAGTGACCTCAGGTGCTCCTCACAAGGCTTCCCCTCCAGACCCTCCACCATTCTCGTGTCCCTCGCTGGGACACTCTAATATTTTATTAAATTGGATAAAATTTCAGCAGTGAAGCAAGTCTTTGCTAAACAGAAAAGCCTCTCACAGAAATGCCTAAGCACGCCTCTTGAAGATCAGTGTCAACTTCGGCAAACGCGAGGCGGGCTCTGCCCACCCCCCCCCGTCCCCGGGCGCGCCGGGGCGGCTGCGGGCGGGGCTGCGCACCCCCACGGGAAGGCGCTGTGGGCACC
>VZRZ01003046.1:61175-91064 GCA_013398175.1 Climacteris rufus
CCCGTGCCCGGGGCGGCGGCGGGGAAGGCGCTGCCCGCGCCCGCGGGCGGCTCCGCGCGGCGGATGCGTGTGCATGAGCGCTGCACCGAGCGGGCGCAGGAAGCGCCCCCGCTCCGCCGCCTCCATCTTCCAGGGCAGCAGGACCTCGCCGCACGGCCGCGACAGCGAACGCCGGGGTAGCGGCTCCGATAGTGCCTACCAGACCCAGAGAGCCCTGGACGACTGTAAGATGGTGAGTACCGCGGTCGGGCTTGCCGTAGTTTTTTACCTTTTCCGAGCTCTCCCTACTCAGGCGGCGGTGCCGCTCTTCCCGGCGCCTTGACAATTCCCATCACGTGCAGTTGCACTGCTTTTAAAGCCGCAATCCCCGCCGGGATGCTGCCCTGCACCCCAGCTCGCAGCGGGTCGAAAGCGGGAGCAGGGCGGGAAAGTGAGACCTGCGGGGAGCCGGCTGCGGGACGGGGACCGGAGCCGGGCGCCTGTACCGTCCCGCGGAAGCGGGAGTCCTCGCCCAAGTACACACACTGCAAAGCAGCTGGAGTGGCTTTTTGCTAGATCCGTCCAAATCTGTCCCGAAACTTGCACTAACTGAAGCCTAAATGGGTAAATAGTTGCCTCCAATGAATCACTGCAATGTCTGCTTGCTGTCTTGTGCAGCAGCCACACTCTTGCCCTAAAATCCTTCTAAGACAGGACTCAGAGGCCCTGAAGTTCTGTCCTTGATATATGTGATACCTGTTACCAGACTTCCCAGAACAGCTGTTTACAATTGTAAAACGTCGGGTCAAACACCTGCATCCGTGTTATTTTTGGACTGTCACATTATGGTATGAGATTTTTCCCCAGTCATGTTCAAAATGCTTGCATCCTGACACTTTCCTCCAAATCAGTGCCCTATGCCCTCTTTCTGGCTCCTTGAGCTATGGTCAGCCTGACACTGGGCCCCAAAATTGCCCCTCTAGCCAGTGACAGATGCAGAAAACAAACGAAGTTGCTGCTGCTTTACTTGACAAATCTGGACCTTGCTAAAGCTCTGTCCAGCAGTATTGAAAATTGAGCTGCTGCTTCTATTTTGCTGGATTCTGGCAGCTTTTTTCCTCTGGTACTGTAAAATGTGCTGGCAGATTATCGACTCTGATACTTCAAAATTGGGAGCAATGCCCAGTGCATAGAGGAACAAAAGCTGCCACAGTAGCTCTATAAATATACCCAACAAGTGGAGCTTACTGGATTCTACCTTTTTTTCTCATTCCTAACAGCATAAAGTGGTTAGTTACAGAGAAGTTAGTTACAGAGAAGTTTGTAAAATAAAATACGGTTTACGGATGGGTTGTCAAGTTGCAGTAAGATTCAGGAGGTAAAATCAGTGTGGGTTTTTTCCTTGTTCTCTGTCTCGATTCAGCAGCATCTGTGTCGTTTTGTTTTCCTGGGCAATGATGAGGTGGCTGAATGAGTCTGTGTAGACAAGGGATGTCAGGTGAGAACTGGCAAAATGTGTCTGGTGCAACCAGTTACCAGTTGCAGGATGCACCGCTTTTCTCTTTTTCCTAATGCTGAATAATCATACTATGGCACAACATTGTACAGTGCTTTTCCTTTCTGCTGCCTTCATGCATTCTCTTAAGCTACGGAATTATAGAGTTGAAGACCTGTTTAGCAAATATTGTGCCTAGGGCTTTGTTTGGTGTGTGCTTTTGGGTTTGTTTGGGATCTGGGTGTGGGAGGGTGCAGATGTACTGAAATGCACTTGGGTTGATTTGTTGCTTTCGAAGCAGAGAAGAGCAATTTGCTGTTCTTAAAATGAAATTTAAGAAAGTGTGGCCAAAACCATTTCTGATACCGATTCTCAGCTATACAGGTTAATTGCAGTGGGATGCATGAAGAGTATGAATGTAATACGGCAGAAGCGACTCATTTATTTCCTGAGCATGAGAATTTGAGGGCTTGACTTTAAAATTGGTAGCTCTGATAGAGTCCAGGTTCTTAGCATGCTTTCATGTTGCAGTGTGTTGAACTTTTCATGGTAATGATGACTGCAGAATTATGAGCAATTACTCATGTCTGTTTTTATGTAGTTTGGAAATTGAGGTCAAAACACAGATAAATAAATATTCTGTTCTATTACTCAAATCCTTCCTCCCCCGCCACCATGTGGAGCAAATGGTCTTATGTGCATTCTTTCAGAAGACAGCAAATGCTTCATTTCCTTAAAATATGATCCCATGCACTAAACAATAATGATCTTTCCATCTTTCTAAAATTACCCATTTATCTGATAACATCCATATGTATCTGCTGGATGTTGGATTTCTGTAAAGGCTGAAGTGTTTATTTACTTCTGCTGGATATTGGATTTCTGTAAAGGGTGTAGTGTTTATTTTCTCCTTTGTTTCTTTTTCCCACACTTTAGAAAAGGTGCTTTCTGGAATTTTAACAGTAAAGTGCCTGTCTGGTACGTCTTATCAGCCAGTAGCAGCAGATCAGTTTTAAGTCTGAAATCTGGGTTAAAGAAAAGTGACAGAACAGAAATCATTACAAAATAAATTAGCAAAATTGCCAATTTCAAAGCAAATGCTACATTTTAATCCCTAAATGTGCTGTTAATCAGGAAGCAGGAGGAGCAAAGGCAATAATTTCTGGAGATATTTTTGTCTTTTATGATAGCAAAAAATAACCTCATGCTACTAGTAAAACAGTTTTTTTTTTTTTTTTTGTCTGCTTAATATTTAATGCTAATAACTCAAACACTTTCAGATATCAAAAGTAGAAACACTGCTTTCCTACAGATGAACATTTATAGCTCACAGAAGAAGCAGCTGCCACGGAGGCCCTAGTCCTTTATGGAATCGTGGGCTCTTGATCCTGCATGATTATGAAATTGTGAGCAACGGGAACAAGCCCTAGATTGGGCGTGTTTTTAAAAAACTGCATTGTTTTTACCAATGGAGTTAAAAACTCTCATGTATGTAAATTGTCCTTGTTTTTCAGCTTGTCCAGGAGTTCAATACCCAGGTGGCTCTCTATCGGGAGCTGGTCATTTCTATTGGGGATGTCTCTGTCACCTGTCCGTCTCTGCATGCGGAATTGCACAAAACTCGAACCCGAGGATGTGAGATAGCCTATCAGGCTCATCAAAAACTAGCAGCGATTTCTGGGTAGGAGTCAACTTATTTTTCATTAAAGCCGTATTCATGTGCAAATCTTTGTTAAATACTACATTATGGAAACTTTCAGGAAAAGCTTTAACTTGTATTTCTGTTTTAGGTGTAGAGGTGTATGACCACAAATTTTACAGAATGCTCATACCCTTATCATAGTACAATTTTGGATCAAGTCCTGGTTCCCTTACCAAGAAGGTATCCTGATTTCACAGCATGCTTTTATGTAAGACAAACAGGACTTTACTGTGTATCACTCAATTTAAAAGGGTCAAGGGAGCAGCCATGCCCTTTAAGGCTGAAATAGCAATAGATTTCTGCTCGGTCTTTCATTGAGTATACCTGATTGAATAGTTAAGAGACAGCTAGCTCAGCTCAAATAGAGACTCACCAAAATGAGACCAAAAATAGCTAGGTGAAAATTGAGTGAGGAGAATACAAACATTATTTTGAAAACTTCTGTTTACATTCTATGTGGTTTTAAATCCTTGTTTGTTTTGAAATAAGAATGGAAGCTTTGCCCGCATATAATGTTTTAATTTATTCTTTGGTATTACATTATGTACATTCCTTTCCATGGTGACAGAATGTATTATCACATACTTGAGACTATGCCTCAGTACAAGATAAACCAGCATAAATAGCTGTTTCTTATAAAATGGGAATTCGTGCTGCTAATTCTGTGTGGGTTCTTCACAGTATGGTGATGGGGCATTTGTATTTATACATGTACCCCCCTGAGTCATATCTCTCTGATTACACTTTGTCAGAACTTTCTGCATCTGCCTTATTTACCATAAGCCACTGCGTACCACTGGAGAAAAAAAACCTTTCCTTTTTGCATTCCAATTGAAATCCCAGTTGAATTTCTTTTGTCACTTTAATGTATTTGAGAAATCTGTCATAGGCTTAGTATACAAGGGAAGGCCACACTGATAAACTAAACAGAAGAAGATACTAGTTGGACATTTTAGTAGAATTGTCACCTTTTTCAAGTAAGACTTTGTTGAAAGTCACTGAAGTTGTTTTTGTGACCTCTGATTTGTTCCTCAAACAAAATCTAAACAAAATCTATGCTTTTAAAATACTAAAGTCAGTGAGAATTTTTTTAAAAAGACCAACCATTAGACAGAGTGCTTTTTAATCAGTACTCTGAAAATGTGAAAGCAAACAGAAGTAAGATTTTTCTTTTGTGCTTTCAGACCCAGGAGAAAAATAAATATAACTATAAATATAAAAGAATATAAACCAAAATAATATATTTGAATACCTGAACCTATTTTGTAACTTCTAAATATTTTTTTCCCCTATAAAGGAAACAATTGATACATGCTCACTTAGAAAGTACAGAGTTTTTTTAAGCAATCATTTCACAGTTGGAAGTGTGTCATATACACAAAGATGTCCTGAAGGTTGTGCAGTTGCTGCGAGAATGACATTTGGCTAATCTAAAACTGTTTTAAATAACTGTGATAATACAGTGATATTCATAACAACTGGTAGGTGTTAGAAACTCTCTGGAAATTACTTGTTTGGTTTGACAGACATTTTACACGATGTGCTTCACATCCCCATCCTCCTGTAGCTGAGGAAAGCCACATGAGACAAATTAACTTTTTTGGTGTATTTGTGATGAAAGATGGGAGATGAAAGTACGGCAAGGATTCTGTGTAGAAAAGAAATAGAAGGAGAGGAGTAATAAATAGTCTCAGAGATTTGGTCTATACTTCAACAGGAAGACTTATGTAGTGCATATGATATAGGATCTGGAATAGGAACTTAATTGGATAGGAAGAAAAAGTATCAGGAAGAAAAATGCTTAGGGACAGGAATCTATTAAATCATGCTCAGTATTAAATAGTCAGGACGGTGGTGTGTATAACTCAGAAACCACTGTTAGCAAATGGGATGAAGGCTCAATTAGTTCACTGCTTTATTTCAAAATGCTCAGCACTGCACTGGGTAACACAACCAGTTCTGTCTTCCAAAACTTTTTAAAGAAAGTGTGTTGCTCTCCTACCTAGACAGAATAACAGCAAATAGCTGTTTATATTACTAGACTCTAATGTTTCATGACAGAAGAGCATTCTATCAGTTAAGGTCATCAGTAACATTCAGTTAGCCTCTAAGTGATCTACCTGAGCTGTTACAGGGCACTCTTTCATTTTAGAAGCTGGCATCACTAAGAGTGTACTAAGTTCATTTATCTTGTTTGTGCTGATGTCTTCCTTGGAAAATTAGCAGACAACTTAATGGTATACTGTTCCTGTTTGAATATAACAGGATTTCACAGAATCACAGAATTGTTAGGGTTGCAAAGGACCTCTGGAGATCATCTGGAAATCACCTGTAGGTACTAGTGCATTTGAGACTCTTAAATGCACTCCTGACTCAGGCAATTAGAAGAGGCACCTGTTTCCTTTCCTAATGCATCTGTTCTACAAGACTAAGGAAGGTAACAAAGAGGAAAAGTGTAAAGACTTGGAAGTGAGAAAACAAATCCTGTAGTGCTGAGAAAAGCAGCTCTGGGAAAAGAGTCTAGGAACTGTGGGAAGGGAAAAAATGCTGAGGTGGAGATAATGCATTAGGAACTGAGCAGGATAGAAGTCATGAGAACAAAAAATACTTAGGTCATGGGCATATCAGTTTTGGAATGTTAAGCAGGCATCAGAGTAAGGCAGTGGTGTAATGTGAACAAGAAGAGACAGCTGTAGGATACACTGATATGCCAACAAAAGGAGATTCAGGTATAGAAGTGGAGAAAGTGAGAGTCACACTTGTAGTTAAAAACTGAAAGAAAGGAAAACAAAGGAGATGATGAAAAAGATGAAGAGGTAGCAAGGAAACATAAAACCTTATAAACTCCCCACTGGATTAGACTGTATCACCTCATCTAGCTCAAATCTGGCAGCTGCTTGTAGCAGAGACTTCATAAAAAATAAGCAAAGATACAAAAAATGGGTTGTACATAGAACAATGCCTTCCCTTGTATACTTGCCACTACCCAGCAATCAATAAGGAAAGGCTGCATCTGAACAACTCGTACCTGACAAATGTGAGTTCTCACAGAAGATTTCAGGATTTCTCTAAATACTAAGATCTGTTACTCAAAAAATTCTGAGGATGAGTAAGGGCATCTTTACACTGTGGTGTGTTTATACATCAATTTATTAAAAAATATTGAAAAACAAGACTTCAAAATAAGTCTCCAACTTAATAGGGCCTCATAGATATTACATCCTCTTCTTAAATTGCTCTTGTATCTTTTTCTTGTAGAAATTTTAGCAAAGGGCAGTAAAGATTAGAAATAAAAATAATCTAAATTGAAATATCCTAGTTCTTGTTAATGTTCTTTTAGGAATGCAAATCAAAGTAAATGCTTCTTTCAGTGTTGATTTTCTCAGGACTTCAGGTCAATTCCTGCTCTCATACTAGAAGTTCTTAGTAATTATTAATGACCTGTCTTCTGAAGAAGGTGAATAAGGTTTGGCCCTTTCATCACATTTTCTGCTGTATAATGTAGCAGAAATTAAATATCTCAAATTATTTACATTGTGCATCCTTGCAGTATTAGTTGTCGTGGTCAAAACTGGAGAAAGTACAGCAGCAAGAAAATGAGTCAGCATTATCTTTTCCAAAGGAAAAGAAAGGAAAAATTTTGTAACAAAAAGAAGATGGGGGGGAAAAGATGCAGATCTCTGTTATGGAAGGGAGTCTGCTTTGTGGAATGATAGAGTGGTGATATTTTAGAATTCATCAAAGACGGACCTGGCTTTAAACATCAAGTCCACTAAGTCTGGGATGTCAACAGAAAGATAACTCAGAACTGTATTTTAAGATACAGGTCTGCACAACTGTGCACACACTTTTGTAAATGTCCTTACATATTCTCAAGCACTTGATATGCTTACATAATGTGTGCACTTGGCACACTGAAACCAGAACTGGCAGTATCTCTGTGACAGTCTGATATATATGTTGGCAGTGATTTTTTTTGCATGAAGCAAAACTGTGTGAGGAACTCAGGGGTGCATGGCAATGTACATCTGTTTGAGCATAGCTTTGAAAGTGGTTTCTCTGTTTTTCCGACTGGTGTTGCAAAGTCCAAAATCTAAGGAGGAATAAACCTCTACACCAGTTACAGCCTGGGGCAGCAGCTTTGCAGAAGAGGATCTGGGGTTTCTGGTGAACATCAAGTTGAACATGAGCCAGCACTGTGTCCTTGTGCAAAGAAGGCCAGCAACCTCCTATGCTACATTAGGAAATGTTGCCAGCAGGTTGATGGAGCTCATCCTTCCCTACTACTCAGGGTTGTTGAGGCCGGATATGGAGTAATGTGTTCAATTTTGGGCTCCCTAGTAGAAAAGAGGAAGGGACATACCAGAGTAGGTCTACGTCAACTACCTTAAAAATGGCTAGGCAGCATCCAACATACAAGGAAAAGCTGAGAGACCTGGAATTGTTTAGCTTGAAGAAGAGAAGGATCTTGTCAATATGTATTAAAAAAAAAAACCTGATGGGATAGTGTAAAGAAGACACAGCCAGACTGTTCTCAGTGGTATACAGTGATAGGACAGCAGGTAAAAATTGAAATACAAAAAGAAATTGATTTAAACTTCTTTAAAATTCCTTTTTGACCACAAGGCAGGTAGAATTTTGGAACAGGTGCACTGAGAGGTTATGGAGTCTCCATCCTTGGAGATACTTAGAACTGAACTGGTCATGGCCCTCAGTAACCTACTGTAGCTGACATTGCTTTGAGGAGGAGGCTTGGACTAGATTAGTTCTAGGTGTCCCTTCCAGCCTGTGACAAAATCACCATAAATCTCCTTGGAAAGATGCAAAGACAAAGTGTCCTTACTTGACACTCATGTGCATCTGTTACTTTTATAAAATAATTGTTAATTCGTTAATTTAAGTTCCCCTAAGTTCAAGAAAAATTGAGAAAGTAACCTAAAAATCACAACCTATTTGCATTCCTGTGCACAAAAAAATTACCAAAGTGTTGCTTTAAGTTTTTAATTTTATGTAAATTCTACTTTTGTTTTCCTTTGCAATCTACAGTAGGAATTATGCTTTCAGTAAGCACTAAATAGTAATTTCTCAGAGCTAATTGATATTAGATCTTTTTCCTAAGGCTGTTTTAAGACATTCTACTGACACCCAATTGTGGCCAATTTTTTATTGAATTGTCTGAATTTTCCCCAAATTATGACCCTTCAAAGTTATTACCTGTTTTCTAAAGCATACAAGCAAACACAAAAGACTGCTTTGAAATATTTTACAAATTAAGTGAAAAGGAGACTCCAGGCCTATAAGATAATGTATTAAGCTGTATTAAGACAGGCGTAACAGAAATCATTTTAACTGTTTAACCTCAGATGTCAAATAAAGCACTACTGGCAGTCAATAATAGCTGAGCAGAAACAAAACACAGCAACAATTAGCTCAACAGGGAAGAATTTTTATAATCATGATTCAAAACCAACATTATGCCAGCAGACAAACAAACCAGAGCTCCGCCCCAACTACATACGAGCTGAGCAGCATTTGTGGAGATCTCTGTCCTTCCTACATGTCTTTGCAGTCACTGCCATGGTAGTCCTCCTATAAGTATACGTGTCAGAGGTGGGGAGAGTGACAATAATGTTGATCCTGGGGTTCTGAATCAGAGGCACTGCCACTGTATCCTCCTTCTGTTAGAATTGTAAGCATTGATTCAACTGCTAGATGAAAGTGAAGAACTAAGGAAAGTGCTTCACAGAGATTGCCCCATGATAACCAGAACATGGCCTGGTAAACGTATAGTTAAAGAACAAAAATAATGTTATGCTATGTAAGAAAACAAGGGAAGTAGTCAATATGCGCTGCAAGAATCAATACTATTATGCATGATAATACCAGTAGCACAATGTCTTGAAACCATACAAGGTTTTGTGGTTTATTGCTAAAATGTTGCAGATATTTTAAACAGTAACAGCTTAAAAATCTGACCTTAAAAAGCCAGTGAAGTACAAAATACTGAGATTCTCCACTTCAGAAAACTCTTGGAAATGTAAAACCTTGTTTGACTCTCACAGACTGTACTAAAAGCATCTCAGTAAGTTGTTTCAATGTGGCAGGCTAGATCTCACAATTCTTACAATCATTTAGTTGTACCTTACTCAGGAACTTGTCCTGATGATTTAGCTGTGACTGTCCAAAATGAATAAAGTGAGGGAGATCTTTGTCTTCCTCATTAGAAGAGCTTTTCAGGATGTGGAACAAATAAATTACTGAGCATTCTTATAATGTGAAGTCTCATTTTCCCTCAACCTTTGCATTCAGGTTCTGTAAACATTTACCGGAACTTTCTTAAATGTTTACAATTTTGTTGTAATTTCGAGCATATCAGATTCTGGAAGCAAATTCTGACAGTGTTTATTCCGCTTCTCTTTGATGGAATATCTTCACTGATTTTTATGTTCCGGAGTGGCTGCAAACTTAGTACTGTGTATCAGAGACTACACCTTCCAGTGACTCAAATACCATTTTGACTAATGGATCTACATGGGAATGTTTTGGTAAACAAACTCAGGTGTGGATAGTTTGTGAACATACCAAGGACCAAGTAGCACATGATAGTGCAGTAAGTGTACCATAGTCTACTCATTTCACAAGAGGGTAAGATGCACATGTGTTTTTCTGAATAGACTCCTTGTAAAAAAAATTAATTGTACAATCCACATGCATATAAAGTGGTGGGAAGGGACATTGAAAAGATAAAACTATTTTCTGTGGAACGGAGTTAAGGTGAGTTTGCTTGTTAAGAATAAAATCTGTTTACTCAATTTAAGTCGCAAGTTGAAAATGAAATCGTTTAAGTCAGATACCTCAGGTTCAGAAAACAGGTAATGGAAGAAAAACAATGTTATTTACTAAGGCTAGAATTCTCAAGATAGCTGACCTCTATAGACTGACTTTTCCTTTATACCCTTTTCTTTGAAAGTGCTTTATTAGGTGTTTGGGACTTGAAGATACAAGGTATTAATATCTCCCTATATAGATCTGTCTTTCATAACTGGAGACCAGATAGTAAAGGGCAAACAGACCTAAAATAAATTTATTACTCTATTATTTTTCTGTGTTCAGAGGAACAATTCTGAAAATTCTAGAAATTGTACATCTGCAGTAACACAGCATAACTTAGTTTTGACAAAGCAGAAGAGCTTATAGCACCTTGCTTAATGATAAATCTCACCAGCTGGTGGAAGGACAGCATTCTTGTTTGTCCAAGCTCTGACAAGATTGAACCCAGAGGTGCTGTCAGAGCATCCTCAGAGCCTGACATACACTGACCATTTTGAGCTCCTCACGAAACAGGGTGGCACCTGCCACTTTCTTTTAGCCAAAGCTGAAGGTGAGTCAACTTAAGTTCTAGACGACTTGAACTTACCTTCCAGAAAAGGGAAGAAAGTGAGAAAAGGAAAAAGTGGATGCTAAAGGTAGAACAGATATCATCTTTGTCAGTTCACTTACATGCGTTTTTCTTCAGTCTCACATTCAATTAACATATTCACAGCACCTTGCAGTGCAATGCTGCCACTGCTAAGATACTAAAGGAATGCACATGCTGGGTAAGCCGGACGGGTGTGCTTGCGCCTGCATGAGGGATCTTCCAACAGCAGGGAAGCCATGTCCTAGCCCAGCAGCCAGGAATGCTCTCCAAGCTTGAGGATCACCACAAACAACAATATTCTCCCTCACAGGCATAAAGCTGCATAATTTTTCCTCTGTGATGTGACCTGAAGCAGTGAGGTAGCTGTGGAGCATTAGGGGGTACATTGCCATCATCTGACCCAATGGAAAGAGTATTATGCATGAGAGAGCAAAACAGTGTCAAGGTCTGCTCTGTACTTGGGTTTCAAGCAGTGCCATTACACGTAAACATTGAAAACTGTTAGGGAACTTCCTTTGTGGTATTCTAATTCTTGCTCCCATATTTTTTCCTATGTTTTAAGCATATAAAACACATAAAGACAGAGGGAAGCAGAGCTTCAGAACTCACATAAATGCTGATTATTCCTCAGCATTTTGCATCTTCAACCTGGCAAACTGTGAATTCATCTGCACAGTCTCTTGATCTAGGGTTGGAGTAGCCTGCAGGTTTAGGGTGTTTTGCCTTCCATTTTGACATGCCCTCTGCATTCATCACTCCGTTATACATTACACATATACATTATACATGCAGCCTGGAAGAGGATATCAGAAAATAAGATATTACTGTAATTGAAGTCCTTCAATGGAATGTTGTTCTCTGCATGTGCATGACCAGCATTCCACTACAGTTAGATTTTTAGAGGGGTTGTTTCTCTAAATCTAATTCATCAATAATGGAGTATCCAGCCATAGGTAAGACTATTTATCTGTAGCAATGGTTGAAATAACGAACCTGTGTTGCATTCCTATTTTGAGGTATACAAACCTTTACACAAGAAATTGAAGTGAAGGAAAACACCATATGTAGCCAGTGAGATTTGGGGACTGAATTACATTGGCAGGGCCTCTTCAGAAATACTGCAGAATCAGAGCTGACGTTTTTCAGAAAATTCAGTGTTTCTGCCAGAAATCTCTAACTTCATGCTCTACTCTTGTCCCATTTTGTCCTTCTTTCGGAAGACCTGCTCTCATTGTTGGACATAAAAAGCTTTTCACACTTGTACTGTGAAAGTGATTTACTCAGGGAGTAACCAGCCAGAGGATCCAGCAGTTAGGTACATCTCTAGAAGCAGGAACTGTGGGGATTTTGAAAAGCCCACAGAACTGAAACATGGACTCTGTTTTGACAGTTGCTGTTACCTTCACTTCACTCCAGGTTTTCTCATACCCTTTTCTCCTTTATCATTCCTATCATTCCTTTTCTTTTTTTTCAGTGTTTCTGTTTCTTGCCTTTTTTTTTTCCTCTCTCATAGCCCATCTATAAACATTAATGAAATTAACATCTTATTTGCTACTGACATTAACTATTTGGCAACTCTTCATGGCAGAGATCTGAATGTACAAGCCCACTGGAATCCACTTGCCTTTAGGTCTATGGCATTACTGTAGTAAACATGACTAACAAAAATATTTTTTTCAAACTTTTATGTTTTAGGAAACGTCTGGAAAATCTCATTCAACCTCTGACTAATGTTTCAGGTGAATCACTTATTAAAGAGGTGTACCAGTACTTACTATCTCGGAAAAATACTTACTGATTTTACATCATATATCTGTCTTACAAGGTAGTTTTCAAATATTCTATTTTGTTAGTGCTAGAGTGTTTTCTAAATAAAGCTCATGAATATTACATTTTTATTATGTTGTTTTCATAATTTGTTTCTTTTGAAATTTACTTTTAAATGCCAATTTGCTGGAATTTCAAGATCTAATAGATAACGGCACATAGCAACTCCTGTTGCTATGTCTTGCATATGTCATGTTACAAATGGCATCAGTTAAAAAGCTCTTCTTGAGCAAAAACCTGAGTGTTACTAACTTATGTCAGTAAATAGTGCTTCACACAGGGACCTAGAACTAAATTTTAGAAGGTATTTAAAGACTTAACAGTGCAGCTAATTATGAGCCTTTCATGTCATGCTAATGTTTCTATGCCCACAAAAATTAGGGGTACCAGAGAACTCTACATGGTTCAGAATTAATGTTAAATCAATCCAAAATAACTTTTTCATTGCACAATTTCTGAGAATAAATGTACCAAAGCTTTGTACCTACCTTCACAGATGTAAGTAAAAGTTGTAGTTGGGCTGATTTGTGATCAAGATAGCCAAGAAGAGTGCCTTTATGTCCCTATTAGGCCCACTGCTTTGAGACCTATTTCAATAGCAGATTTCAGTAATTTTCCTCTGTAGGTTTCTAATGAAACACATCTAAGGCTGCGAATTTAGTCATGAGTTTTAAGTGGTTCTTTCCTGATCATTTTCATAATTACTCTTTGATTAAGAAATCCCACGTGACTGCAATGTTTTTGTGATAAGACACACTGCTTATCTTAGTTATGTTTAGTTTGGCTTATATCGTTCTCAGGAAATTACTTCTGATTCTCAGTGAATCTTATGAAGCCATACTGTATTAGCAGTATGTTCATATATTGTAAGAGAAGTGAAAACGTGACATAATGAAGTTAGGCATTAGAAAAAGAGAAAAATTTCAGCATGAGCTTTTAGAGTTCCACAGATACTGAGATTCTGCTTCTGATTTCTTACCTTTTTTTTTTTTTTTTTAATTTTGGAATGAAAATTGCTTGTTAACAGAAATGTTTTTCCTAATGCTGAGTATTTTTCAACGTTCTGGAACACTGCTCTCTAATTAGAAAGGAACCATTTTGACTTTGTGCCCATCACTGAAATCAGCCAATGAAGTTGCCAAGTTAATTGTGCAGGGCTGTGCAATTGAAAGCACATCCTTCTCACAACCCACGTTCGGTCATGCTCCTTCAGGTGCTTCCCATCCTAGTCCCTCAGCATAGTCAGCTGAGGAAAGATTTCACGCTTACCGTGAGCTGTGATACAGGGAGGTTTGCTCTAATAAGATGTTGAGTACCAAATGGTAACTACTCTCTGCAGCATCATCAGTACCTTGTAAGATCAGTCTCCAGCCAAGGGAGATAGCAGTTCTGTCAGGCTTACACAGGGAAACTTCCTACCAATTTCAATGAGGTGTACGAAATCTTTTGTAATTTTTCTAATTGCTGTATTGTTCTGGGCATTAAGGTCTCATTTCAACAAAGCGTTAAATGAAGCATTCCTTAATCCTGAATCCTTCCAGTATTACCGGTTAAATGATGTTTAAATTCATGTTTTAAAATTAAACATATACTGAATTGTTGGGTGTTACTTAATAGAATTTTCTCCTCACAGGGTGCATTTGTAGATCTACATGTAGATTTTCTACATAATTTTTAGCTATCAGAGAAATAATACACTGAATTATTGGTATATTAACATAGAAGATCTTCTTTTCTCTTACATTCCATTTTTTATCTTGCTGTTCTTGTCTTTCATAAGACTACTTTCTGCATGAACATTTCCTGGTGACAGCTTTGGCGTAAGAATTCAAATACTGGCATATTAAATTACGTGCTCAAAAGTTGTTGAAGAAACTGCTTTCCCATTTCAGAAGAAGACAAGTTTTATTTATTGTGTAAGAGGCAGCAAAGAGAAGCTGACGCTTCATGTGTCTGTCTATCACGGCAAGACAGATCATGGCAAATGTACAGTTGGTAACCTTGGCAGCACAGCAAATGGTTGAGCGGCAAAATATTTAAAAGTGCTGTGTTTATGCAGCAGCTTCCAATTATTTCCAACGTTTCTGGAGCTGTTATTGTGGTGAAACAGCACTAGCCACCCATATGCATTTACAAGCCCTTCCAAAAAAACTGCCAACACCAACAAAGCAGAGATTGGTACGTGGGAATAGTATAACTATAGCCATAGTGAGTCTGTGTGCTAGAGAAGCAATCCCTTAATGCAATCCCTTAATCCCCCATATCCCATACCTAGGCATTTAATTTAACTGCAGACCTACCTAAAGTACTGTGTGTACAGCCTTTTGCAATTAATTTTATATCACTCAAGACTCAGAAATGGGTAATATGTCTGTGCAGCTGCTAATACAGGATAGTAGATGCTTAAGGGAGGCTTTGTGGTGGAATTCTTGTTTTCCAAGCAGGAAAAAGGTATTTCAAAGAGGGGAAAAAACAAAAGTAACACCAGTTCACAAAGTCAAGTAGAGATTAAAGCAGGATTCAAAATCTGAAGTGAAAAAATTGCTAAGTTCTATTTGCTAGAATATTGCTTCCTGAGCACATTTTATCAACAGATGGTTTAAAAAAAATTTTCTCCATATATGAATTTAAATTCACGAAGCTAATCTATTTTTTCCCTCTTTTTTTCTTTTTTTTTTTTGACACGTTCAAGTTTTTTCAGTCTCTCAGCTGTGATTTTTAACTTAACTACTCTTACAGATTTGATCTGTGAAATCTATGGTGGAGCTGTGTGAGATTCTTCTATACCACCATTTCTTTTTCTCTTGGAATACTTTTATATGGAAGTATATGGCTATTTGTTTTTTTTTTTAAAAGATAAAAAATACTCTGGGGCATAAGAATGACATATTCAAAGCACTCCTAGAAGCATTTGACAATTCAGAATCCTAAAGTACCTTATGCTGAGCAACCTAGTAATGATCTACTTGGTGTGCTGTTTTCCTTCCAGTTTTGAATTATAGCAGTCACAACGTTTGACTAATAGACAAAAAAAAATTTATGAAAATGTATAGATCTTTTCAATAATTGTTAATGCAATATAGCTCTTCCCAAATCACAGTGAAACTTACAGAACATTTTCCCTTCAGTTTAAATAGTCCCTCTACTAATGGGATTTGTTACATTTTTGAGGAAAAGCAAATACATTGTTCCTTACCAATTCTTATTCTGACATCTCTTTGTAATTGCTCTAATTTTCTCATTTTGAAATATGGAAAACCAGAAATCTGAGTTATAAACAGATAATAGTATCCAGATCACACTAATGCCTTATGGAATGTCTTTTGGAAAAAAAAATTGAAATCTATATATATACTGAAAACAGAAAAACAATAAAGTAACAAGGAAGTGTCACAAATCTAAGGAATCATCTGGTTTAGTGTCCTTTGAAGGGTCAACAGCAGATGGCATCACTTGCCTGCAGCAGAGTTCCTTCTAAATTCAGTATGTTTGTAGTTGTGACCTACATCCTACGGCATCAAGTACCTGGAGCATTTGACTCTCCTTCAGGCTTTCTGGAAAGTTTGGCCCTATTTGTCCACACAGATCAGAACCCATTTTGTAAATCACCCCATATCTGGTACTAGTTTTCATAAAATTTCTGTACAACTGCTAACCAAAGGAACTGCACAGGAATGTAGGTAATAATCCATTTATGTTTTGCAGACTTTTAAAAGATAGAGTTTATAAATCATTCATTAACGAATAATAAGTGATTAAGGGACATTTTAAAGAACATGGAAGCTTAACTAAAATCAAAGGAGGCAGCGTGATTTTCAGCTGCCTGCAGTGAAGTTAAAAGAGGCTGGATTTGAGCCTGTCAGATGGCACAAATTTATCTATGCTCTCACTACCTTTTTATCAAATTCATTTGAGAACAACTTGTTGATGCTGACAAGGCAGGATGCTGAATAGGAATTTCTTTGATAAGCTTAAGAATTATTGAATATACGGCTAATCTCACTGTCTCCTTCTTGGTTAGCACAGATCTTTTCTGGAAGGTCTATGTCAAGGTTTGTATTTATTTGTCCTTTGATATCATATAATTTAAGCCTGTGAGATTTTTTGTTCAGCTGAGACTAGAGCTAAGCAAGGCTGACTTGAGAGCTCACCCAAAGCTCTTCCATTTATTTCACCACTTTCTCGACAGGGAGTCTGATAACGTGCAGAGAGAAAGGCCCTGTTCATCTTATGTTTGCTAAGTGCAGAAGTTTTCTGGATTTCTCTAAAGACAAGGGTCAGACAGCTGAGGGAAGGAACAATGGGCTTAGAGTGTGAAGGTATGGTGATCAAGCCCTGAATTTATTTTTCTTTTTTTAAAATCTTATTGTAACTCAAAAGCATATTTGAAGGCACATGTGGAATTTCATTTGGAATTCTGAGTATTTCGAAGTATCCTGCTGGGGATTTTAAGTTTAGCTAAAGTGGTGGGTTATTCTGAGCCAACAACCAAACTCCCACTCAATTGCTTGCTCATTCACTCCTCAGCAGGTTATGGGGAGAAGACAAGAAGAGGAATGAGAAAGATTGGGTGGAAATAAAGACAAGGTCATTGAGCAGCCTTCAATTGGGAAAGATTGCCCTAGTTTATTGCCAATTAAAATAATTACTAATGTAAGTAATGGGAAGGGAAAAGACAAATATCAAGCTCGCACTTTTATGCCTGACTTCCGTAATCAGCTTCACTCCAGGATCCTCTACGAACCGCCACCCTCCTGAGCAGTGCAGGAGGGATGAGAATTGGTGGTTAGAGTCAGTCCATAACCAATCTGCTTTGTTTCTCCTTCCTCCTCACACTTTTCCTCAGCTCTGGTGTGGGCTTCTCCACAGGCATCAGTCCTGTCAGGAAAATCTGCTCCAGCATAGGCTCTCCACAGGTGGCAGTTCCTTCAGGAACATCCATCTGCTCTGGTGTGTTCCTCTCTGCGGGCTGAAGGGAAGATCTTCTCTGCCATGGAGAACCTCCTCCTCCTTTCTCTTACTCTAATGTTCCCTCTCCTTTTGTTCCCTCTGTCTTTCTTCCTGTGGCTGTTTTTGCCCTTTTTTAGAAAAATAAGCTTTTGCTCATGAGCAGATGAGCTCAGCTGTGCCCTGCTGTGGGTCCGTTGCAGAGCTGCAGGAACTGGCTGTGTCCAGCATAGGGAAGCCCCTCTCCTCATTCCACAAAGGGCACCCTGTTGCCACCATCATTACCAAAAGGTTGCCACTGCTCCCAATACACTTAGTCTTACCTAAAGTGGAGTGAGTTTTAATAAAATTTCTTTTTTTAAGTAGTGTTTTACTCATGCGCAAGAAAATATAGTGAGTGATTTGTAATTGGTTTTGTCCTCTGGTGGAATAGTTTGGATAGTGCTCTGGTAATTTACTTTTTTCCTGTGCTTGAGTTAATTCAGCCAGTAAAACTCACCTCTGAGGGAAGAAGTCTAGATAGTTCTGCTCTGTGATTCTGTTACTTTCAAAGAAGTGTTTTCTGAATAGCACTCACAAATAGTGTCTATGCTGCGAAGTACATGCACAGCTCTTAAAAACTGTGTGTGATACTTGTTTCCCTGATAACAAATCAGGGCTGTGAAAGAATAATAGTATTAATTAATTAATCCACTTTAAAGGTAAGGTTGCTGCATCTGGAGTAACTATTTCATATAGTGAGTTTCCAAAAGAATTTTAGAATTTCAGCATGGAAAAAAAACCCTAGGAGACTTCAATAATATATGTGATACTATTTTTTTCCTTTGGATTTATTTCTAAAAGAGCCCTCCATGAAAAGGAAAGAACAGCATATTCAAAATTAATGTAATTTGGAGGCCCTTGCTTTGTCCATATGGAGTCAATGAGATTTTCCTTTATGGGCAAGAAATGTGTATTTCCTACTGTTATAGTTGTATCTAAATTGTTCTAGCCTGGAAATGTCTAAACTGACATCAACCTGGGAGTTAGCAATGTCTCTGCAATATGAGTCACTGCATTGTGGTTTTATTCTGCTTGTTGTGTTATATACTCAGACTGACTCCATCAGCCTTATCAGAGTTATTGGAGATTTACACTGGTCTAACTAAACTAAATCTGATCACATCTTCTGTTATTGAGAGCACTACTTCAAAACAACAATCTGATTTAATAAGAACAGCATTGCACTCATTTATAGGTCTACTAGAAAGAAAAAGTCCTGCTTTTCCCCTGGCTGGTCTATAGGGATGTGTTGTAGCACTTGTATGACAGTATGGCATTAGTCAAAAACATAAGAACACCACATGGCACTGAAGCTGACAGCAGTTTGTGCACATTTTTAAAAAAGTAACCCCAGCAAATGGGAGGAACACAAATAAGAATGTTTTTCCAGGAATTGTTTAGATTACTTTTCTACCTATATTCAAAATTAATCAGCCAGTCTTTTGCTGCCTTCAAAAATGCATGGTTACCTGATAAAGAAATAAACAATCTGTTTAAGATACAAAAGCAGAGGCAAGTTTCTAGGCTGTTGCACCTGAGCAATAATCAGAGGGGCTTCTTGTGCTCAGTATCTAAGGGGATTAAGTGTATCTCCTCTGTAGTATTTGTCAGACTTTTCATTCCAACAGAAGCACCATGTGTCTGAGGTAGGTTTTGTTTCCAGATCATCTTTCTACTTGCTATGTATTTCTAAACCACAGTGTTTCTGATACTAACTTAAAATACAGTCTACAGCATAGTATTTGTGGACAGTGATTTTTCACAGCTGATCAAGCCAACTTACATTATTTTTCAAGGGAAGTACATATATGGAGCATAAGGTAGAATTTGATGAATTAATTTTCACTCCTGGCTTGGCAAATATTTTTTTTCCTTTGACAAACAGTCTTCATTATATGTTTGGATAGTTCTTTCAGCTCATAGTATTTTAGAAAGATTAATAGTTTTCCTTAGAATTAAACTTAGAATTTGTCAAAACAATGCTTTGCCAAAAGGTTTATGAAACCCATCACATAGCTTAGCTACTCCTTTAACCAGAGCAGTACATCAGTATGTATTTTTTAATGTTCATAGTAAAAGTAAAATGCTGATCTGTTGTAAATGTGTTAATAAGATTCTTAAGTTAAATTCAGAATTAGACCACAATAAATTTTCAGTTTTAGTAATCTTAAGTTTCACTAATTTCAGTGGAACCACGAATGCTGGGCACATGCAGGAATTCAGCAATATCTCACGGTGTTTCTCTGTTGTACACAACAGATTTGGCAGTACAATTGTAACCAACCAATTTTGGCAGTACAATAAAATCATCTGTCAACTATTTTGGGGGGGAAAATAATTTTTTTAAGGAAGTTTTACCCTTTTCCTTTGCGTTTAAGGAGGAGCATTTTAAGCATGTTTATTCTTGTATTTCAGAATAATTATCAAAATAGCTGCAGTCACCTCTGTTAATGATACCGGGTACTATCTGGTTGGTGTAAGAGCTCCCTCTATAGGTTTTATTTTAAATAGCAGCAGGAAAATCTAAAGGAGGGTAATTTCCACATCTTGTCAGTGTTTTATAAACACCTAGTTTAACAACATTACATGATTTTTAAAAAGCAGAATTTTATAGAGAAAAACCCATCAATTTTACCAGTGGTTAAAGCATAAGAATGTAATAGATTTACTATAGATTTACTTACATTTATTTTTACAAAAAATTATACTTTTAATAGCAGCCTGATAAACAGCATAACTTTAGTTACTGTCATATGTAGCAATAAAAACGCAGTTTCACTTTTGTGACTACATTTTATACAGACTGCCATGAGATGCTGGTCTGTGTCTCTTGGGCAGGTGCTTAGTGCTGTGCTACCTCTCATATATCCAGCTGCACATAAGCTATTAAATAGCTCTGTTATAAACTCAGTTTAGCACAGCATTGTATAAGATTGTGTTATGTGAGATTTCTCTGGAATATCTTAAGTAGTCTTCATAAAGAAATCAGCTGGAATAACTGAACAACTGACTTGGGGGGGATAATACTAAATGTGCATGAACTTTCCTTTAGATATAAATATTAATTTGGTACATAACCATTACATAAGATTTAATATTAATTAATGATAAATGTATCATAACCAGCATTCTGAAATTTATGCCTCTACTTGTCCCCCATTCAACATTTGTCATGGCATGACATTGAACACACAGAAATAGAAAAATACTAGGAAGTGAAATTAATAACATTTTAAAGAGAAATGTTAAGCCCTCTACACAGAATTCAGGGATTATAAAAGAAATCTTTCTGTGCATCCACATCAGAGTGCATTCACATTAGACCATGTGGCTTTTAGAGGTGAAAATGAGGCCTATATACGTGCATAGTAGAAAATGGTTTGGTTGCAAGCTAATGGAATTGTTGTGCTCATTATTGCAATTAAGCACAAATTAAATAGTTTGAGACAATCAGTGAGGGTACTGGGCTGGAAGTAATTCTCATTGTATAAACTTTGTATAATGTTTGTCTTGGATGTCAGTGCTGTTACTCTGGATTTGCAAATGAGAGAAGAATTTTTCCCACAGTCCAATTTCAAATGTTCCATATTCTTCAAAAAACAAGAATGGATCAGAACATGCATATATTATTGATGTTTCTAGTTCTTACTCTCACGCTGTTCATAAATAGTTTGCAAAAAAACCACATAGATCTATGACAGCAAAAAAGTCGATTAAAATACTTACTACTTTGCTTTTGAATACTCTTCCAACTCATTTGTAAATAGGAAGCCACTAATAAGTCTGAATTGGCTTATGAACTAAGCAACTTATACATAATTGCCACAATTAAAAATTAGTCTACACGATTACAAATTCTGTTACTAAGAGCAAAAATGTTTTAAAGAAAATTTTCATCATTTTTGCTTCATAGAAATTGAATAGCTGTATAAGGAAAACGAAAATAAGGGAAAATCTACACCTGTGAGCAGATCGTGAAGTCTTTTTGCCAGTGACAGCTAGAAAGGAACATTGTACATTGTAAATAAACATTGCAAACAAAGTTCCTGTAGTACCCATGACTTCTAAGAGGTCTGAGGATTTCTAATATCTGAAATAGCACAGAGAAAATTCTAACAGCCATAATCAACTTTTACCTAAGTCTGCTATAAGGAAGTTATCTTGTCACAACGTACTGACTGTTTCTCATGGGGAGAGACTTGTGGTTAAATAATCCTAGTTTTAAGAAGAGCTAGTCAGATTCAGCTCGACTTGCATAAGAAAGTGGAGTAGAACTGTGTCTCCCTATCAGAAAGAGCTCTCTCATCACTGAGCAGAAAAAGGTCATCATTACCGTCTCTGGTGGCTTTAATTTTTTACAGGTTCCACTTTGTACAAGAATATGTATGGGGAAATCCCCTTCAGGTGGAATAGACAAATCAAAGGCGTCAGGACAGAAAAAACCTTGCTCACAGAAAAACATTCACGCCTCTAGGAAACTCAAGCAGAAACTGAATGTGCCTGTGTGTATATTGGTAGGGCTCTAGGACTCAGGTAATACATGAAATAAGCAATAGGAAATACGTGTTTTCTTATGCAGTTAAGAATTTGATTCTGAATAAATAAAAATAATTCTCTCTGGAAGATAAGTTTTCAGGAAAATCATACAGGTTCTTAAGGCTATCAAATATTTTTCAACTTGGAATCACTGAGGATAGGAAGAAATGTTGTAGGAAGGATATGAAAAGACAATTTCAAAGAATTGTGGTGGAAGCCCTTTTTGTTCTGTACCATAGCTTTATTCTGTATTCATTATAAGAAACAGAAAATATCGTATCATGAATGGTCTGATTTTTCTACAAATCCAGACTTCACTTTAAAAGTAGAAAAGTAGGCGTGGCTTAAGAGAAATAGACGTATTATAGTCTAGCCAAAAGAAATAAAGCTCCTAGCATGGGAGGTTTATTACCATGTGTTTGGTGTAGCTCCTGTGGTAACAGACCACAGCAATAGTGATTTCCTGCCTCCAGTAATTTCCTGCCTCTTTGATGAGGTTTACTTTGTAATGGATTGGCAGGTGGAAAAAGCCTTTGTGTCACGTGACTAAGTTCAGTGTGATTTCTTTTCAGTCTTCAGTCCTTTCCAACCTTGTTTCTGTTTTTTTTTCTTTTTTAACCTCAATTTTTCTTGTTTAAGCATTCTTGATTTTACAGCTTACCACTACTGTGATTCCAGCCTACAAAGTGATACTTAATGTCTGATTTTACAGCCAGGCATGAGAACTGGTTCCTGGGTCTGGGTAAATTATTCTCTTGGTGTCCTAAGCAATTAACTGGAGGTGTAGGATTTCTATTTTTGTTTTCGAGATTGTTACTACTTTTCTGGAAAAAGTCTTGTGCATCCCATTCTCCTCACAGTGCAGTATCACATCACTACTAATTTACATACAGGGGGAAAACAAATTCGGGCAGAATGTATGGAACCAATAAGGTAAAAATTATATGTTTCTGATGAGAGTGTCTTTAAAGTAGGGTTGATTACACCTGATACAGGATTTGTAACCCAAACAGTGACTGTTAACGTGGCTCTGCAATATCCTCCATCTGTGTCAAGACCAAGAGTAACTGAAACTGGGTGGCAAAAGAATGCTTCAATCTCACAGAAGGTACTTATGCAAAACTCCTAAAGAGCAGAAAATGGTCGCTTATTTACTCGTTTTCCAAAAGTATGCAGAGGAGACAATACGGAAATGCAATCTTACAAAAGACAACCCAAGTTCAACTGTGTTAAGACTAGGGCTTTATAGATCTAAAGAATTGTTTGTAAGTACAGTTTGGTAGAAAAACCTTTGTTGTTTGTGAAGCAAATTACGATGTGGTTGCTTGCAGCAGTAAGGAAGTGGATTTGGTGACCTTCACGTCCTTCTAGTTTCATTCCTGACTAAATTTTTCTCTTTTTTTGCAGTCCAGAAGATGATGAAATTCATCCTGAAATCTGCAGACTATATATCCAGTTGCAGTGTTGCTTAGAAATGTACACAACAGAAATGCTAAAGTCCATATGTCTGCTAGGATCACTGCAGTTTCATCGGAAAGGTACTGAATTACACAAATACACAAATGCTCATTTTAGAAAAAGAACAATATTTTGGGGCATGTCTGAGTATTCATGAAAGACAAAACACTGTCCTGGTTTTGGCTGGGGTAAAGTGAATTTTCTTCATAGTAGCCATCATGAGGCTGTGTTTTGGATTTGCATTGGAAACAGCATTGATTATACAGGGATATTTCAGCTGTTGCTGAACAGAGCTCACACAGGGTCAAGGCCTTTTCTGCTCCTCACCCCATCCCAGAGGTGAGGAGGCTGGGGAGGCACAAGGAATTGGAAGGGAACAAAACCAGGACAGCAGACTCCAACTGACCCAAATATCCCAGACCATGTGGTGTTGTGCTGAGCATGTGAAGAGGGGAGAAGATGGAGGAAGGGGAGGACATTCAAAGTGGTGGCTTTTGTCTTTCCAAGTCATCATTACACGTGAGGTAGCCTTGTTTTCCAGGGCATGGCTGAACCCCTAGCTACCTCTCATGGAGAGTGGTGAATAAATTCCTTATTTTGCTTTTCTTGCATGCACAGCTTTTGCTTTTCCTATTAAACTGTCTATGCTTCAACCCATGATTTTTCTCACTTTTACCCTTTCAATAGTCTCCACCATCCCACCAGGTGTGCAAGTGAGCAGCTCTGTGAGGCTTCATTGATAGCCAAGGTTAAACACAACAACCACCACATTGTAAAATGAATTGTATATATCCATATATAAGTTTTCAGTTACTAAAAAAGAGGTTTATTTATGTTTGTCATCATTCTTAATGAAGTGTATTTTATCGGGTATGTATCACTAATGTGCTTGCCATTTGGAAGTCTGAATTTTTTTTGGAAAGAGTAGTCCCTTAAGTTTTAGCTGTCACTAGTCAAACGAGTGGGCAAACATAGTAATGTTATTAGATGTATTTGTTGGGAAAGAGATGTTATTAATTAATAGTGTTGTGTTACTATTCATTTTCTTATCTCATTGCTTTTTCCAGTAAATTGTTCTTATCTGAACCCGTGATCTTCACCTGTTATGTCTTCAATTCTCAACTCCATCCTGCGCCAGCGGGAAGGAGGAAGGGCAGAGGAGTAGAGAGAGCATGGCATGTGGTTTGGGAGAGTGTCAGTGATAGCACTGAATTGGAGAATGCCATTCCTAAAACACTACCATAGCAAAAGATAGATAAATATGGTTAAAAAGATGCCCACCTTTGTAAAAGCAGATACTAGATTTGGTATTGAAAGAAGATGTCCTCACTTCAGTGAAAATGCATCCCTCTAATCATTTCATACTTGTTTAGCTGCCTGCTGAAAGGAAGATGCAGAAATGCTGAAAATTTACTGTACAGTGTAATTGGTAACCTCATTGCTCAGTGATGGCACATGCTGATTGGTGTGGTATCTATGCTGATTGTAACTATTCTTTCCCCAGATAATATCTCATCAATAAAAAAGTAGGTAAATAAGAGAAACTTCTGTAATTAACTGTAATACAAGTCTTGTAATGAGCCTTATGCATTTCCTGTCATGCTAAAAGATCCTGTAGTGTGTTTTTTACATCCATCTATAGAACACTGCTAAAGCTAGGGATAATTTTACTATTAAAGTAAGAGTGAGACATTATATTGCTTAATTGAGCTTCTCAATTATTTGCTCAAATCAAAAATAAGTCTATAAAATAGGAAGAGAGAGAATTAACAGAACCATTGTAGAACAAGATGCCAGTAAGCTGTCAAAATGAAGCGTCATTTTTTAAGAGAGATTGTGCTACATTTTCTGACATTGGCTACGGTTGTCAAACCACCTTCTGAACTGATGAAAGTAAATAGCTTGAAGGGCCCTGAGTAATCCTGACATGTCTTGTCTCTCCTTTTTGCCTCTGGATGGAATCTACATTAATAACTTAAGCTAAACGTTGAACTATTAGATGTCCAAAGTTGTGTAAGATGAGTTATAGCTTAGTTCCTATCTAGCAGTACTTTTGATAGACATCAGTTCCTCAGCTCACCAGGGAGAAAGTCATGGTAACTATTCTGTCCTTGATAAATAGAGTGACTTTTGTCCTGTATCCAGAGATAAACACGGTAATTGGCTCCAAGCTTCTGTGACATTCTTTGTAAAAAATGTGTGATAGACAAAAACTGTATGACAGGGATTCAAATAATTTGAATAGCCAATAGACCTTTTTTTTTATATTAAATATTTAGTATTGACCGCACCCAGAAGTATTGTAAGGGCATCATGCAATGAGGGGAAATTCCAGTTCTGTCAACTGTTCCTTTTCACTGTGAAGGTATCTGTACACTAGACAGGCATAGAAAGGGACTGTGAAATATCCGTTCTTGGAGATACTGATAAACAAACAGGCCTGAGCAGTCTGATGCATGTTGGGCCTGCTTTCAGTAGGATGTTAGACTAGGTAACTTTGCAACCTCTTTATTCTGCGTCCTGGCAAAACACACCATTTTCAAAGGAGTGTAATGAACACCACACTTTAATTTCTGTACAGAGAATGATACTGCAGTGTAGACAGAGTTCATAAATTTATCTCTAGGAAGCAAAGATACATTAGCTTCACTATTATAAAATATATTGTGATGTTGCTAGTATATAGCCTTTTTATTTCTCACCCTGTTCAGTTTTTCACTGGTTTTTCATTATCTGAGTGACCATTTTAAAAAACATGTTGCTTGTGAACAAAGAGTAGTTGCTTAACCCAATCTTTGCTTAACCTAAAATAATCTTTGCAATAATCTTTGCTTAACCCAAAAATGTGCATATCTGGTGTTCTTACTGTGTCTGGAAGCTTATTTCTGAGGGTAATATTTTCAGTTTGGATGTAATATATTCCATTTCTAGTCCTCTTACCTGTTGGATAAGTTGTTTGTTAGGCTTTCAAAACCTCCCAAGAGATTTCACCAGTTTGTGTTCTTACTCAGAAGGCAGCAGAGATTCAAATAGAATGACATGCAGACTGTTCTTGGCAACCTGCAGCTTATAAACAATAATGTGGGTATTGGTACCTTGATCAGAATTTATCAAACGAGCTATAGACCTGATAAAGCTAAGGCACTGTGCTGATACAGATGTTCTTTTCTTAAGAGAAATTTGGCCAGTAGTCTCTACTAGGAAAGAGATTCTCTTAAGGAAACTCCACACAATAATTTGAAGATCTGAGCTCTGGGTCTTTTGGCTGTCTTTCATATTATGGACCTTCTCATGTCTTCTGATTCTTTCTTTGTACTGAAAAATATTCCTTTATTTACTGTATAGTATATACTAAGCTTCCACTACAGAAATTCCTTGCATGTTTACAGTGCTTTAGAATAACTTAGTGCTGTCACAGAACCTCTAGTAGAAAAGTCAGATAGTCTGTTACTTCTTTGAGATGTAACCGCCACAGTGGGGCCAAAAAAGCCATAAATATTTGCAGCTGTGTTATGCAGTAAGTAAACTGAAGTAAGTGCTCTTAAATAATTTTATTTTGAGATACATACACCACAAAAGCCCAGTGTTGAGAATATATAATGATTCAATAATTCAACATTCCAAAAGTTTGCAAAGGGCATAAGGAATCATGCCAAGTATCCTAAATTCAAGCATTTTGTAGTTACTAAGTCTTTGTTTACCTGATCGTATATTTCATTACTCCTCTTTTCCACAATCCCAAGAGTCCTGAGTTTATGCATTTACATTTACACATGTAAATATTTACTTGGGCATACATCTTTCTTTTATCCTAATTGTTTAGTGTCATATATTGTATTTTTGCACACAATTCTCTTCTAAAGGCAAAACCTTTCTGTTCCTCAGACCGTTCTCAGTAACTCATACACTAATAGGTATGTCTTCAGAACTGTCTTGAGTAGTGAAGTAATTGCAATTTTCCTCATTGTAAAGAGGGAATAAAGAGACTTTAAAAAAAACCACAACAATTAGAATTTCATGGAATGTAAGATATTCTGAAGAAACTTAGGAAGCTCTCTGAAGCATTTACAAAATTCAGCTCTGATTCCTTTAAATGTTTTATGTCTACTTATTGACTGTTCTTTTCCTTAAGTAAACAAATCCTGACTTAGCTAGCAAGATCTTAGAAGTTGCTGACCTAATTTCTGTCCATGAAAGCTGCTGGGTGTGATTATCTTTTTTCAAAATTAATACTGAGGTTGTCAGAGTTGCAGGTTGAGAAAACCAAGGACTACGTCAGCACTTCACTGTCCATTGCTTTACTTAGCCACAAATACTTTGGAGTCAAAGGTTTTCAACACCTTCTAAAGAACTTCACGGCATTTTTAGTATGTAAACATAACAGATAAAAAATCATTTGCTAATTCTTATATTCACAATAACAAGGTATTACTTTTATTGTTAGGAACTGTAAATTATTATTTTCATGAAATAACGTCACTGTGGAAGTACGCTCTACAGTTTTAATGTCTATACATGTGTACATAAAAATCACTAATTTCTTAGGATCATCTATAGATCTAATTGACTTGTTTGATTATGTAATTACATATATCAGAAAATATTTTTTGTAACTCTAGGTTGTAGATTGCAGTAATTCTTTTAGCTAGCTGTGCATCATTTAAGCAAGGGACTCACTTTAAGATTAAAGGGAGAAAGCCCATAAAACACATCACAGGCAAGACAGGACAGTTAAAATGTACCAGAATTTTCCAGAGTTCCAGACATGCTGTAAAAATAGTTAAAGCTACCTTGTCAAAGAAGTACGGTGTCTGAAACTGGTAGCCATTTATGCGGAGTTTGAAAATAGTAAGTTGCTGCTCATATATAGTTATATTATTCTTATGGTCCAGAACCATTTCAACCTGCTATACTCTGTGTAACTTGTTGAAAAAGAGACATATGCACAGGGAGAGGTAATTCCTGCTGTCAGTTATTTACAGATAGCTCTAGTCATCTTAGTAGAATTATAATATATATGGGGAAAAAATGAGTCCAAAACACACCATTTCACAGAACTTTACAATTTCTTGTTTGAAATGTTCTCAAATCCCCATTTTTTCCCGTCTTTTTTTTCTAAATCATGTGTTTACACATGAATAATTTCTTGGAATAAGATGCAGAATACTGCTTCCATCTTATTCTTTAGTTAGAATAAACTGCAAACCTATTAATAAATAATGAAGAAAAATTTACAGTTATGTCATTGTAATTGAGATGTGTGAGTCCTACCTGGCATGTATTAACATAGCTGAGGACAGAGCACTAACCAAACTGATAGGTACCTGTATTGTCATGCAGAAAAGGAAAGAATTTACTGTTACAGGAAAATCAAGCGTGCATACTATTTGTGTTTCATGGAAGAAGTTCACGTCATTAATTCTTGTTTTTCCAGTATGTGTTTTGTGATAACAACATGTATTTCCTTAAAATAGTACCAGAAAGTGATATTACAGACTACAAAAATAAACCCTCACTTCAGTGGAGAGAGTTTTTGCTTATTTGGCTTTGTTTAAATGACATGCTGTTTAGAGTTTTGAAGGAGAAAGGAAGACTAGTTTAAGTGATGTGCTACAATCTCAGTGTTCTATTTAAAGACTGGTAGATATGTGTTATTACTTACACTTATGCAAGAGGGATAAGATGTAAGTGTGTAGAGGAGCACACAGGTGTGCAGAAATGAAATCAAGAGCGTCACCTGTTCTTATGTGGACACCGTGAAGAGGCCAAGGAATGGAACAAAAACAGCCACGGAAGGAGGATGACACAACTTCTACCACGAAATTGTTGTTCCTATTGCATTTTCTTTATTAATAGTATTTTCAGTGAGACAATCTCCAAGTTTTGCAGGTCCTAAATGTAAGTCAATAATTAAGTTCATCAAGCTGTTAGCCATATTTGTCAAATACCTTTTTTTACTTCCTACACAATTTTTTCCTATTGTCCTTTTTAGGTTTTCCTGTTCATGTACTTTAGCTGTGATCTATAGCTTGTACATTTATCCTTAATTACCAGGTTAGAAACCTGGTGCAAATGCTGCTTTCTTTTTTAGAGAGGGATTCTCTGAGCTTTGTTAAAGTCTGGTATTCCCCTGAAAGATCTTTCTAGTTCCTCTGCAGTGAAATCTAACCAGCACAGGGACATATAATATACTTTTTTTCTTTTCATTTTTTTTATTCGTCACAGTTTCTGTGTGAATTACGTGATGACTAAGAGTAGGTGCCTAGGGTTGCATGATGGAAGCAAACACAGAGATCACCACAGAAGCAATAAGAGGCAGAACAGGTGAGACACATAAAAAGAGATGACATATGTAACCCTACTGAACTGACAATTTTTTGCCCTCTTATTTATCCTCACTCAAGTTTGATCCTCAGCATTATTTAACTACATTTATTTCATTTCATACCAAAAGCACTCTCCTCTAAAGTAAAAAAAAAAAAA